>CM076576.1:455875587-456239402 GCA_034641835.2 Pinus albicaulis | reverse complement strand
TACTTCTGCTAAATTTCAGTTTCCAGTTGCCATCTCATTGTACATAACATTGCAATTCTTTGTTTTCAAAAAAAAAAAAAAAAAAAGGAGAGGTTCAGATATGCCCAAAACATGAACCTCTGAAAAAATGCAAAGCAGCTGGTCCTAACATGCTCAAAATCTAGACCAGCAAAGAAAAGAAGAATCAGCTCGAACATGCCCAAAACCAAAGTTGAATCAAAGAAAAGGAGGTGACTCTAATATGCTCAAAACCTGAGTCACAGAGAAAGAAGGATGTTTCAAAGTTGCAGATTCCATGCCTTCACAGTTTTTTCTTCAGTCTCCTACAAGTTTTGGTCCAGCAAGCAAGACAGTCTAATCCTGGCTTGGCTCATTTTCAATTTCTGTCTTAGAATGTAGGGAAGAAACCTGTTGGACAGTTTAATCCCAGCAGGTAGTAGATTAGGTAGAGAATCATATGAGACCAACAGTCTAATCTGGTCTCATGGAGTAATAAGGGTAGATTTAGAATAGGTTTGTTTTATGTTTTCAAGAATAAATGATGTAAAGGGTCTGCTAATCAAAATGCACCCTGGGAGGAAAAAATGTTAGGACTGTAGTTTGGGTAGGTAGACTGGTTGGGGAAAATTTATTCTGCTGATGTTTCTATCATGTTGTGGCAGCTGTAAATCAAAGTAAACAAGGGATGTGCCAAGCAGCAGGCATCTGGCCTACTCCAAAGATCATTTCTGGATTCTTGCCTCCTTCAAGAAGAAGCCATCCCCATTTGGAGCCACTGTTAGCCCCCCTATGAAATTCTTGACAAGCAAGCAGGAGCTAGATTGTTTGGGAGCCTTCAAGGAATGCATTTTCCCGAAAAATCATCATCCTTGAAGTCTCTCCATGCTTTACCTTATACAAATTTCCTCTGATGATTCCCATCTCAAAGGGCCTATTTATGCCCCTTGCACCCTTGCAGAAACCTCCATTTCATCCCTTTTGTCCTTTGTCAAAGTTCCCTTTTCCTACCCCCAAATTCCCCCCCTAAACCTCCTAAATCATTCCCATGCCTCTCTCAAGCCATGCATACACCCTTGGTTTAGTTTAATAAACCATTTTCCCTTCTATCGTTGCCTTTTCCTACCCTCAAAATACATTAAAAATGGGCCCAAAACCCACTGTTTACATTATGGCAGGCCCAGCCCCTTCCTCGCTAAGCCCCCACTCCTCTTCTTCCACATGATCCAGCACTAGAACCACCAACCAGCACAAGAAGGCGCTAGTCTCCAACGCATATCGGGGATATTCCTAGCCATTGATTCAAACAGGAGGGACGGTGATCACTGCCCCCACAGCAACCACCGTTAAACCCATGCATTGTCGATCACCACATCTTAACCGTTCATTTCCCGCCAGATCGATGGTCCGGAATACACCAGCCCCTATGGTCCCTGCAGCGCACTATGTCAAAACCTGGCGGTTTCTATCGCACCGCCTTTGCGCGGTGGGTGCTATTCTCCTGTTTCCTAGTGATTCCACTCAGCTCTTGACACGTGGCCCCGACACTGTTACAAAACCATTGGCTCATCATGCGTTAAAGTTCGGTGCAGGACGTCAAGCGATATTGCTGCCAGCTGTCGGATCTGCGATCGCCCATCCAACGGTTGTCACTCTGCGAAGCTGCACACTGTATAACCTAAGCCAAATATGCCTCTGGCCCACCGACCGACGCGTTTCCACCGTCGATCTCCTTTGAGATCGGATGGTCCAGATCTGTTCGTCCCCCGTCGCTGACCGATCCACCCACATCATCACCCCTTCAACGTGTTTAGTCGTATATTCACCTCCGTCATATGTATTCATTCAAAGGTCATTTTTCGTGATTTTTCATGTAAAACTGCCTCTGCTTTGTGCACGTCCCCCAGACCATATTTCATTGTTTTGTTGTGTTTTTTGTCACCCCCATGCATGATTCCTTAACAATTTGTGTGTCCCGCAGGGTTATGAGCATCAAAAAACCATCGAGTTTCTCAGTCTCTGTGACAGTGACGGAGAACGCCAAAGAGATCAGATGCAGAGATTAAATTAGTAAATCCAAGTTCGGGAAGGTTATGGACGTGACTGCATTTAAGAACAGGGCCGAAAAATCTGTACAATCTTCCTCGGTGCCATTAAAGCACAGTTTTCTCCAACAGAGATTTAAAATGGAACAGCAAAGAGGTTAGGGCACGCCAATGAAGGTTTTTGAGCCCTATGCCGTGGTTTGAGAAGCAAAACATCAGATGGAAGACCTAGAAACCACGCAGAAGGTACAACACATGGAAATCAATGCACATCAGGTTTTTCGTTGCAGCAGAATGTTTTTTGGGTACAAGGTGCCGATACAGTTTTTATTCCACACCGTGTCCCTGAAGAAATTTCCACCAGACAGCAAATCGAAACTACCAGAGCATTTATATGGCAGACTTCTCAGCAATTTATTTTATTTTTTTTCAAATCACCAGGAGTACCATGGAGTACTGCAGCCGAAATACATCAAAGTCATATCCAGAAGAAGCAGAGGCCTGAAGAAGACCACTATTTCATCTAAAATGACAGGAATTGAATGCTTAGGATTTAAAGCAGAATGGGCTTCGGCCCTCTTTCTTTTCAAGAGTTTAATACAGCATTTAGTTCTTCACCTATCTCTTCTGCTTCACTTCAGCTATAAAATGCATGAGAAAATATGGTAATGGTTGTTGATGAGATATCAGAGAATTGCAAGCAGCTTCTCTTGAGACGAGTTCTCTGTGTATAATTGTAAGATAGGCTGAGGAATATGTATTTAGATTGAATGACTAAGCTATTGGCTATGTTGTAACTGATTGGTGTTGATATTTAATATGACAAGCACATTTCATTGGATCCTTATCTAAAGCTGCGGTGATGTTTTTCTATCTTTGTGTTTAATTCATTTCATTTCAGTTCTTCTGGCTTGCATCAGAAATCTGGTATAGGATTTACCCTTGATAGGTACCCTATACTTCTGCTCTCCTTGCCTTTAATGTTTTTCTGCTAATGTGTTATCTAAAGATCGATTTCAATTGATTTAACCAGTGTAGTGGATGATATTGCCTGCTAGCTGATGTATGAATTAATGGAATCTGTTTTTTTAGATGTGCTTGTTATGATTTAGTTGAATGCGTTGAGAACACTGGGAGGTTTAGAACTTTGCCTCTGCCTCACTAGGATCTTTCCATTCCATTAAGCCTTTCTAAGTTCCCTTGTGCTGCCTCTGATTGTGTCCAAGCAGGTCTGGAGTTAAATGACCTCTAACCTGATCTATAGACAAAATTAGAGGGTTCTCCTTCTTCATTTTCAGTCCTTAATGTTCCATACCACCCAATCACTTTAGGATCCAAGGCTTTAGATGACTAGCCCAACTGAAAGCTTGCGTGTTGAGTAGCAAGTAAATCCTTTCTTGACTCCATTGCCCAATGGACTTGACATTCCCTGAATTACTTCTCTTTTGCCTAAATTCCTTTTTGTCTAGCCTTGTCTCATGTTGAACCCTTCCTTCCTGAATCCCAGCAACCAAACTCAAAGTCAAACAAACAAACCTCATGCCTATAACTAGCCTAAAACCATAACATTTGAGCCTCATAGATATAAACCTTTGACTATCATAGAGAGATCCCTCTCTGGACCTAGGAGGGCTAGATCCTAGGGTCTGAAAGTAGTTATGATGTTGTCTCATCTTTTTGTCTTGCCAATCTGGCCAAAACATGGGAACCCCAACACATCCCATGCAGATATACTTCAGAGAGAAGTATTCAGTAAGAACCCTTACACATGCACCCCTTTGCACTATGATCTTCTTCTCCTTATATAGATTTAGCCTTTACCAATACAATGAGCAAAACCAAATAAGTGTCGATGGTATTCTTGGATGGAATCAAATAGATGACAAGCCTCTCAATACTGTGGGCTAAAGCCATGGTAATTCCCCCTGTTATCATAATTTTAGAGCACAAAAGGCATACGTGACTTGGCTTCTTCTTACCCGTGTGTATACACGACTTCTCTTCATAGAAACTGTGTATATACTAAATCTTCATGTATACACAGGTTGCCTGTACACCAACTTGCGTATGTACGTGGGTTGCTTGTACACCAACCTGCGTATGTACGTGGGTTGCCTTCATCAAACCTACGTATACATTGTGAAATATTACCTTTTTAATTTCTTTGTAACTTACTAGAACTCCTTTCTCTGTCACATCTGAACTGACCTATAGAAACATCATTTTTATATCTTTAACAAATAGGTTTCCATCAAGGACAACATATTAATACATAAGAATCATATTTCCAACAATCTCCCATTTTGGACTTGATGGAAACCATGATGATGTTTGATCACCACAACATGTAGATACATGAAATATTATTCAAACACCAAATACTCTCCCCCTTTGACATCAAGAGCAAAGGGCGGACAATTTCTCCCTTGAGAACATGCGAAAGCTTCAGATTTTCAATAAGATACATGACTCTTTAACTCAATAGAGTATGACTTTTCCTATCACCAAGGACACAAAATTACATCAAGGATCCAACTAAGTGGATTTACATATGGACTCAACTAACCAACCAAGTGGGTTTACAAATATTTACTTCAGAGGTCTCAACATGACCTTTATATCAAATTACAAAAATGACCTTTTATAACCATGACCAAAGAATCTCAAACAAGATATCATAACAGCAACCAACATAGTGCCAACAATGCACTCTTTTCAGCAAGCAAGTGCTCCCCCTAAACTTGTGCATCCTGAACACCTTCAACAACCAATTCATCACGGCATCTTCATCAAGGAGATAAATATCAAAGAAAGGTACTGTAAGATGAATACCAGAACAATAGAGTTTACCCAAAAACAGAACAGATTGTTCTGAAAGCTGACCCATAGAATTACTGTCAGCCAAAACCATATGCAGTTTTATTCACAGAAACACACAATTCTCCTACATGCAACCAGCGTACCGAATTTAATCTTATGAAATTAAGAATATTTGATAAGCGAGGCAGAGACAACTCCCAACTTCTGTCTGAGATATTTGAAAGCTTCCCTAGGAAGAGGTTTAGTAAATATATCAACAATTTGTTCTCTAGAGGGAACATACTCTAATTTGACCTTTTGTTCAAGCTCTTGTTCACGTAAGAAGTGATACTCGATAGGAATGTGCTTGGTCTTGGAATGCATGACAGGATTTTTCGAGATGCTGATGGCACTTGTATTATCACATAGGATGGAGATAGGAGGTGAACATTTGATTTGAATATCTTGTAATTTATGCATCATCCAAATAAGTTGTGTGCAGCATGATGCGGCAGCCACATATTCTACTTCTGATGTAGATAACGAAATAGAACTGTGTTTCTTGACGAACCAAGATACTAATTGGGACTCCATATAGAATGCACCACCACTATTTATTTTTTGATCATCAACATTTCCAGCCCAGTCTGCATCTGTGTAAGCATGAAGAGTGAGATCAGCATTCTTTGGATGTCATAGACCAAAGTCTTAAGTCCCTTGTAGATATTTGAATATTCTTTTTACAGCCTGAAGGTGCGACTCTTTTGGATTAGCTTGGAATCCTCCAACAATCCCAACTGCATGCATAATATATGGTCTAGTTCCGGTCAGATAAAGTAGACTTCCAATCATAGATCTATACTCTGGTTGTTTCACCATGGGAGAATCATCATGAGAATTGAGATTGCATCCAGTTATCATTGGATTACTTATAGGTTTGCAGTCTTCCATACCATACTTCTTTAGGATTTTCTTGAGATATTTTTCTTGTGATAGAAATATGACATATGTTTCCTATTGTTCTTGTAAGCCAAGAAAATATATTAGTTCCCTAAGTAATGAAATTTCAAATTCTTGCTGCATAACCAAAGAAAATTTTTTACTCATGGACTCTTCATTGCTCCCAAAAACGATGTCATTAACATACACAGCAATAATTAACACTTTTTCATTCTCAATTTTTGTGTATAAGTTACTGTCTGCAGATCCTTTTGTGAAACCTTCGTGTTGAAGATATTTGTCAAGACAATAGTACCATGCCCAAGGAGCCTGTTTGAGACCATATAGAGCCTTTTTAAATTTGAAAATAAGTTTTTCATCATTTCATAGAATGAATCCTTCTGGTTGTTCTATATAAACTTATTCTTCTAGATCACTGTTGAGGAAAGCAGATTTTACATCCATTTGATAAACTTTGAATTGTTGAAAACTTGAAAAATCAAGAAACATTCTTATGGCTTCAAGCCTGGCTACAGGTGCAAATGTTTCTTCAAAGTCTATACCTTCTTGTTGAGCATGTTATCACTTTGTAATTTGAAAGCTGTAGGATAAATCACAAGAATGTAACATCAAACCACTTCGGGATGGGAATCTAGCCCTTCTAATCCCAGAGAGGGCTCTCTCTATAAAATTTATCTTTGTTACTTGAAAATATTAGACTACTTATGATTGTACTTGGGTTTTGGGTTTTGATTTAGGTTTTGGAAGACTGATTGTATTCAAATTAATTAGCGTCTATTGGGCAATGGAGTCAAACGTTAAACTGGATGGATGCATCAATTTTTCACAGAGTAAACTCAGGGCAAGCTAGGAATATTTACTCAATCTTTCAAAATAATAAGTGGGTGATGGAATAACAATGAAAACCTTCATCAGAACTAAAAATCAATTAATAATTCTTTAGTGTGACATTCAGTCAATCAGGCAGAACTACAGAGCAGTTAAGAATTCTTTAGAGTGGCCTTCAGCAGAAAACATCAAATTGCAAAACAACCAGAATAAGGTACTCAAAACTAAATCCTATTCATCACAGTTTTTGTTTTGCAATTCGAATTTAGATGATTACATTGAAGAGATGATAGTGAAACACTTTAACATAATAAAAACATCACCAATATTTAAACCAAAAGAATCCTGTGAATGGTCTACTTAGTATTGATGCTCCAGTGCTTTGAAAAAATCTTAAAATGCTCCAATAGATCACTAATATTTCTGATCTCAAAACAATCGACCTCTAATACTTCAAAAACAAAAGTATTTATACAAAATTTACAAACTATTTACAATAAATGTTTTCCTAACAGACAGGACATTTTTAGACTGTAGATGAATTAAAAAGCTCTAACCGCTACAAATTAATAGTTCTGGTGGAATGTGTTGTGCAAATATTGTTGCTGTGGAAGTGGGAGCATGTGGGATGTGGACCCAAATTTGTGGCTGGTTGGTATATGAATTGGCAAATCTGGATGTATCTCCCTTTTTCTAGTAATTCACTCAACCGCTTGCTGATCCTCTGACTAAAAAATATGATATTTCCCTTACTGATGGTTCTGTGACTACCTACTATTTTATTGTCCATTAGTTTCACAAAATATTTTGGAATATATATATATATATATATATATATATATATATATATATATATATATATATATATATATATATTTGAATAATATTTCCCAAATATTTTAAATTAAATTTATAATTAAATTTCTACAAAACCATGTGTTGTTTCCAATCCATGGTTTTGTTTTCTCTTTCCATGAATTCACAAAACCATGTGTAGTTTTGTTTCTATTACTCCTTCCTCTGTAAATTCATTTTATCTGTGTATAAATTCCTTTTACCCTTGTAGAATACCTGGATGGTTTTGCAAAACCATGTGTTGATTTGTACGGTTGGAAGAGTATTCTCACTTTACTCTTTTACTTTTACCTGCAACATGATTTTACACCTATAAATTGATTTCACCATGCCTGTAAATTGATTTCACCTTAATTTTCTATAGTGAAATGTTTTTTCTTCAATGATATCTTTGCTCACCTATACATTAATTTTACCTTTTGAAACATATTTCACAATCTTAGCCTCATATTCGTTTATTCCTCTTTCTTTCCAATATGGTTTGGCGTGTAGCTATGTAATCTTACCTCGCCTTATTTCACTTGACATTAATCCATCTTATATTCCTGTAAAATTTACAAGATTAGAAGCCAAAACAGCTGGTAAAACCTAGTAATAATAAACTGCCAATTTTGTGTTCCTTTTTACTCTTTAAGTGTTGGATGAGCTGAGAGTGCAATATGGATTTTAACCATTCATTTATTTTTTATAAATATCGAGGCATATAAAAATGAAGGGAGTTTAATTTTAATTTAAAACTAAATTTTAATTAAAATTAATAAATGGAGAGGGGTTAATGATGAATGTTGAGAAATGTATTAAGCGGGGGTTAACTTTAATTAAAACTAAGTTTTAATTAAACTTATTAAGCGGATGGGTCTACTTAATAATTTTTCTTTCCACTTTAAAACTATGCAAAAATGGATTTTTCATTTTTTTATGAAAAGGAATAGTTAATAAAGGGGAAGAGGGTTTCAATAATATAATGGGTTTTTTTTTAAGAGGGGAAAAAATTTAGGAAAAGGGGAAATGGGTTAGGATAAGGGGAAAATATTAGGGAATGAAATGTAATGAAGGGGTAATGAAGGGAATATGTAACTTAGGGAATGAGTTTGAAGGGGAAAAATGAATGGAGGGAAATTAATAAAATAGACATGTAAGAGGTTTAGTGAATGAGGGGGAATTAGTGAATAAATTTTAATATTTAGGACCAAGATTACACAGAACTTTAGGGTAAATACCCAAAGTAATATATAACCTTTTTGTCACACAAACCTATTCTTAATGATTTGAAAGCAGGTATTCGGCTTATGCCGGGCTAATATTCAAATGAATTACCAAGGAAAGTGGGTGATAAAGCAAGAAGCTGAGTAAAGGATGATGAAAAATGGAGAGGAAGAGGGGCGAGTCAGCAAGCCAAAAGCTTCATCATGAGAAAAACAAATAATATCTAAATCATGAGATTTCCTATAATTATAGGACCCTAACATCGGCTCCATCTTGGGGATGGTAGTCTCCTTGGAGGTGCCAAGAACTATAGATCTCTGAATTTATAGATCAGTGCCTTATCCATTGGGCTGTTCCCAAATCTGCAACCTATTCTGTCAACTCTCAAACTGAAATCAAAACCATTCTGCACACTGAAAATTGAAGTACACACTGAACTGGAAGTTGAGAAACAAACTGAATTTGAAACTAAAAAGAGGCTCAGAACCCTTAGCTTATTTGAACTCATCTACCTACTCTAATCTACTGATAACCTTGTTGAATCAAGTAATACAAAAATGCCAATGAAGCCAGTCAAGTAGCTGTAGAAATGAAAGGATAATTTGGCTTCTTGTCATCAAAATTGGAAGTATAACTTGATCACGCATCTTCATAATCAAAGATATGATGTGTAATGGCAACTCTTGATGTATTTGATCCTCATAGAGAAAACATGTTTGTATACTTGAGCTAAAAATAATCTGCATATAATCTACTATAGGATCATCAAAAGCATGATGTATGATTGGTGCTTCTAGGCCTTCAATGACTAATTGATTAGTTGTATCCTCAATATTAAACCCTGAAAATATTTCTTCAATCTTGTACTTGAAAGCATAATCATCCTCAATCTGCAAGTCAAATGGTAGTAAAATTTCCTCTTGCTTTGGAGAAGGAAGATTTTCCAAGAATTCTTTAGGATCTTGGAAATTATATGATTGAATTTGAGAATGAAAAATTTTAATGCCATTTTCATATTTTTCGGAAACTAACTCAAGAACACATATTTTAAGTTCAGGAGAACATTTCCTTGATTTCAAAATAAGAAAGACAGCTCTTTGAAAATCCTCATCAAGCTGAAACTATGATAACCCATCCCTAAATTCATTGAAAATCTCATGAGATGAAAGGTTTGCCACAAACCCTGTCATCTTGTATCACCATTAATGCTTTGGAATATGGATTCTTTGATTATGGAGTCACTCCAAACTTTGAAGCTCTGGATCTTGGAAAATGGAGTCGCCGGGTGAAAGGTACAACCTTTTGGTGTCTAATCATTGTTCACCATCAACAACCAGATCTGAAATTTTAATGGATTTTTCTAAGGAAGATAAAATGTTCTTCCCCGGTGGAGTCGCCATTATGTTATCACTCTGTAATTTGAAGGTTGTAGGACAAATCACTAGAATGTAACATCAAACCACTTTGGGATGGGAATCTAGCCCTTCCAATCCCAGAGAGGGCTCTCTCTATAAAATTTATCTTCGTTGCTTGAAAATCTTAGACTACTTATGACTGTACTTGGGTTTTGGGTTTTGATTTAGGTTTTGGAAGACTGATTATATTCAATTTATTAGCATCTATTAGGCAATGGAGTCAAATGGTAAACAGGATGGTTGCATCAATTTTTCACAGAGTAAACTCAGGGCAAGCTAGGAATATTTACTATATCTTTCAAAATAATAAGTGGGTGATGGAAGAGCAATGAAAACCTTCAATAGAACTAAAGAGTAATTAAGAATTATTTAGTGTGGCATTCATTCAATTAGGCAGAACTAAAGAGCAGTTAAGAATTCTTTAGAGTGTCCTTCAATAGAAAACATAAAATTACAAAACAACCAAAATAAGGTACTCAAAAGTAACTCCTATTCATCACAGTTTCTATTTTGCAATTGGAATTTAGATGATTACAGTGAAGAGATGATAGTGAAACACTTTAACATAAGAAAAACATCACCAGTATTTAAACCACAAGAATCATGTGAATGGTTTACTTAGCATTGATGCTTCAGTTCTTTGAAAAAATCTTACAATGCTCCAATATATCACTAATATTTCTAATCTCAAAACAATAGACCTCTAATACTTCAAAAATAGAAGTATTTATACAAAATTTACAAACTGTTTACAATAAATGTTGTCTCTAACAGATAGGACATTTTTAGACTATAGATGAATTAAAAAGCTCCAACTACTGCAGATTAATAGTTCTGGTGGAATTTGTTGTGAAAATGCTGTTGTTGTGAAAGTGGGAGCAGGTGGGATGTGGACACAAATTTGTGGCTAGATGGTAGATGAATTGGAAGATCTGGATGTATCTCCCTTTTTCTAGTAATTCACTCAACTGCTTGCTGATCCTCTGACTAAAAAAATCTGACATTTCCGTCAAAGATGGTTAATCCTGTGACTGCCCTGTTGTTTTATTTTCCATTAGTGTCACAAAATATTTTGGAAAATATATAACAATATATATATTTGAATAATATTTCCCAAATATTTTAAATTAAATTTATAATTAAATTTCTACAAAACCATGTGTTGTTTCCAGTCCATGGTTTTGTTTTCTATTTCCATGAATTTACAAAACCATGTGTAGTTTTGTTTATATTACTCCTTCCTCTATAAATTCATTTTATCTATATGTAAATTCCTTTTACCCTTTGGTTTTGCAAAACCATGTGTTGATTTGTATTTTTGGAAGAGTATTCTCACTTTACTCTTTTACTTTTACTTGTAACATGATTTTACACCTGTAAATTGGTTTCACCCTGCCTGTAAATTGATTTCACCTTAATTTTCTATCGTGAAATTATTTTCTTGAATGCTATCTTTTCTCACCTGTACTTTAATTTTACCTTTTGAAACAACCTTGGCCTCATATTCATTTATTCCTCTTTCTTTCCAATATGGCTTCACCTGTAGCTATGTAATTTTGCTTCACCTTCATATCTCTGATATTTCACTTGACATTAATCCACCTTATATTCCCGTAACATTTATAAGATTGGAAACCAAAACTGTTAATGGTTTTCGCGTGAGGAAAAAGTAGTATGTGGTATTTTGATGAGGAGTGGGATAGAATGTGGGAGTGACAGCTGGTAAAACCCAGTAATAATAAACTGCCTATTTTGCGTGCTTTTTGAGTGTTAAGTTTTGGATGAGTTGAGAGTGTGATATGGATTTTAACCGTTCATTTATTTTTTACAAATATCGAGGCATATCAAAATGAAGGGAGTTTAATTTAAATTTAAAACTAAAATTTAATTAAACTTAATCAATGGAGAGGGGCTAATAATGAATGCTGAGAAATTTATTAAGCGGGGGTTTTAATTAAAATTATTGAGTGGATGGGTCTACTTAATAATTTTTCTTTCCACTTCGAAACTATGCAAAAGTGGATTTTGCATTTTTTTATGAAAAGGCATAGTTAATAAAGGGGAAGAGGGTTTTAATTATAGAAATGGGTTTTTTTTAAGAGGGGAAAAAATTTAGGAAAAGGGGAAATGGGTTAATGAAGGGAAAAATATTATTGAATGAAATTTAATGAAGGTTAATGAAGGGAATATGTAACTTAGGGAATGAGTTTGAAGGGGAAAAATGAATGGAGAGAAATTAATAAAATAGACATGTAAGAGGTTTAGTGAATGAGGGGAAATTAGTGAATGAATTTTAATATTTAGGACCAAGATTACACAGAACTTTAGGGTAAATACCCAAAGTAATATATAACCTTTTTGTCACACAAACCTATTCTTAATGATTTGAAAGCAGGTATTCGGCTTATGTTGGGTTAATATTCAGATGAATTAACAAGGAAAGTGGGTGATAAAGCAGGAAGTTGAGTACAGGATGATGCAAAATGGAGAGGAAGCGGGGCGAGTTAGCAAGCTAAAAGCTACATCATGAGAGCAACAAATAATATCTGAATCATCAGATTTCCTATAATTATAGGACCCTAACAAAGCATATCCTTTACAAACAAGTCTAGCTTTTCTTCTAATAACATCTCCATTTTCATTTAACTTGTTTTTGAATATCCATTTTGTTCCAATAACATTTTTATCATGAGGTCTTGGAACCAATTCCCAAGTATGATTCTTTTCAATCTGATCAATTTATTCATTCATGGCTTGAATCCAACATTCATCTTTACTAGCTTGATTTACATTATGTGGTTTAATAAGGGATAATAATGCTAGATAGTTAGGGGATCCTACAAGGGTTCTTCTTGTTTGGACACCTGATCCCCTTTCTCCCAATATTTGAGATTCTGGATGATTCTTTTGAAAATACTTGGATGGAGCATTTTCTGATATATCTTCTTCTGATGCTTCATTGGTTCTCCTTGTATATTGATGTTATTTGATGAGGGAAAGTATACATAATCATCATCTTCATTCGTTGTTGTTATTTCCCGTCTAGGAGTTGTGAGAGACTCGTCAATTACAACATCCATACATTCAACAATCTTCTAAATTATTTTATTGTAACATTTATATGTTTTACTTCTAGAAGAGTAACCAAGAAATATTCCTTCATATTCTCTAGGCTCAAACTTACCAAGTTTTTCATCATTGTTCTTGATAAAAAAAATTCTTCCAAAAACTCTAAAATTATTCACAGTGTGAAGATTACCATACCAGAGCTCATAAGAGGTTTTATCACTGTTCACATGAACATGTGCCTTGTTGAGAATATTTATTGTAGTATGTGTTACTTCTGCCCAAAAGGTATCAGGAGTTCCATATTCATCAAGCATAGCAAGAGCCATCTGTTGAACTGTTCTATTCATTCTTTCTTCCATGCCATTTTGTTGTGGAGTTCCAGCTACAGAAAATTGTCTTTTTATGCCATATTGTTCACAGAAATTAAATAATTCATTTGATATGTACTCTTCTCCTCATTAAGATCTAAGATATTTGATTTTTAGATCTAATTCATTTTCAACCAAAGCTTTAAAGATCTTAAAATTTTAAAATGCTTCATCTTTATGTTCGTTAAACTGATCCAACACATTCTAAAGAATTCATCAATAAATAGAATATAGTATTATTCTCCATGAGGTGATTTTTTCCTTATGGGACCACATAGATCAATATTATCAAACCAGGAGGTAACTCCGCAAAACTAAAGATGCCTTAGATGGAGATTGTGTGTGTACTTATACATAGAGGTGATACTATAGGGATTCACTTCCCAATGTCTCTTAGCCTTCCTTATTTACTAAATTACAATAAAATACAATCTCGCCCAATCCTTTAGGATTAGGTGTCAACATTTCCCCCATTTAATCTGAAGGGATGTTGGTGAATCCAAGCATCGTTCTGAAATTTTCAAACTTTTCTCTTCCAAGCGCTTTGGTGAAGATGTCTGCAGTCTACTCATTTGTGGAAAAATGACATAGATGGATAGTTTTGGCCTCAACATGATGTTGAATCAGATGGTATTTTGTATTGATGTGCTTTTTTTTATCATGAAACTTCGATTTATTGGCCAAATTTATTGCAGATTTGTTTTTTATCATGAGTGGTGTTGAATGCATTTGTTTTATCTAAAAATATTCTAGGGTTTTCCTGAGCCACACAATTTCCTTTGTTGCTTCTGCTGTTGCCACATATTCTGCCTCGGTTGTGGAATCTGTTGGAACTGATTGTTTGCGTGATCTCTATGACACAGCTCCTGATCTAAGACTCATGGTATAACCTAAAGTAGACACCCCAGTTTCTTTGTCCCCATGAAATTCTGAATTAGAGTATCCGATCAAGCTACAATCACCTACCTGTGTATATTTGAATCCAAATTCTTGAGTCCCCCTCAAGTACTTTAGAACTCTTTTTGTAGCAGTCCATTGTCCTTCATAAGGTTTTTGCATAAACCTAGAGAGGATTCCAACAACAAATGAGATGTCTGGTTTGGTGGTAGTCAAGTAGATAAGACTTCCTACAAGCTATCTATACTTCATTGCATCCTCAAATTCCTTCCCTTCAATGGATGTGAGCTTCAAGTTTTGTTCCATTGGAGTGGTTAAGGGATTGCATTCATCCATGCCAAACTTGTTCAAAAGATCTCCAATGTACTTCTTTTGAGAAAGAAATATAAATTTAGGATGTTGAGTTACTTCAATACCCAGATAGTAATGAACATAGCCCAAATTAGTCATTTCAAAACCTTTCTTCAATTCTTTCTTTATGGATGAAATATAACTCTCATTGTTCCCTGTCATCAAAAGATCATCTACATACACCACAAGATATACAACTGTTTTTCCAACTTTCTTAACAAACAAAGTTTTATCATCAAGATCAAAATATTTGAAGTTAAGTTTCAGAAGATGCTCAATTAATTTCTCACACCAGGCTCGCGGTGCTTGCTTGAGGCCATACAATGATTTTATAAGTTTGCATACTTTGTGTTCTTGGACCTTCACAACAAATCCTTCTGGCTGGGACATAAAAAAAATTTCCTTTAGATCTCCATTCAAAAAGGTGGTTTTTACATCCATCTGATGGACTTCCCATCCCTTATGAGCTACTAGGGCAAAGAGTGTCTGGATGGTGGCCCATTTTGCTATGGGGGAAAAATTTTCTTCATAATCGACCCCTTCTTTCTATGCAAAACTTTTTTCCACAAGCTTGGCTTTGTGCTTTTCAAGTGAGCCATCTGCTTTGTACTTGCTCTTATAAACCCACTTACAGCCAATTGGTTTGGTTCTTAAAGGAGGATCAACCAGCTTCCAAGTGCCATCCTTTATCAAGGCATCATACTCCTTTTGCATCACTTCATTCCATTCAACATGAGAAGTGTCTTATTTGAAGGAAGTCGGTTCATGATCCATAAACAAATTCAATTCACAGTTATAAGAAATATCCATATCAACAGATGAATCAGAATTATCTACGTCACCTTAGTTTTGTCTAGTGGAACTTCTTGTTCGTGTCTTTCCAACCTCATTGGAACAAACGTTTTCTAGTGTCTTTGTCAGCCATTTGGGGGGGCCTTTCTAAGATGGCCCAGGCTGCTCATTTTACTGAGTTGGAATTGAATCAAGATTCAATCTCTCAATTCTGTCAATCACATCGTTCAAGGTGTCATCCGTGGTTGGTTCTTCATGTGGAGGAGAGAGTGCTTCAGAAAATGATTCCACATATTGATTCAGTATAGGAATCCCCCCTTCATTATGTGGAATATGATTATCAAATTCTTGAAAATACTTTGCATGTGTGAATCTATCCAGGCAATCAAGTTGCCGCTCAACCTAGTCCTAATGATTAACCACACTGGTTGGTTCAAAACGTGTCGACAATGTTTCATTGCATGTGATTATTACCGAAAGATTTTTTACAAAACATTGGCAGTCTTGGAAGATTCAAGGAATATGACATCTCTTGCTACTACAAACTTCTTATTGGCTTCATCATAGAGACAATATCCTTTGGAGGTATTGGAATACCACAAGAAGATACATTTTCAACTTATAGCACCAAGTTTATTCCTTTGTACCTTGGGTATCAAAGCATAACAGGTGGAACCAAAGACCCTGAAATGCTTTACCGAAGGAATGTGGCCATGCCACATTTCATGATTTTTGTTTCTGATTTAATTTGAAGAACACCTATTCTTTATGTATACAACACATAAAACTGTATCAGCCCAAAACATCAATTTTACATTCTTGAAAAAAATCATGGAGTGAACCATAGTTAAAATTGTCCTGTTCATTCTTTCAACTACACCGTTTTGTTGGGGATTATAGGGCACAGTTGTTTGATGTTTGATCCATTTTGATGAAGATAATTTTCAATTTCATTTGAAGTGTATTCTTTTCCATTATCAGTACGGAAAGAGCCAATATGATTTTGTGCATCATTTTCAATCCATGCATGAAAATTCTTGAATGTTTGAAAAGCATCAGATTTGTTCTTCAATAAGTAAACCCAAAACATTCTAGTGTAATCATCAATAAACTTCATCATATATTTATTTCCATTTACAGAAGCAATAGGCATAGGGCCACATAAATATGAATGAATAAGCTCAAGTTTTCTATGTGCTCTGGAATGTGAATCATGAAATGGTTGTTTGCTATGCTTTCCTAGAATACAAGCATCACATTGCTTAAGTTTCCTAGGAATTGTAGGAAGTCCATTAACACCATTTTTCTTCAACAATAGAAGGTTGTCATAGCTTAAGTGTCCAAATCTATCATGCCGTAAAAGACTTGATGGGGATGTACCTTCATCATGATGTGAACTGAATGCAAAGTTTTGTGCGTGAGAAAAAGAACCTTGCAGCTTCAAGAGTCTTCCTTCTTCTATTCCCTCCATGACAAGTGAGCGATCTAATGCTTTTCTGACCTCAACCTTGCCATCAAACATGTGAATGGATTTTCCTTGCTGACGGATGTGGACCAAGGAAAACAAGTGTCTCCTCAACTCATGGAGGTATAGAACCTCATGTAGAAGATGATCTGGAAGACCAAGAAACTTAAGCCTGATTGTGCCAAGCCCTGATGGCTTGAGTTTGGATTTATCTGCAAAGTATGTTGCTCCATCAAATTTGTCAGTAAATTCTTCAAAAAAATATTTCTAAATGTCATGTGACATGTTGCTCCTGGATCTAACAACCAATTATTTCTCCAAGAAGTAAATGAAACATCAAACAAGTCTTCAGTTACTCCATTGTTACAATGTGCTGCAACATAATGAGCGGATTCAGGTGCTTTACCTTTGTCTCTATCATGAGTTTTACCTTTTTCTTGATTTCTTTGCTGCTCAATTTTTTCCCAAGGCAACTTACATGTAGATGCATCATGGAAGTATTTATTACAGCGTATGCAATGAAGATCGTATTTTTCAGTTTGAGTTTGTCTGCCCCCCCTTCCTTGGAAATTTCTTCTTCCTCTTCCTCTTCAGCCACCTCTTCCTCTGGAAGAATATTGAGCATGACTCTTCTCTTTATGTGAAAATCATACAGCCTCTTTAGAAGAGAGAAGGGTTGTCATCTTTCCAAAAGACTTATCTCTTTCTGCAAACTTTTTCTCAAGGGAATCAAAGGTGATTTTCACGAGGTTTCTACTTGCTTGCAATGACTCAAGATAATGTGAGTAAGTGGGATACAATGCCTTAACATATTCTATGAGAGGTATTTCAACTTATACACCAGTGTTCTTAATTTCATGCATGATAGATCTTACTTCTAAAGCTAAAGCAAGAGGGTCATCATTTTTCAATTCAAGACTGAACAACTTAATCATTAATTGAACAATTTCAAGTTTTGAATGTGAGTCATATATTTATTTTAGCTTGCTCAAGGCTTCATAGGAATTTGAAAATGGTGTAATATGGTGACTCACCTCTTCATTTACGAAAGTTGCAATCAAGGCATAGGCCTTGCAGTTCTTGTTTTCTAAAACGGTGATCTCCTTGTCTGAAGTGGGCTTTGTTGGTGGATGGTCTCCTTCTCATTCACAAATTCCTCTCCACAACTTATTAAAAATGAGAGTGTGCTTGATTTTTCAAGACCATCTGGGATAGTTCTCCTTTCCGGAGAGAACAACTCCTACAATAGATATGAGAGAATGCATTCTTTTGAAGAAAAAAAAAAAATTTATGTCACAGTAAAAACTCAATTCTGGTTTAAATTCTACATTTTTTTTTTTTGTAAAAAAAAATTGGGGAAAAAATAGAGGTAATATCTAAGGAAGGTATTTTCTCGTGGAGGTGTTTTCTGGGAAGGTTTTTACTAGGGGAGGTATTTTCTGGGGGAGGTGTTTACTAGGGCAGGGGGAGGCATTTTTTGGGGTGGGTATTTGCTGTGATACTTTTTTTTTTTTTTAATTAAATCTGAAAAGGGTCGTACAGGCTTAGGGCTGGAACAGGAAGGGAAGGCTGAGGGAGGTCGATGGCTGGAGGGTGAGGTGGATGGGGTGAGAGGGATGGAGGAGGCAGATGAGAGGGGACACGAGGGAGTGGAGTGATGGGAGAGGGGGAGGTGAGTAGACACGAGGGGAGGGGGAGGGATGGGGAGGGTTGAGGGTGAGGGAGAGGGAGCAGGAGATGGGAGAGAGGGCCGAGGGTGAGGGAGAGGGAGCAGTAGATGGGAGGGAGGGCCAAGGGTGAGGGAGAGGAAGCAGCGGTGGACAGGGGAGCAGTAGATGGGAGGGAGGGCCGAGGGTGAGGGAGAGGGAGCAGCAACAGATGGGAGGGGAGACGTGAGGGAGGTGAGGAGAGGCTAAGGGCCGAGGGGTGAGGGAGCAAAGGGTGGTGAGCGGGGTTGGGAAATGGGGAGGGCCGAGTGCTATGAGGGAGGGAATGAGGTGCGGTGTGTGACTGTGAGTGGGACAGTGTGAGCATTGCGAAGAGGGCGTGAGGTGCGGTGAGTGATGAGAGGAACTGTAAAAATTATTTTTCCCCATAAAAATTAAATGTGCAGAGCTAAGAATTTGATATGAAATTGCACAGTGGTGTGCAGAAAAAATGAGGCAAAATTTGCCAAAAAAAATGCAGAATTATTTGAAAATTGCAGAATGGTAGGAGCAATAAGAAACTGAATACTAGGAGCACTAAAAACTAAATGTACAATGACAGTCTACAAAAAATGCAGAACATGAGGGAGTTACACCAAATGTGGGAAAGCCAAAAATGGGACTGGCTCTAGTACCATGTCAGACCAGGAGGTAACTCCGCAAAACTAAAGATGCATTAGATGGAGATTGTGTGTGTACTTATACATGGAGGTGAGACTATTGGGATTCACTTTTTAATGTCTCTTGGCCTTCCTTATTTACTAAATTACAATAAAATACAATCTCACCCAATCCCTTAGGATTAGGTGTCAACACATTCTAGAGAAGTCATCAATATATAGAATATAGTATTGTTCTCCACGAGGTGATTTTTTCCTTACGGGACCACATAGATCAGTATGTATAATTTCAAGAGGCTTACCTATTGATCCTTCTTTGGCATTGAATTGCACCCTGGTTAGCTTACCAAATTGGCATGATTTGCATAGGGTACTTTTAGGCAGAGTGATGTTGGGTAGATCACGAACAACTTTGAGTCTGCTAGATTTTCTTATTTGAGAGAAGCTCATATGTCCCAATCTTCTATGCCATAACCAATTTTCTTTATATTTACCTAAATATCATTTCTCTTGGCCACCTTTCAATATATATAGATTTCTTGGAGTTCTAGTTCCTTTTATTACGGTCTTTCTCGTGTCAAGTTCACGAACAACACATTCTTTTGAACTAAAGACAACTTCATTTCCTTGATCACACATTTGACTCACACTCAACAAGTTATGATTTAATACATCTACATACATAACATTGTTAGCTTTCACCTTTTCCTTTAGGAAAACAAAGCCTTTACCCTTAATGATAGCAGGAGAGTTATTTCCAAAAGTAACATTCTTTTCCTTATCTAATGCATTGTATGAAAGGAGTTTATTTTTATCACCTGTCATGTGTTTTGAGCATCTGTTATCAATGCACCATTGATTTTCTTCTCCTTTTGCAAATAAAGCTATGCCACAACTTTCAACCTATAAGTCCTTCTTTCTCCATACCCTGGAGTTTGTGGGTATATATTCTTTTGGCTAAAGTTTTCTCCTACATTCAGATTCTTCATGACCAAAGTTATTGCAATACGTACATTCAATTTCATCCTGAAGAGGAGAAAATTTGTTATAATAATTCCTATTTATTCCAATCTCATTTCTTTGCTTTATGGCTTCACTAGTCATGATGGTTTTGTATGCAATGCATCGAGTAGCTTTATGACCAAAATTATGACATGAGAAACATTGTCCATTAAAGAAGAAATTTATGCGATCATGGAATCTTCTATTTATGTTTACCTGCTGATTGATACTTTTGTTATTGTTCATCCTTGAATTGAAGTGGTCATGCTTTACCCAGGTATTCTCTTTGTTCTTTTGCTGAGTGACGAAATTTTGTTGGCTAGCTTTAACTACATTCAAATAGCTTGGTGTTGAATATTAAGAATATTCTCCAATATATCCAAGACCTGTCTTTACAATAGGAGAGCATTGAACCTTGATAATTTCATCTAAGGTTTCAGATCCTTTAGCAAATCTAAGATTTAAGGTTTTTACTTTCTCAATTTCATTTCTCATACTTACTATTTCACATTCTAATTCTCATTGTGCTTCTCATTTTCTATAAGTTGATTCTTTAGAGTATCTATGGATATTTTTTTTCTTCCAAACATATTTTGAGTTGATTGATTTCTTCAAGAAAAAAAATTTCTTCTAAAGCATCCATAAATGTATCTGTAGTCTCACTAGTGTCCTTTTCAAATGCCATGAGTAGTCTAATATCTTGATCAGATTCTCCTTCTACACTATTTGATAGGCCATCACTATCTTCATGAGTATAATAAATTTTTCTATTGATAAACTGTTTCTTATTTTATTTTACCAATTTATTTCCCTTTTCATATTTATCTTTATGGGGACATTTAGCAGCGTAATGACCAACTCTTCCACAAGAAAAACATTTGAAAGGAAGCTTACCTCTAAACCTTCCAGTGCCAAATTGTAGTTTCTTTACAAAATTTATATCATCTTCTTCTGAAACATACCCTGATCCTGCTTGTTCTTCCATTTCCTTGCCTTTTGCAGCAACTCTAAAAACATCTCCTTTGACTTCAGATGGACCTCCTTTCCTCATTTCACACGCAGTCAGGATCCCATGAAGTTGAACAATAGTAAGAGTTTGTAGATCCTGTTTCTCTTCAATAGTAGACACGTTTGACTCGAATTTAGGAGTTATAGATCTTAAAAAAATTTCAACTACAGTAGTGTCATTTATAGTTTCACCCAGATTTCTCATACGATTTATGATCTCATCTAGATGTAAAAAGAAACTAGAAATTATTTCATCATTATGCATTCTGAGTGTTTCATATTGAATTATGAGAGTTTGGAGTTTAGCACTTTTTACCTTGGCATCACCTTCATAGCTCAGAATGATTTTGCCCCATATTTATTTTTTTGTATTCAACTACATAACTTTGACAAATTCTTATTCAGTTAGACTCCCCAATAATGCATTGACAGCCTTTGCATTGGTTTCATATTTCTTTCTTGCTACTGGATCTACTAGAACTGAGGCTGGATATTGATAACCACCTTCAACTATAGCCCATACATATGCTCCAAGAGACTGAAGATAGGATCTTGTCTTTGTCTTCTAGAATATTAAATTTTTTCTGTTGAAGAGTGGAGGTCTGATAGATGTTGTCCCATCTTGATTTCTCATCTTAGATGATCTTCCTTCTAATGATTAAGCTTCTTCAGAAGGACCTGCTCTGATACCAATTGTTGGGAAAAATATTGAGAGGGGGCAGGGGGGGTGAATCAGTAATTTCAATAATCAAAATATGTTTTCTTTTTCCCTTTACTGATTTATATACGTGACTTTGATTAGCACAACCAACGTATGTACCTGACTTTCCAAACATAAACTAGCATATACACAGATATCTTTAATGTTTAGGTAAACACTCAGAAGAAATATTTAACCTAGACCATCAGTTATGCATTAGATACTTAACCAGTAAATAAGTGTAGTAATAACAGAATAAATAATCACACAAGAGTATCACACATGAACACTAAGATTTAAGGTGGAAACTCAAATTGAGAGAAAACCATCATTGTTGTCATCTATTTCTTTAATATTTATTATATGGAAAACTACTTACAATATTGTACTGATGCAGACTCATATCAATACGCATGCATCTACCTACATAAGGCTGCCACCTTCTCTCGTTGTCTTGCTACTACTAGAAGGGAGCTCCAACTCCCTGATCTCATTTACCTGCCTCTACTAGAAGGGAGCTACAACCCCATGATCAGAACATCATCTTGTACTGGCAGGAAACTTCTACTTCCATACTGAAGGCTTCAACCCTCAGATCCATTGCAGCATCAATCAGAACAGCGATATCATTGTAACCAGAACATAGTAATAAACCCATATTTCAGAATCAGCATGCAGACTCAATATCAACCCTGATCATTCATTATCTTAAAATGCATACGCTACTTCACTTTACTGAACCTACATGTATACGTGATTTCCCTTCGCACCAACCTGCATACAAATCTAAGAATACTAAATTTCCAGAATATTATCAGTCTCAGAACCATATCTGAGGATTTCATTTAGATATACTTTCAGATTTGCAAAACCCTTATTTAATCAACATCATTAATCATATTTAGTCACTAATTGATCAAATTTCACAAATTAAACTTAGAATCATATACAATATTCAAAAAACCCAGATCTACATGAATACTTCATTAACAAACATCATAAATATAGCAGCAATAAACAGATAACCTCTCCAACAAGCTTCAGAAAACTCTGACATCCATATGCGCTTTAGCTAAGACAAAGCCACGTATATATGTGCTTTCACCGAGACAAACTTGCATATAGATCTATAAATATTAATTTTGCAGAAGGTTTCAGATCTATAGACTTACCCATATTTATTCACTTCACTTCAGCAAACATGCGCTAGGTCACAGATCCAATCATCTCATCAATAGATCAAATACATAGTCATTTCAGGTCTAGAGATCCTGATCCATCATTGTATCCAAGGGTGCATCATAGTTTTAGATCTACCAATAAACAGAGTCCATCCCATGTAGACATACTTCATAGAGAAGTATTCAGTAACAAACCTTACACATGCACCCCTTTCCACTATGATCTTCTTCTCCTTATATAGATTTAGCCTTTACCAATACCATGAGCCGAAACCACATAAGTTCTGATGATATTCTTGGCTGGAATCAAATAGACGACACAACGGTCAATATTGTGGGCTAAAACCATGGTAATGCCCCTTGTTATCATAATTTTAGAGCGCAAAAGGCATATGCGACTTGGCTTCTTCGTACCCATGTGTATACGCAACTTCTCTTCATAGAAACTGTGTATATACTAAATCTGGATGTATACATGGGTTGCCTATATACCAACCTGTGTATGTACACGGGTTGCCTTCATCAAACCTGCATATGTACGCAGGTTGCCTTCATCAAACCTGTGTATACATTGTGAAATATTACCTTTTTCATTTCTCTGACACTTACTGAAATTCCTTTCTCTATCACATCTGAACTGACCTGTAGAAACATCATTTTAACATCTTTAACAAATAGGTTGCCATCAATGACAACATATTAAGACATAAGAATCATATTGCCAACAAATTTTGGGAAAAAAGTGGAGGAGTACGAACCTATATATTCATATTTTCAATTGGAATGAGGGGACGTGACTCTTTGGAGGGATGCTGACTTGAGAGACAAAGTGTAGGTCGGCTCATTGCTAAATTTAATTTTCTTAGTCTTCAAAAATCAATATCTCACAAACTACTGGGATTTTCGTGACAAATAAGGGCTCATTGGAAAGAGGAAAAATCCTCTTTAAGATGGTCGAGGTCCCATGTTGAAATATTTCTCTAAGGTTGAAAAGTATATGTTTCTTTGTGACTATCCTTAAATTCTATGCATAAAAAAGTTTGGGACAACATGAGGAATGTTTTGGATAACGTGGCTTCTTCATTCTTTGGCTTCTTCATTGTTAACAATGTTATCATAGGATCATAGATTCATTATGTAGGATTGCAGCATTCATGTAGCATCATGCATCAATAATGTCATCATATATTAGTGTAGTGATATGTCATAGTGCAGCCTTTATTAATTTTTCAACAACTCCAAAGCAGTCTTCTAATCATCAAATGATCTCCAAACATGTTATCAAGACCTCATCTACTGCCATCATCAAGTGTGGTCATTTTTCAAGTGCATGAAATCATCAATTGTAGTCCTCCATATGCCATCAAGGCATGATGTCATCAAGTGTAGTCCTCCATATGTCATCAAGGGCTTGTAGATACTTCAATGGTAGTTAAGATCTAGATCATCAAACAAGGCATATGATTGACACTTGGCACTTGGCACTTCTTAAGACTTATTCATTATTGGCTTGACATATTATCAAACAAGAGTTATGACATCATCATTAGGAACCAGACATCTCAAGAATATTGACATCTCAATTAAAGCCATATTGACATCAATGACAACCTTGATTAACAATCTCCCCCTTTTTCATTGATGGCAATATTATTGCCCCTCAAATATTCTCTCCCCCTTTGACATCAATGGAAAACAGGGTGCTCAAGTACTCCCCTTGTCGAGCTACTTGATTTCTTCATTAATAGTATTTATTCATAGGTATATTACTCCCCTTTTCATGGTGATATTCCTTCTTGCAATGTGGTCCATGATAGATGTGTCTACATTTATTCAATGGAGTTTCTCTCGAGAGATGATCTATCAAAGGATAATTTTCCATGTGTGACTCATCAAGGATTTTATAGGGCCCATTCACGGATAGCTTTTGCAAGAATGCTTAAGAATCATAAGCTCAAGAGTCACAAATTTCCCCCTAACTGTATGGTCTCTTTTTGGAAGAGTCTCACCAACAAATACTTGGAATATCAAGGATGACTTCATCAAGTCAACAACCTGTGTTGTTGGTTGGAGTGATCAAGGGAATTTTGGACCCAATTTTCTTCCTTCTCCATACTTGTGTAACTTTCTTCTCTGGCTTGGTTGTCATGGTTTTAGGGACCCAAGTCAAGTTACACTCACATGCCATATGTCCAATGTTATGTAAATTGAAGCACTCCATCTTGTTCATGAATAAGTAATCATGAATTATTCTTTCAAATTTTCTTCTCGAAGGTTGATGTGTACCATTATATTTTTCTTTGTGATATGCCCTACAAGATTTTTCCATGTGCCCAAATTTTGTACAAGAATAGCAATAACCAAGAAATATACTTTGGAACTTAGGAGATGAAGATTTCCTTTATGTACTTCTGAAGTCTTTTTGCCTTGGTATTCTTTGATGATATTCATTGCCTTTTGTATTCTTGACATCATTTGAAAGTCTCCTTGGAGTAGGATTTCTTCCATTATTGTCTTGACTCTTCTCCTTGCCTTTTCTGGAACTGGGAGTATCAAAATTTCCTCTGGCTTTCTCGCATCCTTTCTTTTTGAAACATTATCATTCTTGCTTGAGGATTCACCTGCATAGCCAAGCCCTGATTTATCATGGGGAGACCTTTGATCACTTAGGATGGCATCTAGGGTTTGAGAAATTTTCAAGTTCTTATTCTACAAGTCAACTTCCTTTTTAAGAAAGGAAATTTCTCGTTTCAACTTTTCACAATCTTTACCTTTCATAACTAATTTCTTCTTCATTTATTCCATCATCCTTGTTACTCCATGTGCTTATATTTTTAGAGACATGACATTTGATTTTAGTAGGAAAATATCTCCATCCTTTTCTTTTAGTTGACATGTCATAGTGTTTCTCTCCTTTTATGCTTCATCAACTTGTCCTTCTATGAAATCCAAAGCTTCCATCACCTTCTCAGCTCCTTGCCAGCTTGTTTCCTTGCATCTTCTATTTGATATCTAAGGGAGGAGACTTCTTCCTTGTATTGACCAACTAGTCCTTTAAGTTTGTTCAAGTATTCATGTCTTTATTCAAGATGGTTTGACAAAGTTTCTTCCCTTTTATTTGACTTATCTAATTGATTTTTCATGGACATGACTTCTTCACGTTGCTTTATTTTGTTTTGATGAAATTCATCCCCAATTTTGGTGAGCTCCTCATCTCTTTCCTGTACTTGAACCTTGAAAAGGTAATTTTCCTTCCTTGTCTTGTCTTGTTCACCATCTTGTGCTTTCTTCTTAAGTTCCTCATTTTCCTTTTTCAAACTGTTAATCTCTTCCATGGTAGCTATAAGTTTAGTCAAGAGATCTTCAAAGTCTTCTTTACTTTCTTCTTCTTCTAGGTATTCTATGGCCTTGATGTCATCACTCTTATTTTCAGTTGCCTTAATGGATTCTAGATTTTCTTCCTGCTTTCCATCATCTTATTGACTAGTAGTCATGGTCAATTATCCTTTTGAGTGAAGATCATGCAGTTTATCCCACAAATATTTTTCTGACGAGCATTTTTCTATTTTGGCCTTTATAGGATCAAGTAGCCCATTCAAGATTTCTTTCCTTGATCTTGTATTAGACTCCTTGGATTCTCATTCGATCATGTTATCAGTAATCACTAATTCCCATATTTCTATGCCTTCAACCATTAATAAATTTCTCATTCTCATCTTCCATACATCAAAGATTCCATTGAACAATGGAATTTTCCCAATTTGATTGTCTTCATTTTTCATGGTTGGGGAAGAGACATCTTTAGAAGGATTAGAGGCTTTATTCCTTGAAATTGTGATTTGTGTTCTAATGATCAACCTTCAAGTTGTTAGGCTTTGAGTGAAGGTACTGTCTCTGATACCAATTGCTGGAAATACTGAGAGGGGGGTGAATCAATATTTCTTTTCAATTGTTATTTTTACCAGTTAGATCACTTATATTTAGAACACAAACTAAACAATAAGAATAGATTCTTTTATTGATTTCTTCTTTACAATAAATCAAGTACAATATATGTAGGGCTCCAACCCTAGATGAAGACACTAATCTCCAATTTCCCAGGCTCCAACTTGTATTTTCCAGGCATTGACTTGGACTTCCAAGGCTCCAACCTTGTCAATTCTGAGGCACCAACCTCAAGGGCTCCAACCCTATATCTGGTACAGGCTCCAACCTAGTCTCTTGAGGACTCCTAACTTATAGGGCTCCAACCCTATCTTCCAAGGCACCAACCTTGTCTCTATGAGGCTCCAGACTCCTGCTTTAATTCATCGAGATATATTTGGTTATACTTCACTGCTCCTAATGTCTTCTTCAACAAGCCCCAACAATCTTCATCTATTCCCTCACTTAGTCTTCACGTCACTTCATCAATGACAACCTTGATCTCTTAGAAGGTGTCACCATTTCTCTTCATCATACCCAAGCATATTCTCCAAGTCACCTCATCATTTCATCAGTGATGCATCATGGTCTTCAATCTTATCTTCAAGAAAACTCACCAAAATAACTTTAACAATGTGTCCAAGGTAAAGCAAGGCTACTCAACAAGAACGCTCCAATTTTGGATCTTCTTCAAGATCACTTCACAAATATTTCAAACAAGGTCTCCACAAATTATTCAAGGTGTCTACAATGAACTACACTAAGTTCTACACCTACTTTAAGTTTTTTCAAATATTTCTTCCAAAAACACTTCTGAGATATGCTAATCAAATATGAGCTCCAAACAATATTTCAAAGATGCTCCAAAAGGTGCTCGATAGACTACTCTAAATCATTGAACCTTTAGACCACAATTTTTTTTATCATAAATCTAAAATTCTTGTGTGTTGCATGTCCTTACAATTCAGCAACAAGTCCAAGATTGTTCCTAGGAAATTAATGAGTCTAACAACTGTGTCTCCAAAGGATTATCACGAGCTTCTTCACAAGGTAGATAATGAACTCGAAATAGGTCCAAGTTCTCTTCAATTGTGATTGTCCCACAAGTTCATGGTGAAATTCACACTAATCCACAGAACTGAAGGTTTGAGCTTAAGACAATATTACAATTTCTTAAGTCCAAATCTGAGCCTCTATGGTGACTATTAAAATTCAAGATATGTTACAGTTCTAGCCTCCAGATAATTTTCTAAGACACGACTTAATTACCACAGATGTGCACAAAATCCACCACTGTTCTGTCTAAAATGTAGCTACAGGACTGTGGTCTGATGTCCACAGCTAGATGTAATGCCTTAAATCAGAGTTGCCACACATAAATCCGAGCCAGCTTAGATGAAAACAATTTTGTAGCCTTTCCAGCAAGTCTGAGGTATATAAATCTGAAATAATGCCACAATAGTCCGAGCTTGTATAAGTCTGCAATTCCGAGTTAATTTTTCACTAGTTGCTATCACAGGTGGTTGTTGTTTGTGTACTCCACTGCTAGTTTCTGGTTTCTTAACTACAGATCCAAGTTTGATCACAAAAATTCTATAGGTAAAAAATTCAAACTTTTACACTTGCCTATAATCTGAAACAAGTCTGACCTGTATAGATGATTAATTTAGATTTTAACCCAAACAAATATTTCTCCAAAAAATCCTCTTCGATTTCAGATCTACCTCATTCCCTCTTCTCTGTGATTTTTCACCAAAATTCTTGACCCAAAGTAAAGGAGTACGAACATATATATACGGATTTTCGATTGGAATGAGACGATGTGACTCTTTGGAGGGAGGCTGACTTGAGAGACAAAGTGTAGGTTGGCTCACGGCTAAATATAATTTTCTTAGTCTTAAAAATTTAATATCTCAAAAACTACTACGAGTTTCAAGACAAATAAGAGCTCATTGGAAAGAGAAAAAAATCCTCTTTATGATGGTCTAGGTCCCATGTTGAAAGGTTGTCTCTAAGGTTGGAAAAAACATGTTTCTTTGTGATTGTCCATAAATTTTATGCATAAAAAATTTTGGGACAGCATGAGGAATGTTTGGGACAACGTGGCTTCTTCAGTCTTTGGCTTATTCATTGTTATCAATGTTATCATAGGATCATAGAGTCATTATGTAGTATTGTAGCATTCATGTAGCATCATATATAAACAATGTCATCTTATATTAGTGCAATGATATGTCATAGTGCAACCTTTATTAATTTGTCAACAACTCAAAAGCAGTCTTCCAATCATCAAATAATATCTAACCATGTTATCAAGACCTCATCAAGTGCCATCATCAAGTGTGATCATTTTTCAAGTGTATGACCTCATCAAGTGTATTCCTCCATATATCATCAAGGGATGACATCATCAAGTGTAGTCCTCCATATGTCATCAAGGGCTATTACATAATTCAATGGTACTTAAGATCTAGATCATCAAACAAGGCATATGATTGACACTTTCACTTGGTACTTCTTAAGACTTCTTCATTAGTGGCTTGATATATTATCAAAGAATAGTTATGACATCATCATCTAGAACCAGACATCTCAAGAATATTTACATCTCATTCAATGCCATATTGACATCAATGACAACCTTGATTAACAATCTCCCCCTCTGTCATTGATGGAAATATTCTTGCCCTTCCAATATTCTCTCCCCCTTTGACATCAATGGAAAATGGGGTACTCACGTACTCCCCCTGTCGAGCTACTTCTTTTCTTCATCAATAGTCATTCTTCATAGGTATATTACTCCCCTTGTCGTGGTGCTATTCCTTCTTGCAATGTGGTCCATGATAGATGTGTCTACATTTCTTCAATTTAGTTTCTCTCGAGAGATGATCTATCAAAGGATGATTGTCCATGTGTGACTCATCAAGGATTTCATAGGGCCCTTTCACGAATAGCTTCTGCAAGAATGCTTAAGAATCATAAGCTCAAGAGTCACAAATTCCCCCCTAACTATATGGTCTCTTTTTGGCAGAGTCTCACCATCAAATACTTGGAATATCAAGGATGACTTCATCAAGTCAATGTTAAACACCATGTTAATCACACACATGGTGTATGAGGAAAATAAACACACACACAAGAGACTCAACACACAATGAAAGATAAGCATGAGGCTTTCTTATTTTTCCATTATACATGATGTACATTTATAGTACAATGGTGTGACTCTTGGTTTCACATTCCAAGGTCACTTGGACTCCATTGTGACTTTTCGCATTCCACACCTACCCATGTAGGATTAGGTGTTCCAACATCCCACCTTAATCCGAAGGGGTATGTGTGAGTCCAAGAAAAGAGTTGTAATACAAATCTGCAAAGTATACATGGCAGCACTTGGGCTGAATCAACTCTCTGAAATGTTGGAAAAAAAGAGGTGGTTTTAGGATGACCACAAACACTGGAACGCAAAACTTGTTGCAGTTCCCGGAACTCTTCCAAAACTGGCAAGAAGCTGAAGGCTTTTGCTAGAGGAATTGTCCCTCATAAAAAAGGGAGACCTTCAACCTAAAAGAAGGGAGGTCTACTACCTGTGATGGTTTTAGGATTACCAACAACTCTGGAATGCTTGAAGCATTTCTTGGAACTCAACCAAAGCTGGCAAGAAGCTGAAGGCTTCTGCTAGAGGAAGTGTTCCTCATATGAAAGGGAGACCTTCGACCTAAAAGAAGGGAGGTCTACTACCTGTGATGGTTTTAGGTTATCCACCAACCAAAGATGATGGTTTAAGTTTGTCCACCAACCGAAGGCATGCTCATGGGCATCCGTGTCTCTGGCTACATCTCTGAATCCGGAATGACGAATTGTGGCTCAGGCTCGCTTGAACTGCTGGCTACAACTCTGAACATGGAATGAGAGATTGTGGCCCAGGCTCGCTTGATCTGTCGTCGAAGCTTGTACATGACCACCATTTTCCCCCCTGTCAGGGACAAGGTGAGATGATGGCGAAAACTCAACTGCAAGTTTGCTCAATATCCGTGAACAAGTTCTAACATGTGTCGTAAACATCTTCTTGGTTGCTGATGCCCATTGCCAAGAAGCGATCCATCCAAGATGAATCTTGGTTCTTGCAAGAGGCTTGTGTCTGAAGCATCTGTCTGAAGAATGAGTGTGCCGACCACAGTGCTTGCATGGATGAAGATCAAAACAGTGATCTTTCATATGGCCAACTCGATCACAGTGTTGGCATTTCTCAATCTGTTGTTGTTGTGGAGCAGGATCTGGAATAGCTGCAGGTGAACTGTCATACATGAATCCGGCACTCTGAAATATGATGGGCTTGGTGTAGTCTGGAATATGAAAGGTCACATCCTTGTCATATCCAAGACCAGTTCGGTGCTTGTTGTGGACAAGCTCTTCCCAAGGTCTGATGATGGGCTTGAGAAGTGTAGGTTGAACTGCTGCATCTGCATGTAAATATGCTCTAGTACAAGGAACTGAATGTGGATCAACTGCAACTTTATCTTCTTTCTTCTGATGAGAGTCCTTCACAATCTTCTGAACAGAAACAGGTTCAGAATGGTGACTCTTTTGCTGAAGTTCATCTTGCTGAAGCTGAGTTTCCAACTGCAAAAACTCAATCTTTTCTTGTGCATCTTGCAAACAAATTTGAATGTTACAAAGAGCATCCTTGCTCATTTTTATCATATCATCAACATTGGAATGAATGAGGTTATTCAACAACTCTAATGCCTCATTGATTTTAGCCATTTTCAACAACTTAGGCTCAAAAAATGAAAGGGTGTCGGCTTCAACCGAAAATGCACCCATTTACAATGTGATTCAACAACAAATACAAATGACTCCAAAGAATTTCCAACTATGGAAATCTCAAAGTACAAAATCTGCTCCTCAAATGATGGAGGGCAATCAACAATTTTTCAACTCAAATACACTTCAAGTCTTGAATGAAGATGCAAATCAATGTCAGTTCAATACAATATGCAGCAAAAATGTGTAGCAAAACACTATGGAAGAGGCCTTTAAGGCAGCTGATTTTTCTTCAAAGAGTTGTTTTCAATGATGGCAAACTTGTCTTCAAATGTCAATTTCTTCATAAAATCACCCTTATGGCACAAATCACACAATGTCAAATCTGCAATTTTCTCTATGTATTTAGTGCATTTTCTCTTCATTTCCTGCTGTTCATTTTCTCTCTCTTCTCTTCCTCTCTTCCTCTCTCTCTCTACTGTTTTTTTTTTTTTAATTAATTAAAAAAAAGGAGAATTAATTGAAATGGGAATTAATTTAAAATATGGGAGAGGGATTGTAGTAAAAAATGGAGGGGGAAAGGAATTATTTAAAAAGATTATTAATTAAAATTAAAGGGGGTTAATTAAAAAGGGATTATAAAAAAATTTAAAAGTTGAATTAATTTTAAAAAAATAAAAAGAAAATCGACTGTTTTTGAAAAGGGGGCGGAGGGGCAGATTTCAGGTGGGGTGTTCATGAAGGAGACGTATGGGTGTTGAGAGGGGTCGTGTGAAGAGGGTTGGGTGTAGCGTAGAGTAGAGTGCAGTGCGTAGGACAGGGGAGGGGTCGTGTGAGGGCTAAGGTATGGGGGTTTTAAAAAATAAACGATGTTAGCGGAGGTGCGTTTGCACGTAGAGGGATAGCTCGAGGGGTGTGAGCAGTAGAGCACAGGGGAGCGTTGAGTGGAGCGAGGGGAATAGAGGGGTAGGCGTAGATGAGTGAGATGGGTAGCAGTGTAGGCAGAGGGGAGGAGTGATAAGGGAGCGGGAGGCGTTAGTGCAAGGGATGGCTCACAGTAAGAGGAGGGCGGAATTTAAAAATTAAAAAAAAAAAGCTGAAAGGAGATGGGTATTACCTGAAGGCCAGCGTCAAGGCATGGGAATGAGCAGCGTGGGAATCGTGGGCCAAAGGCTGTGGGGAATGATGGCAGTCAAATGAGAGGCGATAAGTCTATGGATTGTTGCATAGAGAAGGTCGTAAGGGCTGAAAGAGATATTTTTTTTTTTTTTTTAAACAGCAGAGAGCAGAGGAGTAAGAATAGCAGTAGATTTTTTTTTTCTTCCAAATATAGAGTAGAATTTTTTTGGAAATTATAGCAGTAAAAAATCCAGCAGCAAAAAATGCAGAGATTGAAGAATTTTTCAACAGAAAAACTCAGATTTCTTTTGCAGTAAAAACCAGAAATTTCTTCTTCAGAAACCCAATTTAAATAATATTCCAGCAGCTCTTCAAAATGGTGTAGAATTTAAAATGCAGAGATTGCAGGAAAAATGAGAATGAAAACCTTCATATGGGCAATGTTGCCTTTCTTCAAAGCCAATGCCTGAATGTTGCCCCTTCTCCAAAACCACTTTCTGAATGCGGAAAAAACAGTGCTGCAGAAAGTCTCTAAATGCTACAAAAATGTCAAGAATTTTGCAGAAATGCACAGGCCATAAACAAAAATGGCTCCCTCAATTTGGAGCAAGGCCAGCAATCGCCCGCTCTGATACCATGTTAAACACCATGTTACGCACACACATGGTGTATGAGGAAGATAAACACACACACAAGAGACTCAACACACAATGAAAGATAAGCGTGAGGCTTTCTTATTTTTCCATTATACATGATGTACATTTATATTACAATGGTGTGACTCTTGGTTTCACATTCCAAGGTCACTTGGACTCCATTGTGACTTTTTGCATTCCACACCTACCCATAGAGGATTAGGTGTTCCAACAGTCAACAACTTGTGTTGTTGGTTGGAGTGTTCAAGGGATTTTTGGACCCAATTTGCTTCCTTCTCCATATTTGTGTAACTTTCTTCTCTGGCTTGGTTGTCATGGTTTTAGGGACCCAATTAAAGTTACACTCACATGCCATATGTCCAATGTTATGGCAATTGAAGCACTCCATATTTTTCATGAATGAGTAATCATGACTTCTTCTTGCAAAGTTGCTTCTATAAGATTGACAGGGACCACTATATTTGTCTTTTTGATATGCCCTACAATCTTTTTCCATGTGCCCAAATTTTGTATAAGAATAGCAATAACCAAGAACTATACTTTGGCACCTAGGAGATGAAGATTTCCTTGATGTACTTCTGAAGTCTTTTTGCCTTGGGATTCTTTTATGATATTCATTTCCTTTTGTATTCTTTACATCATCTAAAAGTATCCTTGGAGTAGGATTTCATCCATTGTTGTCTTGACTCTTCTGCTTGCCTTTGCTGGAACTGGGAGAATCAACATTTCTTCATGGCTTCCTCACATCCTTGTTTTTTGAAACATTATCATTCTTTCTTAAGCATTCACCTGCATACCCAAGCCCTAATATATCATGGGGATACCTTTGATGACTTAAGATGTCATCTAGGGTTTGAGAACTTTTCAAGTTCTTATTTAGAAGTCAACTTCCTTTTTAAGAAAGACAATTTCTCCTTTCAACTTTTCACAATCTTCATGTTTTCACAATTCCTTGAATGCATCGACTGCTAGTAGAGACTCAAGTTGTAAGTGAGTGATTTTAGGGATCAAGTCTAGTTGTAGGTGAGTAAATGCAAGGGACAAGCCTCTTACATCTCCTCCAACTGCCTCCAACATTCCTCTACATAGTAAATGCACTCAAAAGAACTATTTTACTACACATTTACTACATTAGATCATGAAGTATGACAAACATCATTTAGTCTCCCTATTAAGCACATTATAGTAAAAAAGATGCTAATGAATGTGAGGAATGAGGAAATTATAGGTTGGAGGATGGAAAAATGGGCATTATTATGTACCTATTGATGGGGCCCATCATCACCCCAATTCTGAATGTGTTTCACACCCTCTGAGAAACTTACTCGTTGATTTGTATTTTATGCATGGCCCTAGTGGCCTCTCTAACATCCCAAGGGACCTCATATGGCTTGCCTTATTGCGGGTAAAAACCTGCATTTGTCTCTATTGTTGCTCACTCCCTTTGTTTCTCTATTTGATCTCTTCTCTCCTGTAAGCCTAATAGCAATGGAGGACTAATATTTAACCATATCCAAATGCTCTTCAACCTCTGAAAAAATCACTTGTAACGTGGGGTTCTCTCTAGGGTATTCTTCAACCTTTCAGGGGAGTGGTATTCCCTGATTTGTAGACTGTGGGGAAGATCATGCCATCTCCTTTGGAAGGCTTGAAAAATCTTAGTCCCCAACAACCTAAATATTTCACAACCATAAGAAAGTGTCGCAACCATAATTAAGAAAGTGTCACAACCATAGTCAATAGTTTTATTTTTCAAAAAAATTAATATAGTAAATGAAATTTTGTTTGTATTGCGTCTTTTTAGGATATATAGATTTTATGATAATGGAATATGGCTTGATTGGATTTAATCGTTAAGAGTAGGTTTTTCTCATAAGAGATTGTTTGCTAAGGTGGGCCCCTTGTCCTATAAATAAAGAGGTCTCATACACCAATTCAATGGGTGACTTTAAAATCATTATTTATTACTACTTTTATGGTTTTATAAAATTTATAAATTATTATGTGTTGTTGGTTAGAGTGCTCAAGGGACTTTCGAAACCCAATTTTCTTCCTTCTCCATACTTTTGTAACTTTCTTCTCTGGCTTGGTTGCCATATGTCCAATGTTATGGTAATTGAAGCACTCCATCTTGTTCATGAATGAGTGAGAAGATTGACGGTGACCATTATATTGGTCTTTGTGATATGCCCTACAATATTTTTCCATGTGCCCAAAGTTTGTACAAGGATAGAAATAACCAAGAAATATACTTTGGCACCTGGGAGATGAAGATTTCCTTGATGTACTTCTGAAGTCTTTTTGACTTGGGATTCTTTGATGATATTCATTGCCTTTTGTATTCTTGACATCATCTGCAAGTATCCTTGGAGTAGGATTTCTTCCATTATTTTCTTGACTCTTCTCCTTGCCTTTTCTAGAACTGGGAGTATCAACATTTCCTCTGGCTTTCTCGCATCCTTTCTTTTTGAAACATTATCATTCTTGCTTGAGGATTCACCTGCATAGCCAAGCCCTGATATATCATGGGGAGACCTTTGACTTAGGAAATTTGTTACATATATGAGCATAGTAGCTAAGAGTGGATAAATAGAGTGAAAGTAGAGTAGGATTGTGCACTTCAGCAACCCATGGGCCATACGTTTGACTTCTTTGTACTAGCATCTAGTTCCATTCACAGAAATAGAGACTAGATCAATATCACCTTAGATTTGGGTTCTCCCATTAGGGTTCCCGAGGTCATATCTTGTGTTATTAAACTTGTGAGTTATTGTCTTTGTGTATTTTCTCTATTTTCCATAGTTCATATATTGCATGCATATGCATATTGCAGCAATTAACAAATTCAAAGATCTAAGGAGAAATTGACCCTCATAGTGTAGATTTCATATTTTCTAGTATATTTTAGTAAATATGTTGTGAAGAACTATCCAGTAAAAAAACCACAACAGTTTCTAGATCATTAACATCAGAAGCACCCTTTCCTTTTAGCTTTCCATTGAAAATTAGCATGCCCAACTTCATTGATCAAGAATACATGTAAATCACGCAACATTAATAAAATCATCAAATAGTTTTACTAGTTTTATGACAACACTTGATTGGCACAATTTACTATTTAGGAAAGTGTAATTGATAATTTAGATAAGAATTCTTGACAACACTTGATTGGCACAATTTACTATTTTGGAAAGTGTAATTGATAATTTAGATAAGAATTCTTATTATAATATCTTCTATTCGGTATTGGATTGGGACACTAAATTTTCTAGTTGGTAGCTTTATACTACTTTAATTACTAAGTTGGAATCATTGTACATGTCTAATTTCCTTTTAGGTATTTTTCTTAGTTATTTAATGTTTGCAATAAAGCACGAAGATATCATTTAGTTCTTTTTTTTAATTTATGGGCATTAGTATCGCCCAAGGAATGACATATTTAGTTAAGAGCATAGACATGTTATATTATAAGACTTGAATTTGGGTGGTAAGGATCACAATGATTCCACCCTAACTAAACTGAAATGACATATACTTTATTCCCTACTCCATGTTCTTCGAGATTAATGCCATAATAGGAGAAAGTAGACATAGGTTCTAATGATTTTCCAAAATGAATAAATTAGCATCCATCATTCTTGTTTAAAATCCCAATATATGAGGACATGGCCTTCTAATATGATTATTTAAGTCATGACTATCTACTTGGGAAAAAAAATTACATTTATATATTTGATTTCACAATAAAACATCCCCAAACAATTCACATGTTGCAAAGAGTTTCTCTTCCTAATGTAAAATTCCATCATAGATAGTGTTTGTTCATAAAATAGTGTAACATCTATCCCCTCTACCTTAGCCTTTTTGGGTGCAATATAAACAATTTTTGTAATTGTGTTAATTTTCACACATTGTCTTTCATGAGAGAAGCAACATATAATGAAGACAAAAATTTAGAACTGTGTTTAAGACTGTAAAAATGTGTAAAGTGTTACATTATCTTTTATCATTGAATTTACAAATTAGGTAATTTACAGATTGCATAGATTATATGCAGGGTGCAAGTTGAAATTCATTAAAAAAAATTATGTCCGAGTAATGATTGATTGATTGTAATTATGTTGTTTGTTGTTATGTCATTTTAGAGAACTCTTTGAACCTTTGTAATCTCAAATTTCATATAGTGATTATATAAAATGGGCATTAAATACTTTGGATTTTTTGTTGAGCTATATTTTTCATGAAGTTTATATTATTCAAAGTTATATATATTATAAATGCTGTTATTAAAGTTTAAATTAATAAAATTATATAAGTTATGGTATTTAAATATATTTAATATTAAATCATATATTAAATAAATTTGATGTTAACTTCAATACAATTCATGTTGAATTCATCCCAAAAAAATTTATGAAGTAATTTTTTCACAGAGATCAAGAAGGATGGAAATATGCAACTGCTGTGCACGGAGATGAAATTATGAACTACTTTTCACTAAAATCGGACGTGTAACAACCATTGATTTTGATTTTTGGTTTTCATGAAGAACAATACCAACACCAACACCAACCCCAGTATTTGGTTTTGATTTTGGATTTTCATTTCGTTTTGGAACAACAACTGGCTTTTGTAATGTTGTTGTTGTTCGCTTTTCAGGTGTGAGCATTGATTTCTGGTGGTTTTCATGAAGAACACTACCAACACCAACACCATTTGGTTTGGGATTTTCATTCAGCGCTCCATTTCGTTTTGGAACAAGTGGCTTTCGCACTGTTCGCTTTTCAGGTGTAACTTTTGATTCTTCATTTTGGTGAACAACAGCATTAGCATTAGCATTTGATTTGGGCGTTTCATTCAGTGAAACATTTGGTTTTGGTTTTGGCTTTCCATTGGGTACAGGAAGAGCAAGTGGAATTCTCGACGGAGGTTGACTTTCTGACATCAACAACTTCTGCGGACGATTGTATTTGGTTTCAATTTCCTTCTTCTTCAGAGATTCCACCGCCATTTCCAATTCCCCTATTGTTTTCTGAAGACGGATATTCTCTTCTGAAACCATTGTACATCGATCGAATTCTGTGCGCAGAGACTCATTTTTGTTCTCGAGGCACCTTTTGGCCTCTACAAGTTCTGAATACTGATTCTGTAAATCAACAAACTGCCTCTTTAGCGTCAGTGATCCCATTTGACAAGCCATCAACTCATGTTCTGCTCTCAGCTCTGCGACAATGCTTTCCAAATTGTTCTTTTCGGCAACCCACAAATGCGTGTCTTCTTCAATTTTACAGAACAGAGCCCGAGTCTCTGCCTTGGAATCATTCAAGCTGGATTGCAAATCAATATTTTCGGTTCTATACTGCTGTAGAACCCTCTGGTTTTGAACCCTTTCATCTTGCATTTGATCCATTCTCGTGATATTCTCATTCAACTGGGCCTTCAAGGACTCTACTTCAGCACTCAGCGAACTATTTTCCTGACAGAGCAATCCATCTTCAGTAGCCATAGAATCAATCTTCGTTTGCAGCTCTGCGGCATTGCATTGCAATTCCCGCTTTTCAGAATCCCACAAATGCCTGTGATCTTCTAGTTTTTCAAGTAATTCCCGAGTCTTTTGCTTGGATTCGTTCAACTGGGATTCCAAAATATTCTTTTCAGCATCCCACAAATGCGTGTCTTCTTCAATTTTACAGAGCAGAGCCCGAGTCTCTGCCTTGGAATCATTCAAGCTGGATTGCAAATCAATATTTTCGGTTTTATACTGCTGTAGAACCCTATCGTTTTGAACCCTTTCATCTTGCATTTGAGCTATTGTCATGATATTCTCATTCAACTGGGCCTTCAAGGACTCTACCTCAGCACTCAGCGATCTATTTTTCTGACAGAGCAATCCTCCTTCAGTAGCCATAGAATCAATCTTCGTTTGCAGCTCTACAGCATTGCATTGAAATTCTTGCTTTTCAGAATCCCACAAATGCCTGTCATCTTCTAGTTTTTCAAGTAATTCCAGAGTCTTTTGCTTGGATTCGTTCAATTGGGATTCCAAAATATTCTTTTCAGCATCCCACAAATGCGTGTCTTCTTCAATTTTATAGAGCAGAGCCTGAGTCTTTGCCTTGGAATCATTCAAACTAGATTGCAAATCAATAATTTCGGTTCTATACTGCTGTAGAACCCTCTCGTTTTGAACCCTTTCATCTTGCATTTGAGCTATTCTCGTGATATTCTCATTCAACTGGGCCTTCAAGGAGTCTACCTCAGCACTCAGCGATGTATTTTCCTGAGAGAGCAATCCTCCTTCGGTAGCCATAGAATCAAACCTCGTTTGCAGCTCCGCAGCATTGCATTGCAATTCTTGCTTTTCAGAATCCCAAAAATGCCTGTCATCTTCTAGTTTTTCAAGTAATTCACGAGTCTTTTGCTTGGATTCGTTCAATTGGGATTCCAAAATATTCTTTTCAGCCTCCCACAAATGCGTGTCTTCTTCAAATTTCCTGAGCAGATCCTGAGTCTTTGCCTCGGAATCATTCAAGCTGGATTGCAAATCAACATTTGTTGTTCTATACTGTTGTAGAACCCTCTCATTTTGAACCCTTTCATCTTGCATTTGATCCATTCTCGTGATATTCTCATTCAACTGGGTTCCCAAGGACTCTACTTCAGCACTCAGCGCTTTATTTTTCTGGCAGAGCAATACGCCTTCAGTAGCCATTGAATCAATCTTCGTTTGCAGCTCTGCAGCATTGCCTTGCAATTCTTGCTTTTCAGAATCCCACAAATGTCTGCCATCTTCAAGTTTTTCAAGTAATTCCCGAGTCCTTTGCTTGGATTCATTCAATTGAGATTCCAACTCAGTTGTCTTTTCAGATAAAACCCTTTGGTTCAGTGCACAAATTTCTTCAATTTTTTTCTCATATGTCCTGCCTAATGAAGACAAAAGGTTCTCCTTATCCGTATTCCAGGCTTGCTCTGCAATTAATCGACTTTCAGCCATCTCCCCAGTCTCATTTCGTGCTGATGCAATCTGTAAGAAAAGCCCGTCCTTTTCGAGTTCCCAAGCTTTACGTGCGGCCTCAAATTCGCCAGATATGACCTTAATTTTGTCTGTCAACTGCAAAACGCTACTTTCCAGAGTTTGTTTATCAGAAAACACTGCTCTGCAGTTATTTTCTTTCTCGGAAATTTCTCTTCCGAATCTCTCCTCGGCTTCGTGCAATTGATGCCAAGCTTTAGAAATCCCAGCGTTGTATTCCTCGTCTCTCTTTGCCAACTGTTGTCTGAATTCCTTATCAATTTCCATCAACTGGTCACTGAGTTGTTCCCCAATTTTAACTTGTTGTAGGAATTGATTATCGATCTTGGACTCGAAATTTGTTGAGGCCGCTTGAAGAATATGAATCTGTGATTCCATATCCTCTACCTTGTGTGAGAAACAGGCCTTCAAATCCTGTCGAGAGGTATTGACATCTTTTAGAAGCCTTCCATTAAGCTCCCGCAACTTGAATATTTCAACTTCACATCTTTTGCAGGGCTGCTGCGAGATTTGATCATCTTTGTCTTTATCCTCCGCGCACTGAAGGAATATCTTCTTTTCATCTTTGCCGTTGAAGGAATTCATACTATTTTTTCTCCTTAGCCTGCTGCCTTTGCCCATCTCGAACAGTTACTACAACCACAAACACCTCTGTAGAAAAATAAAAAGGGTATGAATACACCGAAATCTTGTAAAGTTGCTGAATACTTAAATATCAGGCAGGTAGAGGAAAGGCTAAGGCTGTTTGTGTTCCGCGGAAATCGCAGAGCTATTTGCTTAGGGGGCAGCTGATGCTGTTCAGAGCTATTTGTTCGGTTGTGGTGTGATGAATGAATGAATGAAAGAAAGAAAGAAACTGATTGCAAGGTTTGTATATAAATAATTACCCATGCCAACGGTTACATTTATGGTATGAGCGCCGACTCTTCAAACTCAAATTTGAATTTAAATTTAAATTGTCGGAGTCATTCGTGTGGTTTCATTTTTTTGTTGTTGTTGTGGGGAAGGGAAGGGGGGCTGCTGACCAAAGAACATGTGTCGTAACATCCACAACGAAGGCGTAAAGCTTAGTTTGGCTTTGTCGTGGACTTTTTTTAACGCCGTAGTCTAACTAGCCAGAGGAATCGCCCTGAAAATCATGAAAATTCCGATAAGATTTTCAGAAAATCTGGCAGGAATTTTTCTAAATCCATGTTATAACTATCAAAGTTTAATATTTTAGGTGTCCTACAGGTTTTTGATGGTGCTGAATCCATTTCCAATGTCAAAATCAGGATTCAAACACTGTTTCTGCAAGATTTTTTAAATTTTTTTGGCCCGGATTCCGGCCAGTTTTGACCGTCCGGGCAATTCCTCCGGCTCGTTAGACGACTCCTTTTTTAACCGTCCCAACATTCTTTTTGGTTGCTATTTTAATTCTATAAAATTTGCTTGTGGTTTACGAGGCTGGCTATGGAGTCAAAACTTATAGTTTGCTTTTGTTTTCATCACAAAAGAGGAACGAGGGAGATCAGGTACAAGGGCATATGGAAGAATCTCCCTGCAAGGTTCTCTGATGGAGCTTGTTCACAGAGGAAATGTGGGTGTGGTGTTTTTATTGTTTTGGTTCTAGGCATATAGTATTTCTTTTGGTGGGAGGCATATTTGGCATAAATAACAAGGCAAAATTATTGCATTACGGGGAGTTCTCATATGTGCTAAATGGTTGGGTTTGGAGGTATTTCATGTTCATGGTTACGCTAAGGGCATCATTGATTAGGTCAAGGATTTTACGCAGTTCAATCCTCGTATCCTATCTAATTGGATGCGACGCATCCACAACCTGGTGACGACTTCACAAAATGTTTATTTTCGACATATCTACAAGGAACAAAACCAAGTTCTCGATCTTCTATCAAAGATAGCCATATCTAAGGATCTGGGGAAGTTCTTCTTTGCAAGATTTGTCCAGGATTCCTTGGTAAACATTGGTAGCATTAATTTCTCATATGGTACAATGATTTGTTACATTTTGTTTTCTCCCTCATGGACATGATTTTTTATTTTGGAGACGAATAATGACACATAAATGGTGGCGGTCATCAATATTCTGTATAACTTTTTGATAGAACTTATATGTATGAAATATAATTAGATATATTACACTTATAGATATAGAAACTTAACAATGGTTTATAGATAGGAGGGATTTTGTATAAAAACTTCATAATACTTAAAGTATCTCTTCATGGCACATAGGGAATAAGATGATTACATTGTGATATATCTTTGATATTGAAAATAAATCATTTTTTTCAACTGACTATGAGGATGTGAAGTTGAGTTTGTTTTCGTGTTGAAAGATCCAAATTCACATAATATCGGATCTTTTGCCAAAGATATGTTGTGCTTCAAGCTCTAAATTTATTTTCTTAACAATGTATGTGCACTCCACACTCGCCAAGTTGGAACCCAACCAAAGGGTAAGTAGAGGGGAGGCTAAGGAGGATTTGTCTTTGGGGGAAGGACATTCATGCACTAGTTGTATTTAGGAAGGCTTATTTTATGGTACAAGCATTCAATTTTGGTTGATTAAAGTTTTTTTCATAATTGTGAATTTTAAAAAATATGTTTATGGTCCTAAGGGTTGGGATTGGGGTGAAAATTTAGACTTTGTTCTTTTCTAGAACATGTATAATTTTTTTTTAACATTAACATATAGATTTGTTAATTATGGTATTTGCTTTGTTTTCTCATAATTTTATAATTTCTAAAAATATGTTTATGGTTGGAAGGGTTGGGATTGGACTGAAAATTTAGAGTGTGTTTTTTAATCCGGAGTGTAAATTTGTTTTAACAACAAAATATATATTTGTTAATTATGGTATTTGCATTTATATTATGCCTTATGTTTATTTGAGTTATTCATAAAATTATAGTATTTGCATTGATATTAAGTGTTTAAGATAGTTTCTAAAATTCAACCTATAATTGTCAACAATTTTAAAATTTAATAAATGATTTTTCTGGGGGATATTTAAATTTTCTAATAGTGAAATATATAATTAAGAAAGTGCCACAACCACAATCAATAGTTTTTTTATTTTTCAAACTTTTTAAGATAATAGTAAATGAATTTTTAGTTTTATTCTTTTATTTATTTTTTTTTCTGTGTTTTTTTCTTAAGGATACATAGATTTTATGATAATGGAATATGGCTTGAGTGAGTTTAATGATTAAGAGAAGGTATTTTTCAAAAGAGATTGTTAAATGAGGTGGATACCTTGTCCTATAAATAAAGAGGTCTCATACACCATTTCCATGTGTGCTTGAGTCTGACTTTAAAATCATTTTTATTACTACTTTTATGGTTTTATAAAATTTATAAATTATTATTTTTCATATCTTTAAAATAATTTGATCATAAAAATTAAAAAACATTTTTATTTGCTAATAAAAAGAAATACTTTTCTAATTAATTTTTTCTATTACAAATATTTAATAACATTTTAATATTAATTTACTTAAAATAACAATTTTAATTTATAATTAAAATTTACTCTAATTTTACCACATTTTTTAATACTATGTGAGGCAAGTCTCCAACACAATAAGAAATATTTTTCTAATTAATTTTTTCTATTACAAATATTTAATAACATTTTAATATTAATTTACTTAATTTTTTTTAATTTATAATTAAAATTTACTTTAATTTTACCACATTTTTCAATTTTTTTTAATAAATTAAAAAAAAAAATAATAATTTACAGTTAGTGGTTTTTGAGCTTCAAGTTTTCACAACCCATAGTTTTGCTCATGGTAGTTATCAATGGTATAACCTATTTAAGACTTGAAGAAATACATTATAAAATACAAAAGTACCATATATGTTAGTTAACGTAGATTTTATTTAAGAATGCTTGTAAATAGTGTCATGGCTATTGTGTTTAATTTTCCCCTTTCTGTGTGGCTATTAATTATTGTTTATCATTTTATAAAAATTTTATTTTCTAATTTTGTCATGAATAAGTTTTATGAAATGTTTCCTGGGTATTATTTTTTCTAAATTAATTTTGTATTTCTTCAAAATATCAAAATATCAATCCAACTGTTAGATGATTATGGCTTAACTAAGCTAGTTATAGGTAATTTCAATATGGAACATAGGAAACCATATATATTGAACACTTATTGGCAATAAATTTTGTGCAAAACATATCAATTTTTGGAAATGAGTGGACCTAGAACTTATTTGCAAATAAAACTATTACGAGAATACATAACAAAAAAAAATCAATCTTATGATGTCATCAAGGCAGGATATTTAGCATTGGAACTTGGGGGAGTTGGATGTTTCTTGTCACATTGATGGTGGATCTCCAAGTGAGCTCTCTATACATCTAGAAACTCCAAGAAAAATTATTGATACCTTCGAGCTCGCTTAATATCATTTAGGGTTGCAAAGATGTTATATTATTCCTCATGTTTTTCTTTCAAGACTCAACCCAGGAGAGTTTTCCACTGCCAATGCAAAGTTATAGAATTGAGATATTTCTTCCTTCATCCCTTGGTGTGACTAGGTTCAACAACCCATTAGGAAACCTCGTCAATGATATCAAAATCTAAGAACGCTTAACAATATGTGGCATATAAGGACTCAAAGTGGTGAATGTATGAACAAATTTATGAGGGGGTATCTAAGTTGTATATGGTTGCAACCTCCTCCGCTTGGGCTTGGGCATGAGATCTTCCTTGTGGACCTTGACCACCCCCTCCTTAGTGGCTACGCATTGGCTATTGAGGAATAATGAATATGAGGGTATAGAAACATGGGCTGTGATCTAAAAACCACTTGTCGAAGAGGGATAAACCACAATAAAAGTAAGGCACCAGTTGATTGTATCACAAATATGAGTGAGGTCTAAATCAATTAACCAGTAACTGAAATAACAACCAAAATATAGTGAAGCAAAAGGATTCCAACAAACAAGGTGGAAATTCAGGCTCTAAGTCTGACTCCACAGGCTATATATCTAGACACCAGAGAGAGCTAAAAAACAACAGGAACTTAAGACCATAAAATTAACACTAAAAAGGCTGGAATGTGAACCCAAAGTCCCAAAATTTACCACAAAGAGTGTATCTCTAGCTTTCAATTATTGCAAATATTATCAAAGTGCAAGCATGGAGGTGACCAATATGTTGGAAATGTTGTCATTGATGGCAAAGGAGGCAGCGCTCAAGCAAAGAGGCAGCAAAGAAGCAAATGAAGGCAGAGGAAATGAATATAATAGAGGCAGAACCGTTATCTCAAAGTTAATGAGGCAGAGAAAAGAGCTTATTGTGACAGCAGAGGCAAGAGTAAGGGGTGAGGCGCAGCTATTGTGGAGCAAAGCAGAGGCGGTGAGGGTGGCAAAGCAGACAAGTATAGTAATCCAGAATCGCCCAAGCCGGCAGATACACGTATGTACACCCGAATCATACACCAAGCCGAGCGTTACGCGACATAATGCAAAACCAAATTCGGAATCGTACACCTAAATCCCACAAGTATAGATTTAACATAATTCATAAACATTATTCCGGGAATCGCCTAACCCGATGGGCATTACATATAATATATAAACCATATTCCGGGAATCGCTTAACCCTTTGGAAAAGTATACATATATGTCTGTTATATTATGGAGCGCACAAAACAAAAGTTTTAGATGGTGGGACCTCTCCCCAATCGCAATCGGAGATCGCAAGGGCAGTGGAACACCTAACAGAAAGTTGCGATTGGCGACCGGGCAGCTTGAACTCATCGAGTTATATGACACGCTTTATGAGCCAATCGCATCCGAGATTGATCGCAAGTCTTTTGTTATATGCTCCGATCGAAGGCCGGACCCGATCGAGTTATATGCCACAGTTTATGAGCTAATCGCATCCGAGTTCCCAATCGCAATCGGAACTCTCCGATTGATCGCACGACTTTGTAATATGTTGCGATTGAAATGGCGGACCCGATCGTGCTATAAGCGGGAGTTGATATATGCAAATCGCATCCGGAATCTCAATCGCAATCGGAACACTCCGATTGATCGCACGACTTTGTAAAACGCTGCGATTGAAGCCCAGACCCGATGGGCTTATTAACTATGATTAACAAGTGTTTGAGTTCCAGTTCTAATCGCAAACGGAAATTTGTGAAGGCGCTATTATATATAAATATATATATATAAAAAGCTTTTGTGATTGTATTGAAAAGTGCCACGTGGTCTGTGGACCCACGGGCCTCGGCTTAAGGTGGAGGGCGATTGTTTATATAAAATAATTGCTGTGAGATATATAAAACATGGTTGCGGTTGTATTAAAACATGCCACGTGGTCTGTAGACCCACGGGCCTCAGCTTAACGGGAGGGCGATTATTAATGTAATACAATTGTAATATATGTATGTTCCGGCCTGCGGAACTCGCCACATCAACAAGACACTTGCTGCGTGTAAAGGATTGAATTACAGTCAGCAGATTCATTTATATATAAAGCGCCGGTATAAAAATAAAATAAAAATGCAGTTCATAAATTCAAGAGTTATGCAGCAGCCATAAACAGAAAGGCATACAGAGAAGAGAAAGGGACAAAGAGACAGTTAGAGAAAAGACAAATGCACAGCAAGCCAAGAGACAAAATGAGTGAGCTGGAATTCACATTGTAATTCGAATGTAAATGTTTTAATTGTTTTTATTGTTTGTGATGCATTGGCAAGTCTCTGAGAGAAAACAAATTCCCACTGTAATGTTAAAATTGACACCTACAGTTATAATTTATGAGTAAGTTGATAAAAGGAGTGAGAAGGCAGAAGGCAAAGAGACATGACTTTCCATTTCGAATTCCAAGCAGAATACAAACAGTCATGTGAGGAAATCTATAAATAATATCATCTTGATATGCAGAGAGAGTTTTTGAGAGCAAGGGAGAGAGCATATATAGAGAGAATGCAGAATATAGAAGGAAGAGAAGATTAAGAGAAGCTACAGAACAGAGCTGATATCTGAGGTAAATCAGCAAACATTCAGTTTTAGAAAATGAGGAAGTTGGAGCTTCCCTATCAAGTTGCAGCTTGATAGCTGTCAGTTGTAGCTGACTGAGGTTGGAGCCTCCTGTAGGTTGGTGCCTGCAGAAAAATAGTGGTGAGAGGGAGTTGGAGTTTGCCTTTGCATCACAACAATAATAAGATGTGGTTTTCTCCCTTTATGGGTTTCCACTTATATCTGGTGTCTCTGTGCATGATATTTATGTATTGATCTGATATGTATCATTTGCTTAATACCTGCCGCTCTCATATTAAGTCTACTGCTCTATTAAACTAATACTTTCTGATTACATTCTAAAATTACTCTCACATCAAATAGAGTTTGAAATGAAGGTGTAAATAAGTTTAATGAAAAGTTTAAAAATCAGGAATGTATTAAACTGATTCACCCCCCACCCCTCTCAGTTTAATTAGAGATTCAACAATTGGTATCAGAGCAAGGTTCCTTTGTACAAGTCTAACAATTGAAAGGAGATCCTAGGTTCCCAAGATGGCTAGTAAAGAAGGATGCTCAACCAATAAAGCCCCTTTCTTCACTGGTGAAAATTATGCTTTCTGGAAAATCAGAATGAGGACATACATAATGTCTCTAGGAATAGAAGTCTGGGCTGTTGTGGAATTAGGATATGCCCCAAAGGCAACTGACACAGAAAAAGAAACAAAACAAGATTTTGTGGCTAATGCAAAAGCCATGAATGCCATCCTGAATGGATTATGTGAAGCAGAGTTTATTAAAGTAATGCACAAAGACACTGCCAAGAAAATATGGGATACTCTTGAAAACATACATGAGGGAGACCAGAAAGTAAAAACTGCCAAACTTCAAGTATATAGAGCCCAGTTTGAAAACTTAAAAATGAATGATGATGAAGATGTTGGCAACTTCTTCTTAAAAGTTGCAGAAATTGTTAACAATGTGAAAGCTCTTGGAGAAACCATACCAGAAAGTATAGTTGTGCAAAAGATTCTAAGATCACTCCCATCCAGATTTAATCCCAAGGTATCTGCAATAGAAGAGACAACGAATTGGGAGACATTGACCATGAATCGGCTACTAGGAAATCTTACAGCATATGAGATGAGGCTCCCATAGAAGAAGTCAAGCACAAGGGAGGCAGCATTCAAAACAGAAAAGAAGAAAGAAGAAAAGGAAGACATATGCTCCTGCTCTGATGAAGAAGAGGCTAAATTTGTCAAGAAATTGGATAGAGGCTCAGGTAGATACAAAGGTAAACTTCCCTTCAAATGCTTTAACTGTGGAAGAGTTGGACATTATGCTACTAAATGTCCTCACAAGAAAGTAAGAAATCAAGTTCAAGAATCAGAGAAAGACACATCAAAGAACTGGCAGAAAAAAAAGAAATTCAGCAGAAAATCCTTTTATGCTCACCAAGACAGCAGTGCATCTGAAGACTCAGATGAACCCTCAAGTGAAGAAGGAACCTCGGAATTTATATTGATGGCCATAGAAGATCTTGAGGGACTCCTACTAGAAGATGAAGAAGAAGAAGGGGAAGTAGACCTTGAGGGGGAGCTAAGAAGTGCTCTGGAGGAGATTGACAGACTCAAACTAAAATGCAGAAAAAAAAAAGAGATTCTCCTCAAATGTGTGAAAGAAGAACAAAATTCAGAAGTCCTCATGCTGCTGAAGGTAAAGCTTGAAGAAGCCAAGAAGATAGAAGATATGTTACTTCAACAAATCAAGGATAAAACCCAAGAACAAGAGAAGTTGGAGGAAGAAGTGGTAGGTCTCAGGAAGAAACTAGAAAATGCTCAAAGGACAGTGGTTATAAACTCTTCTCTAACAACAAGCTCTAGCAAGTTGAATGATATCCTGATTGCTCAAAGATCCCCAATGATAAAAACAGGAATAGGCTATGAAGGAGAATCGAGTAAAGGCAAAGAAAAGGAAGACAAAAATATAATTTTTGTAAAAGCAATGAAGACTGATGAAGAAGCCCAGACCATTCCTATAAAAGAAGAAACATGTAATAAGAATGACAGAGATCAGAAGAAATCTCTAGTAACAAGGAATATAATGAATACTAAGATGGCAGAAAAATAATCATATGCCCCTAAGCATATCAAATTTGGAAGTCATCAGAGGAAATTCTTCCCTCCTATGAAGAATGCCACCTGCTATGTCTACCACAAGCCAGGACACATTGCTGCATATTGTTATGCAAGGAAGAGTAATTCGGACCTGCAAAAGATGCAAACAGTGAAGAGGCTATCTCAAACAAATAAATGGAGAAAACAATCTTACATCAGGTATGCAAATAATTTCTATGGTTATTGTTTTTATTGTAAGGAGTTTGGCCATAAAATTATTGAATGTAGAAAGTATGGACAAAGACTGATGTTCAATACCTCAAGGAGGTTTATGAGTCAAAGCAATTTTGTTCATGCTCACAATTCTGCAAAAAACTATAATCAAATGTTGTATATGCAACCAAATTGGGCATATATCTTCCAAGTGTTCTCTAAAGGGATATAATTCATCACCTCACAAAAGATACCAAACAAAAGGGGGCCTCCAGTGGATAAAGAAGGTGAATAAATGTGACTTGGCTTTAACTGCTCAAGATTTGAAGAGTCAATGGTATTTGGACAGTGGCTGCTCTAAACACATGATAGGAGATAGAAGCAAGTTTATAACTCTTGATGAAAAGAAATCTGGCAATGTTATTTTTGGTAATGATAAATCAGGAAAGATCAAGGGAAAAGGCTCAGTCAGCATAGACAATGGCAGAGGAAAAGCCCAAGAGGTACTATTTGTGGATGGAATGAAAGCAAATTTACTGAGTGTCAGTCAGATGTGTGACAAAGGTTGTGAAGTTCTTTTTAGAGCACAAGATTGTGTAGTCAGGTCAAGCACAACAGGAAAGACTCTGCTCAAAGGTGTTCGAACAAAGAACAATGTATACATAGTGAAAGAGGAAGATGAAGCCTGCCATCTTAGCAAACTTGAGGAGTCATGGTTGTGGCATAGGAGATTGGGACATCCCAGCTTTGACCATATCATCAAATTGAGCAAGAAGAAATCTGTCAAAGACATGCCAGAAATAAAAAGGCCTTCAAGTACTATATGCAAATCTTGTCAATTTGGGAAACATACTCGCACATCCTTTAAATCTAAAGAAGAGTTATCAACAAGAAGACCACTGCAGCTTGTGCACATGGACTTGTGTGGACCTGCTAGAACTAGAACACCAAGTGGAGAATCCTATTTCATGCTGATAATAGATGACTTTTCCAGAATGACATGGGTTGCCTTTCTCAAAAATAAATCAGAAGCATTGGAAAAATTTAAGATATTCAGAGCATTAGCAGAAAATCAAACTGGATGCAAGCTGAAATGTATCAGATCAGATCGAGGAGGAGAATTCACAGATTATGACTTTGCAGACCTATGTAATGAACATGGAATAAAGAAACAATTTACTATTGCAGGGACACCTCAGCAGAATGGAGTAGCAGAGAGACAAAACAGGTCTGTACAACAAATATCCAGAGCTATGATGCAAGAGAATAATATTGCTCAAACCTTCTGGGCAGAAGCAGTACACACAGCAGTACATATCCTTAATAAAGATCACTTAAGGCCAAGCAGTGACAAGACTCCATATGAACTATGGCATGGAAAGCCAGCTTCAATAAAACATTTCAGAGTCTTTGGTAGCAAGTGTTACATAAAGAATAATGATGAAAACCTTGGGAAATTTGATGCAAGAGCAGATGAAGGAATATTCTTAGGATATACATCCAAAAGTAAAGGGTACAGGTGCTACAACAAGACTCTTCTGAAAATTGTTGAATGTATTGATGTGAGATTTGATGAAGAACTTCCAAACAATACAAGAAATACAGACTGCTGCAATCCATCAGACAACCATGAAGAGGAAGACAAGAATGATGATGAAACAAGCAAGACAACAGATGATGCAGAGCTGAGCTCGAAAACCCCCTCAAGATACACTCAGAAGAATCATCCTGAAGATCAGATCATAGGAGACAAGAAAGCAGGAGTCCAGACAAGAAGGCAGCTAGCAAAACAAACAGAAGAAGTATACATAGCCATGTTATCACAAATAGAGCCAAAGAAATTTGAAGAAGCCAGCAAGGACAAGTATTGGGTAAAATCAATGAATGAAGAATTGGACCAAATTGAGAAGAACAATACCTGGGAACTAGTTCCTAGACCTATTGAGAAAAATATCATTGGTTCAAAATGGGTATTCAAAAACAAAATGAATGAGCAAGGACAAGTAATCAGGAATAAAGCCAGGTTGGTCTGCAAAGGATAATCACAAATTGAAGGACTTGACTATGATGAAACATTTGCACCTGTAGCCAGAATGGAAGCTATCAGAATGTTCCTGGCATTTGCATGCTATCAAGACTTCAAGGTATATCAAATGGATGTAAAGTCTGCTTTTCTTAATGGAGATCTAGAAGAAGAAGTGTACATGGAACAACTAGAAGGCTTCTCATTGACAGACAAAGAAGACTATGTGTGCAGACTGAAGAAGGCCCTATATGGATTGAAACAGGCTCCTCGTGCTTGGTACTCAAGACTGGACAAATATTTGCAAAAACAGGGTTTTAAGAGAGGTGGAGTAGACAGCAATCTATACATAAAAGCGCATGAAAATGAACTCCTGATTGTTGTAGTATATGTTGATGACATTATGTTTGGAAGCAACAAAGATGAACTAGCAAAAGGGTTTGCTGATGAGATGAAAACAGAGTTTGAAATGTCTGTGATTGGAGAGCTCAGTTTCTACTTAGGACTGCAAATTCAGCAAAAGAACACTGGCACATTCATTTCTCAAGAAAAATACTTAAAAGAAATGCTGAAAAAATTCAAAATGGAGGACTGCAAACCAATGACAACCCCCATGATCATGGGATGCAAGCTGTGTGCTGATGATAGGTCTGTAGATGTAGATAAAAAACTCTACAGATCCATGATAGGAAGCCTACTGTACTTGACAGCTTCAAGACCAGACATCATACTAGCAGTAGGACTAGTGGCAAGATATCAAGCAGCACCTAAACAAAACCATCTTCTGGAAGTAAAAAGAATACTTAGATATCTACAAGGAACAACACAATATGGGCTTTGGTATCCTAAAGGCAAGAGCTTCACCTTAACAGCGTACACAGATGCAGATTGGGCCAGCTGTGTGGATGACAGGAAGAGTACAAGTGGAGGTGCATTCTGTCTAGGAGAAAGTCTGGTGGCATGGCTAAGCAAGAAACAAACATCCATATCTCTGTCTACAGCTGAAGCAGAATATATAGCAGCAGCAGCATGTTGTACAAAAGTCATGTGGATGAAGCAAACTCTTCAAGACATGAAGGTAAGCATTAATGAATCTATCTCAATCAAATGTGATAATACAAGTGCTATAAGTATATCTAAAAATCCTGTGCTTCATTCAAAAACTAAACATATACCAATCAAGTATCATTTTCTCCGAGAACAAGTGGCTCAAAATATAGTTAAACTGGACTATGTATCATCGAAAGAACAGATAGCAGATATATTTACCAAACCACTTGCCAGAGAACCATTCGAATACTTGAGAGACAAACTAGGGGTAGTATCTATAGATACTATTCTCTAATATGAAGAGAAAGTATAGTCTCAGGGGGAGAACAAAACGAAGATATCATTCCAGGGGGAGAATAGCCAGCAAGATAAGCATAAAACAAGTCCACAGGATCACATTATCAATATTATCAGCATTCAGAAGAAACAAGAACCTGTCTGCAATCTAGCACATATTACAGGCACTACAAATGAATCACAGCTATAAAACATATATCGGCTCATTACACCAAAGTGTTCTCTCAACAAGTCTCATACATCACTCTGGAGCAGCATAGTACAATTTCAGCTGAAGAGGACCTAAACGTAACTCAGAGAAAGGAAATACAACGACAGAGCCCATACGGAGAGATGAGGCGTCGTCCTTTGCCATTGAAGTCAAAGGGGGAGGAAGAACAAACAACAGGAGGAAGAGCAGGCAAACAGAAAGAGCAAGCAACAAGAGAAAGAGAAAGCAAACAGAGAAAGTGGATTGCCATCAATGCCAAAGGGGGAGACTGTTGGAAATGTTTTCATTGATGGCAAAGGAGGCAGCGCTCAAGCAAAGGAGGCAGCGCTCAAGCAAAGAGGCAGCAAAGAAGCAAATTAAGGCAGAGGAAACAAATATAATAGAGGCAGAACCGTTATCTCAGCAATAGAGGCAGAGGCATAGCGACAGGAGTAGCAGAGGCAGAGGCAGAGGCAGAGCGACAGGAGCAGCAGAGGCAGAGGCAAAAGCAGAGCCGTTATAAAATTTCGAGAATCGCCCAAGCCGGCAGATACAGTCGTATGTATAATTCCGAGAATCATACCCCAAGCCGGGCGTTACGCATATAATGCAAAACCAAATTCCGGGAATCACACACTCCAACCGGCGTTATAGATTTAACACAATTCATAAACATTATTCCGGGAATCGCCTAACCTGATGGGCGTTACATATAATATATAAACCATATTCCGGGAATCGCTTAACCCTTTGGCAAAGTATACATATATGTCTGTTATATTATGGAGCGCACAAAACAAAAGTTTTAGATGGTGGGACCTCTCCCCAATCGCAATCGGAGATCGCAAGGGCAACGGAACATCGCAACAGAAAGTTGCGATTGCGATCGAAGGCCGGACCTGATCGAGTTATATGACACATTTTATGAGCTAATCGCATCCGAGATTGATCGCAAGTCTTTTGTTATATGCTCCGATCGAAGGCCGGACCCGATCGAGTTATATGCCACAGTATATGAGCTAATCGCATCCGAGTTCCCAATCGCAATCGGAACTCTCTGATTGATCGCACGACTTTGTAATATGTTGCGATTGAAATGGCGGACCCGATCGTGTTATAAGTGGGAGTTGATATATGCAAATCGCATCCGGAATCTCAATCGCAATCAGAACTCTCCGATTGATCGCACGACTTTGTAAAACGCTGCGATTGAAGCCCGGACCCGATGGGATTATTAACTATGATTAACAAGTGTTTGAGTTCCAGTTCTAATCGCAAACGGAAATTTGTGAAGGCGCTGTTATATATAAATATATATATATATATATATATATATATATATATATATAAAATTTTTGCGATTGTATTGAAAAGTGCCGCGTGATCTGTGGACCCACGGGCCTCGGCTTAAGGTGGAGGGCGATTGTTTATATAAAATAATTGCTGTGAGATATATAAAACATGGTTGTGGTTGTATTAAAACATGCCGCGTGGTCTGTAGACCCACGGGCCTCAGCTTAACGGGAGGGCGATTATTAATGTAATAAAATTGTAATATATGTATGTTCCGGCCTGCGGAACTCGCCACATCAACAAGACACTTGCTGCGTGTAAAGGATTGAATTACAGTCAGCAGATTCATTTATATATAAAGCACTGGTATAAAAATAAAATAAAATGCAGTTCATAAATTCAGGAGTTACGCAGTAGCCATAAACAGAAAGGCATACAAAGAAGAGAAAGGGACAAAGAGACAGTTAGAGAAAAGACAAATGCACAGCAAGCCAAGAGACAAAATGAGTGAGCTGGAATTCACATTGTAATTCGAATGTAAATGTTTTAATTGTTTTTATTGTTTGTGATGCATTGGCAAGTCTCCGAGAGAAAACAAATTCCCACTGTAATGTTAAAATTGACACCCACAGTTATAATTTCTGAGTAAGCTGATAAAAGGAGTGAGAAGGCAGAAGGCAAAGAGACATGACTTTCCATTTCGAATTCCAAGCAGAATACAAACAGTCATGTGAGGAAATCTATAAATAATATCATCTTGATATGCAGAGTGAGTTTTTGAGAGCAAGGGAGAGAGCATATATAGAGAGAATGCAGAATATAGAAGGCAGAGAAGATTAAGAGAAGCTATAGAACAGAGCTGATATCTGAGGTAAATCAGCAAACATTCAGTTTTAGAAAATTAGGAAGTTGGAGCTTCCCTATCAAGTTGCAGCTTGATAGCTGTCAGTTGTAGCTGACTGAGGTTGGAGCCTCCTGTAGGTTGGTGCCTGCAGAAAATTGAAAGGAGTTGGTGCTTCCTTGCAAGTTGTAGCTTGCAGAATTGAGGTAGGAGCCTCTTGTAGGTTGGTGCTTGCAGAAAAACAGTGGTGAGAGGGAGTTGGAGCTTGCCTTTGCATCACAACAATAATAAGATGTGGTTTTCTCCCTTTATGGGTTTCCACTTATATCTGGTGTCTCTGTGCATGATATTTATGTATTGATCTGATATGTATTATTTGCTTAATACTTGCTGCTCTCATATTTGGTCTACTGCTCTATTAAACTAATACTTTCTGATTACATTCTAAAATTACTCTCACATCAAATAGAGTTTGAAATGAAGGTGTAAATAAGTTTGATGAAAAGTTTAAAAATCAGGAATGTATTAAACTGATTCACCCCCCCCCCTCTCAGTTTAATTAGAGAATCAACACAATAGTGATTTGAAAAACATATCTAGAGGGTGACACAATTTCGACTAGAAATTTCAACTAGAACATTATCTCTTGTAAGTATCTTATACACTAGAACAAAACATGCGTGAATTCATACTTCCTTAGGTATAAGAGCAAGGAAAAACAAGTGTCGTGCTGCAAAAAATAGCAGGAAAGTCCCTAGGAAAATAGCAATATTTCCATGTGCAGACTCCTTGTTGCAGTAAGGCCCATAAAATCCCACTTGTAGTTGGGGATAAGCAAGGTAACACCATAAACACCGTAACATAGCAGACCATAGAACAGGAATGGAGATAGGCTAAGGGCTCGTCATATTCATAATTTTGCAATAAGACATCACACACTTCTGCATGTGGGGGGTTGGCCATGCCACCCCCCTCTTAAATGTTTTTTGAGGTGGTGGGGTTGCGAGCTCACACCCTAAACACTTGTTCCTCCTTGTTTCCCTCTTTGATTGGGTGTTAGGTCCCTATAATAATAGTGTATCCCCTTATTGTTGTTAGTGTAGCCCCATTATTGTTATTGTTGTACCCTTGTAGCCCCCATATTGTTATTATTGTGTCCCATAAAACCCACTATTGTTATTGTTGTGCCCTTACATTATTATTGTTATGTTGGCTAGGATTATATTCTGATCCCATGGCCTCCTGTATATAGAAAGGAGGTTTTTTATTTTGTATCATCCAAGATTTTTTCATTTATGTAATTTAAAGGATTTTCCCCCCTCGAAGTGGCTTATTTCTAAGGCATTGATCTCTCTTTTCTTCTATTTTGGGAGCTGGTTAAATAACATTTGGAATCATAGCTTTAGATTCTAAGGCTTCGCTGCTTCAAACATGTCATCGTGGCTTCAAACTAAAGGACTAAAGATAAAATCTTGGGGATCTGAAATTACAGAGATACATAAGTTTCAATATCGAGCTCCTCAAAGTTAAGAAAAAGGTGTGTATTTTTTCAACAAGTTTGCATAACATTTGTTTGAAAAATTAGTTTGAAGTGATTCCAAGGGAATATTGAAGCATAGATATCAGTATTGAGTTATATAATGCCTCCCAAAAATAATTCCACACCCATTAAGCCCTCAGAAAGCTCTACTATGATGCATGAAGAGGAAGAATTGCATTATGATATATAAAAATTATGGTACCAAGTGCAACAAGTTTCGATCTTACAAAGAGAAATCAAAGATGACATAGATGGTTTAAAAGAAAAAATGGAGGCTAATTTGGATAGTTTGAATGATCAAATGAAAGACAATATGGATCATAAAGTAGTGGAATATCACATGGAGCATCAACAACAAGTCATCCAACTTTCAAAGGATAACCTAACTTTGGTGCACAATTGAGTGAAATAATAGGAAGATCAACATCATAGTGAAAGAAGTTCTGAAGCAGTCGCAAAAACAAGAACTCGACAACTACGAAATCGATCAATTTCAGAGTATCTTGGCAAGTGGAAAAACTTACATGTTGAAGATTCCACATGGGAGGCTGGTAATTTTATACAAAAGCAAAAAAAATTAATCAAACATTGAGAGAAACACTTGTTTGAAGGAGAGGGACATGTTAGGTCCCTATAATACTAGTCTATCCCCTTATTGTTGTTAGTGTAGCCCCCTTATTGTTATTTTTGTACCCCTATAGCCCCCTTATTTTTATTATTGTGCCCCATAAAAGCCACTATTGTTATTGTTGTGCCCTTACATTATTGTTGTTAGGTCGACAAGGATTATATTGTGACCCCATGGAATCCTATATATAGAAAGGAGGTTTTGTCATTTTTATCATCCAAGAATTTTTCATTTATGTAATGTAAAGGAGGTTGCCCCCTCGAAGTGGCTTATTTATAAAGGTGTTGATCTCTCTTTTCTTCTATTTTGGGAGTTGGTTTCATAACATTGGGGGATTTTTTTTTCCTCTTCTAAGGTAGTTTTCAATGAATTAAGCCAATTTGATTGGACCCCTATAGGCTAGGAGGATACAAAGTTCATATATTTATCTTGGTAACCCATATTTGCAAGGAATCCATTGCTTTGTTCCCTATTATCCTAGAGTGTGATGTGATCACATAGTGGATAGAAAGGATCAAAGTTTGAATGCATAATATGAGATGCTCTAACCCCTAGTTCTTGGATAGTTTATCTAATAGGGGCCAGGGCCCCACCGACCATTTTATGAGTTCAAGTCAGTTCAATATTACATATACAAATCTGTTCAAACTTTCTCCCAAGACTCTCACTATAGACCAAAAATTAAAAGAAATATTACAATAGAAATATATTTGTCGAGTATGGATCCTAATTCTGACAGCATGGAAACCTTCTTACCATCTCTCTCTTTGCATCTTGCCTTTCATATCTATATATAATCTTCAGACCATTGAAATTGTTCGCACTCGCTTGATGTAGTCAACTCTAACCATCTTGACGAGATCTATACGTGCTTGGTCCACATTTACTTGATTTATTCAACTTTAAATATTTGATCCTTATTTAACAAAGTTGAAAAGTTCCAATATAATATCATGGTCCTTTTCTTACCACTTTATTCTTTTTCGCTGCTAATTTTCAACCAGATTAACCATTCACTTTCCCGTCTTGCACTACTTATTTTTTGTAGCTATATTCTGATAAAAATGTTCACAAAAATGACGGACCCAACATTGATGGGACACATGTTGAAATGTAAATTATTGTGGATATTCCATACGAATAGTTCATCGCAACAGATATAATAAAATACTGAAAATTGTATTGTGAAGGTTAATTTCCTTTAGATCTCATATTCTTTAATTACTGGTTTTCTCCTTAACTATATGAAATAGCTAAAATGAAAAAAATTAAATAAAAAATACCCAAACACTATCCACAAATAAACATGATATTTACCCTAGGAAACACAGTACACGAGAGAACCCAACTAGAAGGTAAGGTTTCTCTACTCTCTTTTCTCTAGTACGGAAATATGTAAATAAAAGAAAGAGGTACTCTCTATGGAGTTACTTGAGACATTGTGGCTTGTAAGGCTACTACTAAATTTTGTTCTTCCTCTATTTTCTCTCTAATTTAACACTTCTAGTTTCTCTACTCAACTTTGGTTAAATAAAATGACATTGAATGGAATTCCTGATGAACCCTTAGGTAAACTGAGAGGGGGGGTGAATCAGTTTAGTACATTCATGGACATTTAAAACTCTTTTCTTTAAATTTAATATTCCCAATTAGCCCAAGCTAATGGGAATATACAATTTTGTTTCATTTTTCTGTTGCATAAATAAATGTGTAAGGGAGGACAATAAAAACTCCTAAAACAACAAATAAATCAATGCCACATGTGAACAAGGTTAAATCTGGGCTAACTAAATGAGCACCCTTATGTGTGAAAGGGGCTAAATGATTTGAATGGATCAACCATGAGAAAATCAACAGTGTTGTCTAGAAGGAGTGATCTTCATTAATGCACATCACAGTTTTAGTTGAAGGTGGCACATGTGAAAGAAGCTATTTCATTGAGATGGTTTAGGGTTTTGCAAGCTCTCCATCTTATAAAAGGAAGAGGAGGACATCATGAGAAGGTTGTTGATGATAATTAGATTTCTGAAGAATTTTTCTGTTTAGACATTTCTTATTCTCTTGGTTGTTTAGCAAATAATAGTGTTGTTTAGCACTGGGTGTTCTTGATTAGGAATCCCACGTCTTTCCTTGAGTAGCTCTTGGAGGAGTTTTTCATTTCTTGTCCACTATCAAGAATTTTTCCAAGCTCTTCTTCCAACTACAATGAAGATCCTGTTGAGGGTTCAGTTTTCTTTGTAAGATGCAGCAAGTGGAGGCTAGATCTACTCAGATCTAGGCCATTCTAGTGCCTCTTTTTCAGTGGGAAAGTCTTCTATCCCATTAGCAAGAGAGTATTGGATGATTGGAGCACTGATTTCAAATCTTGGCTTGAGGCCAAACATGTTCTAGAGCCTACAACATAGTTTCCATTCCAGTACTGCGTTATTTGCAAGTGTACAGTTGCAGGGTGTTTTGGCACACTTTTAGAGGAGAGATTTCTAGTGTTGGGGATTTTCCTTCCACTATGGAGATCCATGGATTTCAGATCTATTCCATGTCATATTCATATCTGATCTGAATACTGTTGTATTTGCTTCAGAATTTCTGAATCATTATGTAGATCTGCTGCATAATATCTCAGATCTACTCCATGTAATTCAATTTTTGCTAAAAACCCCAAGGGGCATTTGAAGAGGAGCCTATCTAGTGCACAGATCTGATATAGATGTAAATTTTTGTACACAGATCTGCTCTATATATGAAGTGTGACCTAATTCTGTTTCAGCCAATAAAAATAACGTTGTCAAGCTTGTTCAGTCATAATATATGGTTGCAACACCTCATTTTTTAGGATTTCTTCATGTAAAAGTCTTCTATTTATGTTTTACATCTCATGGGACACAATATAAATTTAATTTGCTGATGTAAATGTCATTTTTGAGCCTCCATATTGGCCTTCTGCTCTTACTTTGCTGAACTATGTTATTTCTTAGCAGTATTGTTTAATACTGCTGCATGTTTCCCTTTTGGGATATTACAGTGGTATCAGAGCAATCATCTTGGCACAGCTTATAAGAAGCCAATATATCTTCAGAAGAAGAAGAACCTCTTACTGACAGAGAGAAGAGGTATCTAAAAGAAGACAAAATAAATTTGATTACACCAATGATGATAAAGACAAGGGTAAAGCCCCTGAATCTGGAAGTGATGAAGAAGGAAAGGAATTTGAAAAGACCCTTTTGAGAGCCATGCAAGATCTTGCTAGAGAGATAAAAGAGATGAGATTGGACAGAATCAAAGAATCTCCTAAGATATTTCATCTTGGAGAAAGCTCTGGCATGTTTCACCACTAGAATGATCAACCAATGCAACAGCCATAGATTTCCCAATGCTCTACCATGCCTATTTTTTTGGCTGTGGGAAATGAAGGGCTTCAAGAGAAAGCATCCCTTGAAGAATATTTTGAAGAATATGAGTCTCAGAATCATAGATTCAAAGATCACTTGAGTTTTCAAGAGTTATGTCACCTGAAGGACAAGAGAAGACCAAGGCATCAACATAGAGATTGTGGATTACTTCAGAATCATGATCGACATCACTCTATGGGTAGATTATTTTTACCCAAATTTGATGGGTCATCCAATTGTTCTGCCAAAGCATGGGTAGAAAAACTGGACATCTACTTTCAGTTGAACAAGGTCCCATATATGGAAGCTATCAAGATTGCAGCGCCGCACTTTGAGGGTGAAGCACACAACTGGTGGTTCCATGGCCTGTCTACATTAGGTCATGCCAATGTGACTAATTATTCTGAGTTCACTAGAAGGCTAGTGGAAAGGTTTGACAGAAGAGATCTAGAGGTATCATTCATGAGCCTTGCAAAGTTGAAGTAATCAAGTAATATAGAGTCTTATATTTTTGAATTTTTGAGATTATCTGTTATGGTTCCTGATTTGTTTGAGATTCATCGATGGTCTAGATGAACCTCTTAATGGGTTGGTAAAATATACCAAGCCCACTACCTTGCATGATGCCATTGAGAGGGCTAGAGACCTTCAAGATGCATTACCAAAAGCAAAGGCAAACTTTCAGCACAAGCCATCTTTTCCTTCTAAAGGAAGGGAAGAGAAAGCTGCTCCTTCAAAGGAGGGTTCATACAAGAAGCCTCTTGATGAGGAAGTTCGGAGAGATCTGAGGAAGAAGAACCTATGCTTCACTTGCCAAGAACCATGGGCACCTGGACATAGATGTGCTGCTAGAAAAGTACATTACATAAAGGTCTTCTCAGATCTTGAAGAAGAAGAAGATGATGAACCAAGAAGGGGATCAGGTACAAGGGCATATGGAAGAATCTTCAAGTACATTCATCACAAAAGAGGAATGTACACCAGAGGGAGATCAGGTACAAGGGCATATGGAAGAATCTTCCTGCAAGGTTTTCTAATGGAGCTTGTTCACAGAGGAAATGTGAGTGTGGTGATTTTATCGTATTATCTCTTTTGGTGGGAGGGCATATTTGGCATAAACAACAAGGAAAAAATTATTGCATTATGGGGAGTTCTCATCTATGCTAAATGGTTGGGTTTGGAGGTATTTCATGTTCATGGTTACACTAAGGGCATCATTGATTGGGTCAAGGAATTTACGCATTTCAATCTTCCTATCCTATCTAATTGGATGCGACGCATCTGCAACCTGGTGACGACTTCACAAAATGTTTCTTTTCGACATATCTACAAGGAACAAAACCAAGTTCTCGATCTTCTATCAAAGATAGCCATATCTAAGGATCTAGGGAAGTTCTTATTTGCAAGATTTTTCCAGGATTCCTTGGTAAACATTGGTAGCATTAATTTCTCATATGGTACAATGATTTGTTACAATTGTTTTCTTCCTTATGGACATGTTTTTTATTTTGGAGACGAATAGTGACACATAAATGGTGGCAGCCGTCAATATTATATATAACTTTTTGATAGAACTTACATGTATGAAATATAGTCAGATATATTGCACCTATAGATATAGAAACTCAACAATGGTTGATAGATAGGAGGGATTTTGTATAAAAACTTCATAATACTTAAAGTATCTCTTCATGGTACATAGGGAATAAGATGATTACACTACGATATATCTTTGATAATGTACTCTCTTTTTATATAATGAAAATAAATCATTTTTTTCAATTGACTATGAGGGTGTGAAGTTGAGTTTGTTTTCGTGTTGAAAGATCCAAATTCACATAATATAGGATCTTCTTCCAAAGATATGTTATGCTTAAAGCTCTAAATTTATTTTCTTAACTATGTATGCACACTCCACACTCGCCAAGTTGGCACCCAACTAAAGGGTAGGTAGAGGGGAGGCTAAGGAGGATTTGTCTTTGGGGGAAGGACATTCATGCACTAGTTGTATTTCAGAAGGCTTATTTTATGATACAAACATTCAATTTTGGTTGATTAAAGTTTTTTTCATAATTTTGAATTTTAAAAAATATGTCTTTTTAACATTAACAAATAGATTTGTTAATTATGCTATTTGCATTTATATTATGCCTTATGTTTATTTGAGTTATTCATACAATTATAGTATTTGCATTTATGTTAAGTGTTTAAGATAGTTTCTAAAATTCAACCTATAATGTTCAAAAAATTTAAAATTTAATAAATGATTTTTTTAGGATATATAAATTTTCTAATAGTGAAATATATAATTAAGAAAGTGTCACAACCACAATCAATAATTTTTTATTTTTCAAAATATTTAAGATATAGTAGATGAAATTTTGTTTTTTTTGTGTGTTTTTTTAAAGGATATATAGATTTTATGATAATCGAATATGGCTTGAGTGAGTATAATGCTTAAGAGAAGGTATTTTTCAAAAGAGATTGTTCCTTGAGGTGGATACCTTTGCCTATAAATAAAGAGGTCTCATACACCATTTCCATGTGTGGCTTGAGTGTGACTTTAAAATCATTATTTATTACTACTTTTATGGTTTTATAAAATTTATAAATTATTGCTTTTCATATCTATAAAAGAATTTGATCATAAAAATTAAGAAACATTTTTATTTTCTAATAGAAAGAAATACTTTTCTAATTTTTATTTTTCTATTACAAATATTTAATAACATTTTAATATTAATTTATCTAAAAAAACATTTTAATTTATAATTACAATTTACTCTTAATTTTATCACATTCCTTATTATTGTGCCACTCAAGTCTCCAAGGCAATATGGAAGAGATATTATAATATAAACATAAATATTTTGTCTCAATCAAATAAATTTAAAAAACAAATAATAATTTACAGTGGGTGGTTTTTGAGCTTCAAGGTTAGTTTTCAATGGTATAGCCTATTTAAGGCCAGAAGAAATACATTATAGAATGCAAGAGTACCAATTTAAATATATCCTTTTACTTTTTGTTCAAAAATTGTTTCTTATACTTTACTTTATGACATTACCATATATGTTAGTTAGCATAGGTTTTATTTAATAATGCTTGTAAGTTTTTTCCCTTTGTGTGAGGCTATTAATTATTTTTTATCATTTTATAAAATTTTTATTTTTAAATTTTGTTATGAATAGGTTTTATGAAATGTTTCCTGGGTATTATTTTATTTAAATTAATTTTGCATTTCTTCAAAATATTAAACTATCATTACAACTTTCAGATGATCACAACCGAGCTAGTTATAGGCAATCTCAATCTGCAACATGGGAAACCATATATATTGAACACTTATTGGCGATAAATTTTTTGAAAAATATATCAACTACTGGAAATGAGAAGACATACCTAGAACTTTTTTGGAAATAAAACTATTATGGGAATGCATAACAAAAAAAATCAATCTGATGATGTCATCATGGCAAGATATTTGGCATTGGAACTTGGAGGAGTTGGATGTTTCTTGTCACATTAAAAGTGGATCTCCAAGTGAGCTCTCTTGGCATCTATACACTCCAACAAAAAAGCTCGCTTGATATCATTTTGGGTTGCAAAGATGTTATACTATTTGATGAGCCCTAGTATCACAACAAGAGTGTTGTGACTCCTAAGGCTACCAGCTTTAATTATCAACCTGGGTTTCATACAAACTTAAGGGGTGATAGTGCTATATAAACAGTAGGTTAAGTTATACTCATGTCACCTTCAAGTAATGGACTAGACAACGACATACAAAAACCACTCTATTAGCTAACTCAAGGAAGGAAAGTACATAAAAAGGGAGTTCTATTCTAATTGTAGAAATGTGAATACTATTCCACTTGCAAAAGGAATGGAGATGCTTCTTATCCAAATGTAAATGTTAGCCCTAGTTGCAGGAATTTAAAATATATGCTATTTGGAGAACTGTAAACATTATTATACTTGTAGAATGTAAACTCTATACTACTTGCAGTAATTCAAACATTGATCTAATTGCAGAATGTAAAATTTGCTTGAAAAGGAAACTAACCTATGCAATAAAACTGCTTGTAATTGAGACCCTAAAAGAAGCATAAATTCAAATGAAAAAGTCCTAATCTAATTTGCATGGATAAATCAACCTTTAATTATTTTTTTCATCGAGATTTATCTTTAGAGACAGAGTTCATTAGGCATTTCATGGGACAATCTAGAAAGTCATCACTGTAACTTCAAATTTAGAAATCTGACCTCTAATCATAATTGCAAAATTGTGTTGCAGTGAATAAAATGCAGTTCAAGTGGTGTTTTGTCCTCCTCAATCATGGTTTCAGAGCTCAGGGGAAATTATTCAAGGCCAAGAGGCAAAAATCAAGCTTTTGGAGCAAATCTAGTCAAGTTTGCACGATGCTACACAATTGCTACAAGATGCTACAGGATTGGATCTATGAGCATTCTAATGGTGGAAAAGGTGATCTAAAGGTGAGAAAAGGCATATGAAAGTTTTATGAATATTTTTCCAAGCTTAGCACCTCTCAGAGGCCAATCACAAAAAAAAGGCATGCAATGTCCTTCATTGACCCAAAAATGTACTTTCGTTGGAAGGGTTTTGAGGGCGATGTGAGGTGAGGAGAAAGAGGGTTATGATGGTAGGAGGAATGAAGGATAAATATGCCAACCATACAAGCCACTAGTAATACCCACACACCAGAAAAATAATCCTTTTTGCAACTTGAAAGGAATGCCAAACTAATAACCAAATTGCAGCAAAATGAACTAAACAAGAAATGATGATTTGAATTTTATGAAACTAAATAAAAATGATGAGTTGAATTTTATTTGCATCAAAAGATATTCTAACTTGTAGCATGCATATGGCCTACATCCATGAAAGCTTAAATAATATTGTGATTTAATCCCTAAGTATGCATAGAACATAGTATGTAAAAGAGAAATAATCTAAGATCTAACAATTGAAAACGGAAGTAACCACATTTTTTTGGCTTGATAATGCATATTCCTTAACCACACTTCCCACAAGAGAGGTGGAAGATAGGCCAGCACAAACAAATTTTATAGTAAAATTTCTATCAAGAAAGGAAATAGGTGTTGCTAACAAAGGCAATGCATGGATACAATACACAAAGAGAGATTAGAGCCTCTGGATTGGGCCCTAACCTAAGGGGACTCAACCCCCCGAAACAAACTTAGATGAAAGATAATATTAAGCTTTTCATTGACTTGAAAGAAAGTTCAAATACATCATGTAAAGGAAATGAGGGACCCAACATTCATGGGTCACATATTGAAATATAAATTATTGTCTATATTCCACAAAAATAGTTCATCACAACGGATATAATAAAATACTAAAAATTGTATTATGAAGTTTAATTTCCTTTAGATCTCATATTATTTAATTACTGGTTTTCTCCTTAACTATATGAAATAGATAAAATGAAAAAAACACAAATAAAAAATAACCCAGAAACTATCCACAAATAAACACGATATTTACCCCAGGAAACACATTACAGGAGAGAACCCAACTAGAAGGTGAGGTTTACTTGAGACATTGTGGCTTGTAAGGCTACTACTAGATTTTTTTCTTCCTATATTTTCTCTCTAATTTACCACTTCTAGTTTCACTACTCAAATTTGGTTCAAATAAAATGACATTGAATGGAATCCCCACTCCTCCTAGAAACAAAGGATTTAACATAGCTCAATAGTTGTCTAAGGGTAATTTTTTGACTTTGTCAGGCATTAATTAGAGTTATAGTTTTGGACCTTATATAATATTATGTAAATTCCACATGTGGCTAGCCCCATATGTGTAAGTAACAAGTACTAACATAGCATCCTCTTGTATCATAGTGTTCAACAAGGTAGGTCAACTTTCGTGAGGCATAAATTTCACATTTGAGCTCTAACTGAGGTGAATCTCACACAATTGGAATGTTCTTGGTGTATGGTTCAATCTCAAGGGTGATTCACAAGTTCTAGACCTTTCAACCCCAAAATAACATCATTTTATGCTTCAAAATGGCCTCGGAAGGACTATACCCTTATTTTCAAAATTCATACCTACTACTAAAATGGATTTGCAAGCTTATTCGTCCAAATTTTCCAACCCAAGAAGTATCAATATAGATGAAAAATAGTATTATGATCCAATCTATATCATATTTTCCCACACCAAAGGGGCATCAATATTAATCATTTTCCCATATTATGTACTCACTTAAGAGCACAACATTTTTTCTATTCTATAACTCCTTATAGTACTGTAAATGGTGTCTAAGTGACACTACTTCTCGTTTTAAATTTTCTAATTCTTTCTCTGTTATCTTAGCTTTATGTATAAAAGCATGAAAATTGGTGATACCTATAGATAAATATTCACTAATTCTCATTGATTGTGTCGAATAGATTTTCATTTGAGGTGCATAATATGCCACTCTCTATTATGATATTTCATTTATTCTATCTCCTTTGGATGATGGTTAACCTTTTTTAATCATAAATAATCAACTTTAGATTTGAAACTTCATCAATAGGTTGGGGAATTTCCTTCTTTCCCTAAGAAAATATATTTTATAGGCCCCTAGGAGTATATCAATTATCCATTGAAGGTTTTTTCCTTTCCCTATTGGTTGGGTTTCTTCCAAGGTTTGTGCCCATAGGGAACCTTCATCCTCTTTATTCTTTTAATATTCGAACATCCAAATTTGGTTACTACATTTTCAAATAGATATTGTGCAACTGTCTTTGCACTTGAATCCTTGACTGGCACAAATTTTTCCCATTTGGTCAGATAATTAGTGGCGATAATTTTGTACCACGCTCAAATCCTCGTTTTCAGTAAGTCAATCGTGCCTACAGAATTAATTTCCCATTTTTCAAATGCCTACAGGGTGAGTTAGGGAGCCAAAATCATTTCATCTCTACGGGATGGATTTCCCACTCATTGGCATGCATGTATTTCCCCCTTAGTGTCAGCATGTAAAGTAGGACACCATAGTCCTGTGTGAAATATATTTTGCGTCATGGTCAATCCTACATAGTGTTGAAGTTTGCAACAAGAAACAATGAAATTGGCATCCGAAAACAACATCCTTGATCCTAGTGAAAATTAAGCACCTACACTAGGTGGGACCCACACAGGGTATTTTTAGGTGGATGTGTATTTATAGATGCATGAGAAAATTCTATTTATAGATGAAGTCTATTTATAGATGTATGTGCAAGTTCTATTTATAGACTGCATGTCTATTTACAGATGCATGTCGACTATTATTATCCCTTAATATTAGTTGGCCAATAAACAATAATCTATTCTCAATGAGCACTTGGAAATAGTTAATTTAAGTGGAAAATCAATTAGCTAAATGAATTTCAAGTTAAGTGGTTGGTTGGTGGGACATGCAGGTTGACTTGAGTTGTAACAGAGTTGGAAGTGCAATGGTGCATTAGTTAATGCAAGTTGTAAATCAGTTTAACTCAGTTAAGTGAGTTAAAGTCAGTTGTGCTAGTTGTAATTGAAGATACACTAGTGAGAGATCAAGTGAAATAATTATTAATTTTCACAATCAGTGGTCTCACATGCAACTGATTTTTTTACTATTATTAGCTGCATGCATGTTAGATCCAGTGGAGACCCAGTTGAGTTCTAGGTGAAAGGGAAGTAAACTATCAGTTCTGACATTATCTAGTTGCACACATGAAAAAATAGACACATTGGATGTGCCTATGAGTATTGCACAGTCAAGGCAGGAAATAATCATTCATTAAGGGGTTCTCTACCATCAGGGATTGCGTAGTGGAGGCAGGTTGTCTGGAGACAGTAAATTGGCTAAGGAACTTGCCAATTTTTGTATGAAAGTGTGAGACAATTAGCTCATGTACTGAGAGCTCTTGGATTGGAGCTTTTTATGTAATTGTTTCATGATCCATGATATAATATACAATAGAAGATAGTGGGGTTTTTAGCTATAAGCTTTCTGCGGTAAATTGTCTGTGTTGTGTGTGATTGATCTTTCTTCATGATATTATAATTGGCGATTGTGTTTTAAATTTCCACAAATATTAGTAGAAGAGATTCTGTATTTAACAGTAGCATATTGTTAGATCAGTAAATCAAGGACATACATGTATTTTGTATAATTTCTACATGGTATCAGAGCACAAGAAATTGAAATTTTGAAGCAGGAGCTGAGTTTGTTGGTGGAAAGAATTCAAATTTACAGAAAGACTTTCTTGGTGCTACAAATGATTCAAGATTGAAATGGCTTTCAATGGCTTGAGGTTAGAGTATGCACTCGAGGGAAGCTCGAACTAAATTTCTTGGAAGGACATGATGGAGGCAGTACTCAAAGACAATGGCTTGAAGGAATTCATTGAAAAATATGTTCCTAAGCCAGATGTTGCAGATGCTGCAAATCTTGATGCATGGCAAAAGAAAGTGGCAAAGGCGAGGAGGATTCTGTTGGAGGGAGTACGAGACCACATTGTCTCAAGCCTCCTTGGGAAAGTCACACCATATTCTATGTGGAAGAATTCAACGAATCTATTCCAAAGCAACAATGACCATAGGAAATTGGCGCTCAAAGATAAACTCAGGAAGATCAAGATGGAAAATAATGACACTATTCCGGTATATTTAAAAAAGTTTGTCCAATGTCAGGATGAACTTGGGAGTGTAGGAATAACTGTTTTTGATGATGATTTGGTGAGCTTGGCTCTCTTGGGACTTCCTAAGAGTTGGCACAGTTATGAAGACTCTGTCAATGGACAAGAAAAATTTCTGGATTGGGAACAACTGTGGTCGGATCTGGTGTAGAAGGAGTTCAGGTGAAACAACAAAGATGGCTATTATCAAAGCATGATGATGAAGAGGATTGTGCTTTGGATTCCAAGGTAAAGAAGGGGAAGGGGAAGAAATTCCATTCTAAATCTAAGGTCGGTGAAGATGGAAAGGAGTACAACATGTCAACATGTCCATAGTGAAGTGTTTTCACTGTCACGAGCATGGACATATTGCCACAAATTGTCGACCAAAGAAGAAGAACAAGATGGATGCTGGAGCTGCAGTTGGTGAGACCCTTGCCTCGTAATTTGAGCTTGAATTCTCACTTATTGCATGCATGGTGTCAAGTGCAATGAGTTCGATGTGGTGCTTAGATAGTGATGCATCTTTCCATATGATGGGAGACAGAGAAATTTTCAGTAGCTTGGACGAGAAGGACCTCAAGATGCATTTCGAAATGGGTGATGACAAAAGCTATAACATTACTGGGATTGATATTGTTTCTTTCCAAAGGAATTCAGGTAAACCCTTGTTTTTAAAAGATGTAATGAATGTACCAGGCTTAAGGAAAAATTTAGTTTCAGTTGCAATGTTACAAGATAAAGGCTATGATATGGTATTTAGTGAAGATAAAGCCTTCCTTTGGCATAAATCCACAAATCAAGTCAAGAAGACTAGGATTCTAGTTAAGAATCTCTATAGAATTGATGTAGATGTGATTTATACAGAGATTCCAACCATGGGGAAGTGTAAGAAAGCCATGCAATTGACCCTTGAGAGGGAGTTGGATTTTCATGCAGGTAAGAGTGAACGTCAGGATGTGGAGCAGCCACAAGATGAGGATCATGGAGCGGGAGAAACCACTCATGCAGAGAAATTTCGAGCCAGATAGGCAGAGGGAGTGCATGCAACTATACCACTAGGTGTGAGGTGGGGTGACATGCATGAATAATCCCAAGAAGAAATTTTGGGTAGGATTCATTGAGATGGTGTGGATCTCATAAATCAGACCTAGCTATGAGGATCCCACAGAGCAGAAATAGCAGGATTAGTTGGATTGATGTAGTCAGATATTGTGAGGACATGAAATCAAAGTGAAAGTGTTGGATACTGGAGCGCAGATTAGAGTTGGCAGCAAGTGCAGAGTGCATGGGTGCAGGTGTCAGCAACGTAGTGCATCCTGAAGACATGTGCAGTAGCTAATAGAAGTCAGAAGACTTTGATGATAGATGCATTATACTGATTCAGTTGTTTGGAGGCTATTCAGTTTCGAAAGTGTTGCATGAAAAGGTTGCATGTGCGAGAAACACTAGAGAAGTATTGCATGCAAGGAGTTGCATGCCGCATGCATAGAGTTGCATATCGCATTCAAAGACATTCCTTTCTTGTTGAGAGGGAGTGTTGAAGTTTGCAATAAGAAACAGTGAAATTGGCATCTGGAAACAACATCCTTAATCCTAGTGAAAATTAAGCACCTACACTAGGTGGGGCCCACACATGCTATTTTTAGGTGGATGTCTATTTATAGATGCATGAGAAAATTATATTTATAGATTAGGTCTATTTATAGATGTATGTGCAAGTTCTATTTATAGATTGCATCTATATTTACAGACGCACGTCGACTATTATTATCCCTAAATATTAGTTGGACAATAAAAAATAATCTATTATCAATGAGCACTTGGAAATAGTTAACTGAAGTGGCAAATCATTTAGCTAAGTGAATTTCGAGTTAAGTGGTTGGTTGGTGGGACATGCAGGTTGACTTGAGTTTTAAGAGAGTGATTCTAGTTGTAACAAAGTTGGAAGTGCAATGGTGCATTAGTTAATGCAAGTTGTAAATCAGTTTAACTCAGTTAAGTGAGTTAAAGTCAATTGTGATAGTTGTAACTAAAGATACACTAGTGAGAGATAAAGAGAATTAATTATCAATTAATTTACATTCAGTGGTCTCACATGCAGCTGATGTTTTTACTATTATTAGCTGCATGCATGTCAGATCCAGTGGAGACCCAGTTGAGTTCTAGGTGAAAGGGAATTAAACTATCTGTTGTAACATTATCTGGTTGCACACATGCAACCACACACACATTGGATGTGCCTATGAGTATTGCGTAGTCAAGGTAGGCAAGAATTATTCATTCAGGGGTTCTCTACCATTAGATATTTCATAGTGGAGGCACGCTGTCTGGAGACAGTAAATTGGCTAAGGAACTTGCCAATTTTTTAGCATCACCCGATGCAATGAGTGCTAAGTGGACTATTTAAAAATCATGAGAAATTAGTCAGTTACGACTATCTCTTATGGAAATGGTCATAGATGAATGACTTAACGCAATTGAATCCCAAAAATGATATCTAGTGTGAGACAATTAGCTCATGTACTGAGAGCTCCTAGATTGGAGCTTTGTATGTAATTGTTTCATGATCCATGATATAATATACGATAGAAGATAGTGGGGTTTTTAGCTATGAGCTTTCCTTGGTAAATTATCTGTGTTGTGTGTGATTGATCTTTCTTCATGATATTGTAATTGGAAACTGTGTTTTAAATTTCCGCAAAGATTAGTAGAAGTGATTTTGTATTTAACAGTAGCATATTGTTACATCAGGAGAATCCAGGACATACATGTATTTTGTATAATTTCTACACATAGTGTCCTCCTGCAACAACTACATGCACCTCTATCAAAATAATTCATCGTTCATGATCCAAAACACACCTACGTATAATTATATTTGCTCCTAAATTATATAGGGACCCCGCATTTAGTTTATATTCAACCACTTTCACCACTGGTTATTTATTTTGTGCAACTATATAATCTTTTGGTGCCATTATTTTACTTAAAAAACTTGCAATTTCTACAAAGTTGTCATCCACCATGGTCACAAAAAAAATTTGTGCATATGGAAAATTGTCTTCCAAATTTTCTGCCTCTTCTCTCGAAGTCAGGCGTGAAAATGAGTATGTCCTGCATTCAACTTACCCGACTTGACCAACACTTGAAAATCATACTCCTGAATATAGAGCATCCATTTGCAAATATCTTCCCCCCCAACACGGGCTTGTTGACGATGTACTTCAATGCAAAATGATCAGTGTAAAATTTGAATTTATTACCCAGTTGATAATGTATAAACTTTTGAAGAGCATATACCATGACCAATCCTTCTCTTTATGTTTTAGTGTAGTTCTACCAAGCTATCAATCGATTTTGACTGGAAGAAGAGATAATATGACCAATCTCCCCCTCCCTAGCATGTTGTGCTAATATTGCACCCAACATAATGGATGAAGTATCAATGTGCACATGAAACTCCTTGTTCCAATCTAGGAACACCAAAATCGAAGTTGTTACCAACTTCTCCTTTAAGGTATCTAATGCTTTATGAATTTAGTATTCCCACTGACAATTAGTTCCTTTCTTCAACAAATTTTCCATGGGGGTTGTAATGCAAGTATATCCTTGGATGAACTTTCCATAGGACCTTGTATGCCCCAAGAGAAACTGTGGTTTTCTGACTGAAGTAGGTAGTGGTAAGTCCATTACGACTGCAATCTTAGCTAAGTCCACCAGTAAACCTTGTTTACAGATGACATGCCAAAAAAAATAACAAAAGGTGAATAGAATATACATTTCTTTAAATTTAAGGAAATCTACAATTGTTTACACCTCTATTGCATCATTTAGAGTACCTCAATATGCCTCTTAAACATAATGAATATCATCTAGCCATCCATGTAATCCTCTGAGAAATTAAGGATGAATTTATTAAATGTTGCAACCAATATACACGAGAATATGGATGGTGAATTCTTCAATCTGAATGGCATAACTATGTATTGGAAGCATCCCCATTCTACCATGAAAGTGGTCTTATGACGATCCTCCTTAGAAAATTTTCACCTAATGATAACCAATTTTTTTTTTTGTAAAGAAGTAAACCTCTTGTCCACCCACGTTCTCAAATATCTCCTTTGCGAATGGAGTAGGTAAAGTATCATGCACAAGAATTATTCAATTTCCAAAGGTCCACACAAATCCTTATTTCATTTGTCTTTTTGTTCTAGGCCACCATCAGACTTATCCACTCGGACTCCGCTGTGGGTTCAATAATTCCCACTTGCAACATCTTATCCAACTCTTGCTTTACCTTCTCCTTGTAGGTTGGATTCAACCGATAGGTTCATTGATTCATAGGCTTCACATTAGGCTTCAACGAAATCCTCATCTCTCCAAATTCCCCAATCATCTTAAGACTTTCCTTTGTCCCAATATTTACTTTTCTGGTCTTAATGGGTTCCGCATTCTCAGTGGACTGCAAATCTAGTTCATCTACTGCACACTCCCCTTCAACCTCTGGAATATTTATATTGTTGGGATCATCCTCGTCTTCACCTTGTTCCATTCTATTATGACACACCATAAACTCTCATATTAGATGCAAATGGTTGTGTGTAGGACAAAATGGTATACTTTTCGGCACTATAATTTATCCCAAGGAAAAAATTTTCTATTGCAACACTTTTAAAGCTTCATTGGGTGCTGGTTCTTCTGCCTTAAAGCTGAAGATAGCCTTAAATATTTGCACCATCTCATTCCATTCCTTCGTTCCTTTACACACCTCCAACTCAATATACCAATTTGTAGGAATAATGTCCAACATTTGTATAAATCGATGTAGCCACTATTTTTGTGGCACACATTCTCTTGTCCATGCTACATCACACAATTTTAAGTGCCTCCTTGGGAACTCCATGGTAAAATAATTCTCCCCAGGGACCCAAAAAATGGTCATGATTCTAACGCAAATCAATTGTCTACACAGTTACTATCCTACGACTTGGTCCTTATGTGAAGTCCACCATCTGAACGAGGTTGCGTGAAATGCAACATCCAATGCGGGTATCCTCATGTGCTTCAGTATCTAATCCTCAAACTCCTACACAAAACAATCACCGTAGACAGTCCATCAAAGCAAGGCATATTGTGTTCCTTGGTCCCTACCCCATGTGCTATTGTAGTGAGGTGTGCACACCTCTCAGTGTTGACCTCATCTATTCGGTTCTACCAGTTTTCCAACGCTTCTTGTGTAGTAGAGTGCTGAGCCAATTAATCATTCCTAAAAGGACCAACTAACTGCTACACATTAATTTATCAACACGAGGTTTCGTTTTGCTATTTCAAGGTTATCGAAATAATTTGTGCAAGAGAAATACATATATGAATAGTTGTTATGATCCTATTGAAAAGCAAGGCTTCAGTCTGAATTTCCATTTCCTGAGTTTCATGCTTTCTTTTAGGCATCTTCCTATAATCTCTATGAAACTGCTTACTACCATGTAACCAATTATTTAGTTGTTGTAATTTTCCGCACAATTTCTTATTTTATTTCTTTAATTTATTGAAAATTTCCTTATACTTCATTTATCCCATCTTTAGTACATGTGGTCATCTAAACAGGACTACTATCCAAGGCTACTGGGGAGGAAACAACAAATACTATTTCATCTTCTTCAAAAATGGTTTCCTGAGTGGGTTTAACTATCAGTAAGCTGCCAGCTTCCCTTGTCGTCACATCAATTCCAAATTTCAAGAAGTCCACATCAGGAAAATTAATTTGAGGTTTAGTTGAAAATCCAATGCCATTATCTCATTATTTATCAATCAAATTTTCAAAATGGTGTGGATTCATTCCCTACGGAGAGGAAAGCTCTAGTAAAGTAGCAACAAAGTCTCTAGAACATCCCTGAGACGAAACAACTTCAGGACCATTATCCAATTCCAGGATAACAATAGCTACATAATTGAAAGGAGAAGTTACAACCAACGAATTCTGTGAAGCCCCCTAGTCAAGAGGACTGTCAGAATGAACTACAAGTTCTTCTATTGAAGTGGTCACAAATTCTTTGAAATTTGTAGTATCCAGTAAACTCTCTAGCCCTTCTAATTCTTGGGCTATTGTTGTTTCTTGCTCCATATTTTCTGAAGTCGATACATTTTGAGCTGATTTTTATTCTTCTTGAGCCAAATTTTCTTTTGTTAGTTGCTCAAGAGGGTTCAAAGAACTCTGAACTTGCTTCACAATTCTAGTTGACCTTCTTCTTCTCTTAAGTAGCGAAGCTAGAAATGATGCCATTTTTTTCTCTACTTTGCTAAGTTTTTGAGGTTTTATAATTTGTAAAGTTCACTGCGAGATATTTTTTGTCACGAGAGTTCATTTAAATTTTTCTCATTGTCTTTTTCTAGTTTCTCATGACTAACTAGAACATCCCCAAATGTGCCAATGATTGTTTCATTCTCCAAGGGTATGTCTTAACCATCGTCAGGATTTCCAAGGAACCCCTCCAAATTTTGTTGGACTTGGTTAAGGCTTCTTATGATTAATTTCTTGTGAGTCCATGGTGACTTACAACCAAAAGCTTGGTCCTTGGACCTCCTTAATCTAGTCGCAGTTTTATTTAAAACTAAATTAAGAAATTATGGAAGTCTTAGAGTTACCTTTTGCCTCAGAGATGCCATGATTTTGAGATGATGTCCCCTTACCACATCATACCTTTTGTCACAATCATCATTGTGCCACAAAATAGCTTGGTTCTTACTCTTCTTCTGCTTCCCTAAATACATATTTCAACCCAGGAAGTGAATTTAAATGATCAATCTTATTATTTTTGGTGCAAATGGCACATGTCTCAATTGTATTCAACGAAAATTATTTACGACCGTGCTTCTTCCAAAAATGAGAACAGAAAATAACCAATTGTTGTTATGCTTTAGATTATTTCTATTTTACCTGTAAAACATCCAACCGTGTTATTAGGGTACTTAAAATATCAATTTTAAAGTCTTATAAAATATTACTAATATTTACTCGTGTAACTCCCCCTGTAGTTCTATTGCATTTGCTAAGAGGATCACAAGTTTTAGGCTTGGTTCCTATACTCCCTCATGAACACCTGATACACAATTTTACAATGTCATCATATTCTTCTTTTGAAATGTCACCCTACTCCCATTAAATTAAGCATTTCTATCTATTCATCTTTCACGCCTCTAATCAAAGTAGTTTTCAGTACATCCTTGGGTAAGGTAGTGTATGGTGATCTCTATAAATTACGTTAAAATATTTCAACATAGTCTTCCAAAGTTTCATCTTCTTTTGACATCATCTTAAATATTTCTTCCCTTAGATCCCTATCAGAAATAATTCTGATACTTAGTAAGGAAGGTTTATTTCATTTGATCCCATGAATTTATAGTACCACCCCATATTCCCATGAACCATCATAATGTTTCTCCCTTTAAGGTAGAAGGAAAAAAATTTAATATTGGGGGTTAGTATTATAATCATATCCTCAGCATACAACATCAAAATCAAACAAAAATGCATCGGGATCTTCAGAGGCCATTCCATGAAAGTTTTGAAGGTTCTACAATGGAATAGCCTTCATTGGTGCATTAGCATATGGAACAATAATAGGATATTATATGGTTGAAGTTTGCGTTCCAGTTACCGCATTTTTATTTGGTTATATATTTTCTAGTAATATTTAGCAATCCTATAATTAGGAGGTATTATCTGGAAAGTAATATGCTGATGGGGTTCTAGAGCTTGCCCAGGTCTCACAACACTAATAATATTAGGAACTTCGTTTTCTCGCCTTACAATGGTTGTTGCAGGGAATTCCTGCTCAGAAGGTTGTGGGTATGGTTCACTCGTCTCACCCCCCCCCCCTCCCTTAAATTGCAACAGTTCCCCTCACTCTTACTAGAAGGAATGAGATGCCTAACATATATGTCTTGGAAGATCTACTCAGATCCTAGAGTTTTATCATTAATCTAAGTGTTAGCTATAGGATATGACCCTTCTAATCGAGGAGATACAATAGTAGAACCCTTTCCAGATATTTCTTGGGGACCTATAGATGCTTGAGACTCTAATTTCCGAATGATTTCATCTATAAATTTCGTTCTTCCAAGGCCAAATTTACCTTGCGTTTTGGTGGATTTTGGGGTGTATTTCTGATCTATATCTATCTGGTTCCTATTCCTAGGCTTATTTCTAGTCGCACACACTAGAGAATCTAAACGTATCAACTGAGGGTAGGCACTGGAACACGCTTTTTATTTGAGTCCATACGTAGGTTCTTACCTTCTGTCTTTAATACCCATCCCCCAGGGATACAACTAACACTCTCTTTGAAAACCTCCCCAACAATGGCACCAAAATGTTGAGCCAATTAATCATTCCTAAAAGGACCAACTAACTGCTACATATTAATTTATCAACCCAAGCTTTCATTTTTCTATTTCAAGGTTATCAACACAATTTATGCAAGATAAATGCGGATATGACTAGTTGCTATGATCCTATTGAAAATCAAGGCTACAATATTAAATGAATCAACTCAATATGCAATCTATAATTATCACAAACTATTCAAAACATTAAATTCTGCAAGCTTCTGAAGAAAACAACAAAAAAAAACATACTAGACAACAAGTTGTTTCTTAGGGAACAACAACTACAAAATAGAATGACAACACTACAAAATCATATTAATAACGATAATTAAATAAACGAAATAGAAAAATATGATAATCTACAGGAAACATAAAGAAGGAACACTTCTCTTAAGAGATTAACTACAACATATCTACTCTATAACAATCTCAATCTAATTCAAAATAGAGAATTGAATTTAACAAATCAACAATGAGAAATTAATGACTATTACACAAATAGAAATAACTGGAACAATGGAATCAAACACCAATTTAATGATACAAAAGAAGACAATATTGCTTTTAGGATTGGGCCCAAATCTGGAATAGAACTGCCTCATGGAGAAATTAGCACAAAAAATTAAATTTGAGTAATAAACACTTCCATTCAATTGTAGAAAACCAATTACAGTTAATTTAATCGCAAGTCTAAGATTGGGTCAAAAATAATATTACAACTTGAACAACCTCTTTCGAGGTTCAAAACCAATTTTTATATCGTACCACTTAAATATAAAGATCAAAGAATCTATTTTTAATAATGAACGACCCTAAAATTCTAAAGATTCTTAGGATGCTTGTTTAAGTTACAAAGATCTTAATGCATTCAAAAGACTAGGTCGAGAGTTCATATTTAACTAATTCGCTCCAAATAGAGTGTAACAGCCTGAGACTTACGCGATATCCTCTGACCATTCCAGGAAAAAACATCAAATATCAATGTGTCAATAGATTCCTGTCCAATAATGTATTGGAATTATGATTAATTTTTTGTCCTTGATGGAAACCTACTTGATAAAGATGTCAACATGATGGTAGAAAGATGACTATGTGTTGTTCTTGAGGAAAAATTACTTGATAAAGATGTCAACATGATTGTAGCAAGATGAGTATACAAGAGAGTATATATGTGACAAAGAGATTGGACTAAGGAATATCAGTTCAGAGACAAAATAATGAAAAATGTGATGTTTGGGAAATTATACATGAGTCCTATTGTAATATTCCAAAAATTTAGCCTTCAAGCTAAATGGAATATTAGAGTTGTTTAATCACTAGGTAGGTGAATAAATGGGTAGGGAGGCCCATTAACCTCTTTAGAAGGATCAATAACACTCCTAATGTGAAAGGAGGAAGAATAAGCAACTAATTTGAGCATCCATGGGTGTAAACAGAGATGGGATCATGTTGATTTAGTCAACTTTGACCAAGTCAACAAAGCTGTCTAGATACATTGAATATCCTTGATGAACATCGCAGTTTTTGTGGAGGACAACTTGCATGAGCTTGATGGCACATATGGACGGGACCCAATGTGAAGAGGTTCACTTTATATATATGGAAAGGATGGGAGATTTTATTAGGAATTATTTTGATATGATCATTTGATCTTGGTCTGTTGAGACTTGGCTTCCTCTTGCTGTCTAGTAGGGTTGCAGTGTTGTTTAGCACAGGGTGTTACCGAGTGGGAATCCCACCTCTTCCCTTGAGAGGTCTCTTGGGATATCTCTATTCTATATTTCTCCACATCCAGGCTTGAGGCCAAGCACCATTCTTCAGCCTCAGCGTTATTTCTGTAGTAGAATATTGTTGTATTACAGGGTGTTGCAGTGGAGGTTTGATAACACCACTTCCAGATCTGTTTCTCAGTAGAGGGAGCCTTCCTTCTCTTGAGAGATCAGCTAGGAAGATTTCTGGGCTCATTTCACATCTTGGTAGAAGGCCAGACTATTTCTCATCTCCTACAGTGCATTCCCTTGCAGGAACTGCGTCATTTTGCATAGAGTTGTTGCAGCAGGTTTTAGACCCTTGTATTTGAGCTAGTTTCCTTGGGAAAGGGCCAACCCTTCTCCCGGAAAGCTAGAGGAAGGGATTATCATCCCTATTTTTTTATTATTCAGCTATTTTTTGTAATGTTGTAGTAAGACTGCATTTTTCAGAGCTGAATATTCAGATATGCTCTTTTGTACTTGTACTTTCATGAAACCCTTGCCAGGTTGTCTTTATAATGCATTAAGGAGGCCAGATCTTCACTTTATTAGCATATTGTTCAATAAATTTCTAGATCCACGTTGTTATATCATTATACTATAGAAAAATTCAGAAAATAATGCTATTATTTGCTTCAGTAATTTCTGCATAGTTTAAGTCATGGGATTTGGCTATTTTTAAGCTGATTTGAGGCCGGGAGGTCTGTTTAACTTATTATAAGTCATTTGTTTCAGTTCCTATTTTTTATGTGAGGGCCTAAGTCTATATGCTAAGGGAGACAACAATTATTTCTCCCATTTAAAATTTAAATCTCCAGAAATGACATTTTGAGGGTCAAATTGCTGCATTTTCCCCACTTGGGAGGATGTAGGAGTGCTTATTTTTGCTGTTGAGTCATTCATTTAATGGCTATGTGTTTTTAAACACATTTTATGACTTAATTTAAACCTGCTATTCCAGTATTGTGCTTATGCACTGCTGCATTCCCATTTTGGGATATTACAGTGGTATCAAAGCATAGTCTTAGCTCAACCTATGGAAATCAGCCATGATGCTATCAAGAGAAGGAGAGATGAACAAAAAGAATACTCCATTATGTGGAGGAAGAAAGGAGAGGCTCTCAAAGCTTCTTCCAAAATCTATGCAGAGCATCAATGAATATCTTAAGAAGATGAGAGAGGAGATGGAATCTCCAGAGAAGTTTGAATCTAGAGCTATATCTAGATTGGCACATGATAGGTGTGAGCATGTAGCTACACCCTATTATGAATAGAACAGTCAAATGCCCAGATCTATCATTAGAGAGATGGAAGAAGGAGGAATGCCTAAGAGGGAAACTCTTAGTGATTTTCTTCAGGAATATGAATTTGAAATTGAAAGGTTTAGATATCATATCACTTTTCAGAAGTTTTTCAAGATCAAGGTGGAGAGGAGCAGGCAGCATGACATGGATAGATTTTCTCTATATATTTTTGATGGATCACCAACATGTTCAGCCAGAGCTTGGGTGGAGGAGCTACACACTTATTTGCAGCAGCACCAAGTTTCTGAAGATTAAGCCATTAGAGTTGCAACACTGCACTTTGAAGGTAAGGCCTATGCTTGGTGGATTTTTAAGTCATTTTCATTGAAAAATGCCAATATTTATTCTTATGCAAAGTTCACTAAGATATTAGTGGAGAGGTTTGATGGGAGACATTCTAAAACACTCTTGGTTGAGCCAAACAAACCAAAACTTGTGCATGGGTTGGAAGAACTTAAAAACTCAAAACCACTTCATAAAACTGATGGAGAAACTCACATCTTGCATATCACACTGATAGAGGCAAAATATTTGTCTCATACCTTTGGACAAGAGGGCATGTAGGTTCCTTTTGCAAAAGAGGATCCTCTTATTGAGAAGTTACCTCATATTCATATTGAAGAGGAAGAGAGGGATGGAGGTTACAGTGCTGTCACATCTAGAGCATATCTAGTACCACATGCAGAGGAAAGAGGAGCACATGCTCCAACAGGAGGATTTCTTGTAGCATTGCAAGAAGTTCCCCAGGATCTCACATATGGAGGTCAAGACATAATCTATGGACAACATGATTGTGGAGCATTGCAGATGGAAGAATAAGATAGGGAGGAATGTCATCATCATTTGATGAAAAGCACACACCCCTATCCATTTCAGAGAGCTGATGCAAGGAAGAGGCAAACTGATTTGTGTTGTGAGGGCAAGGGCAAGGTTGCCCAATCATATGTACAATCTACTCTTGACATTTATGTCTCACTGCATGGAGGAATTCCACCTGGGAGGCCACCAGATCTGGAGTTGGTGAGAGGAATCTTTCCATTTGGTTCACCCCTATTATATTTCAGAGATGTAAAAACTTTGGAGGATTCTAGTACAGCGAAGAGAGTTTGGGATAGACTCAAGGAGGAGGGGGACATCCTTCCATTTTCAGCACCACCCACTCTTACTATCTGTACTACGCTGATAGAAGTTGCTGCATTGATGGAGGATGGAACCTTCAAGATGAAAGGGATCTGCTCCATGGATTTGGAGAAATAGAGGGTACTTCCTTTGAGGAAGGAATCCTCCATACATTGGAGTAGATGGAGGCCACTCATGCTTACATTGGCCAAGATTGAGAGATTCTTTTTGGATGAGGGCTTCTCATGGGAGACCAACTTCCAAAGATTCCTACTTATTTTTTAGCATGAGCAGCTACATGATTGGCATGGAAAAAATTTGGAGGATGAATTTGGCATGAGGGATGTCAAAGGAAAAGACAACAGCATGTGGGGAGCTTCAAATTACAGATCATCAGTGCTGTCTCTCGGGAGGATTGATCCATATTGGAGGTCTCAACTCTTGGTAGAGTACTCCAAGGATCTTGGTGCTTGCATGATTCTTGATGATCTTGATGGAGATGATAGATATATGGTGGATGATGTGGTCATCTATTCTTATGGCAGAGTATTCTTGACTAGAGCTTCTAATCTCAAGGAGAAGTTGTTACATGTAGCACATGAGGACTTCTTTTCCATGCACTTTGATGCATATCTTTCCTTGGTAGAGGAGTTCATTTGGGAGGGCATCCAACATGATATATTTCAGCATATGGAGAGATGCATAGCCTAGATGGTGATAGAGAGGATGTCACAGCCACTTCCCTACTCTTTGGAGGTGAGGGAGAATTTCCAGTTGAGCCATTTCAGCTCAAGGTCCCAAGTACATGGTGGAGAATGTATAATTGCACATTATGTTTTGTACTTATTTAATTTATATGAGCAGCATGTTGTACCAAGGAGGATTATCCCCTCTTGCATATTGTATGATGATGTACTTGAAGCCATTTGTAGCATTGAGATTGGCTATCTCATTGGTGGTTTGTAGGGGAAGCCACATGATTTTTGGTGTGCACCATTGACACCATTTTGTACTTTGATTTTTCTATCTTGTAAAATGATTTTGGTAGAAAACAATTGGCTGGAAAAGCAATTGTTATTGTTTGATTTGATGTAGGAAAAATATGCACTGCGCTGGTTCCATGTGAGGAAACTTGATCCACTTTCCAGTTGTCACATGACAACTTGTTTCTATTGGTTTTTGCTTCCATGTATCGTTGATATTTTTATGTTCATGGGGAGCTTTGTTTGGAGAGTGGGATATGAGTTGGAGATGCCCATTGGGAGTATAATTCTCCCTACTTTGCATGATGCATGTTTCCAGAGAAGCAATGGGCAGCCCATGATTGCCAAACTACATCTCTTTTCTTCATGTGGGAGGAGTCATTTGAAGAACTTGAGTTTTTGGAGGAGGCACTTCATGGTTTTTTTGTTTGGTGGGGTAGCTTGGGCCACTCTTAGAGGTCATAAAATTTCAGCCCAAGATTAGTAGCAGCACCATACTTACCATAAATGGAGAGAGAAACCACTTGGGTGGGAGGATCCAATCTCTCCATGCAACCCCAACACATTGTATGAACCGAGGGTTGAGGATCTTTTTGAGCTACCTAGATTGGCTCATTTCATTTGGATGATAACATGGGTGTGGGAGACACTCACTGGGAATAATATTCCCCATGTTTGTCATCACTCCTACCTTGAGGAGTCCATTGGACAACAAGGAGGTTTCCACTTACACCTTCCACCTTTTTATGATGTGAGCCATATGGTTTGCATGCTTGGGAGGAAAAAATGGAGGGCAGATTTGTAGCAGTTCATTTTGAGCAGTGGTGGAGACTTTTGATGAGGAGGCCACAAGAAGAGGAGGGGAGAAATTTTTCTCTCCTTATACATTTTCTTGAGGACAAGCAACATTTTGGAGGGGAGGACTGTAATATTCCAAAAATTTAGCCTTCAAGCTAAATGGAATATTAGAGTTGTTTAATCACTAGGTAGGTGAATAAATGGGTAGGGAGGCCCATTAACCTCTCTAGAAGGATCAATAACACTCCTAATGTGAAAGGAGGAAGAATAAGCAGCTAATTTAAGCACCCATGGGTGTAAACAGAGATAAGATCATGTTGATTCAATCAACTTTGACCAAGTCAACAAAGTTGTCTAGATACATTGAATCTCCTTGATGAACAACACAGTTTTAGTGGAGGACAACTTGCATGAGCTTGATGGCACATATGGATGGGACCCAATGTGAAGAGATTCAATTTCTATATATGTAAAGGATGGGAGCCTTTGCTAGGCATGATTTTGATATGATCATTTGATCTTGGTCTATTGAGACTTGGCTTCCTCTTGCTGTTTAGCAGGGTTGCAATGTTGTTTAGCACAGGGTGTTCCCGAGCGGGAATCCCACCTCTTCCCTTGAGAGGTCTCTTGGGAGAGATCTGTTCTATATTTCTCCACATCCAGGTTTGAGGCCAAGCACCATTCTTCAACCTCATAATTATTTCTGTAGCAGAATATTGTTGTGTTGTAGGGTGTTGCAGTGGAGGTTCGATAACACCACTTTCGGATCTGTTTCTCAGTAGAGGGAGCCTTCCTTCTCTTAAGAGATCATCTAGGAATATTTTTGAGCTCATTTAACATCTTGGAAATAGGCCACACTATTCCTCATCTCCTACAGTGCAGTCCCTTGCAGGAACTACACCATTTTTCATAGAGTTGTTGCAGCAGGGTTTAGACCCTTGTATTTGAGCTAGTTTCCTTAGAAAAGGACCAACCCTTCTCTCGGAAAGCTAGAGGAAGGGATTATCATCCCTCTTTTCTATTATTCAGCTATATTTCTGTAATGTTATAGTAAGACTTCATTTTTCAGAGCTGAATATTCAGATATGCTCTTTTTGTACTTGTACTTTCATGAAACCCTTGCTGGGTTGTCTTTATAATGCATTAAGGAGGCCAGATCTTCACTTTCTTAGCATATTGTTCAATTAAGTTCCAGATCCATGTTTTTCTATAATTATACTATAGAAACATTCAGAAAATAATGCTATTATTTTCTTCAGTAAATTCTGCATAGCTTAAGTCATGGGATTTGGCTAAATTTTAAGTTGATTTGAGGTCGGGAGGTCTGTTTAACTTATCATAAGTGATTTTTTTCAGTTTCTCTTCTGCATGTGAGGGCCTAAGTCTATATTCTAATGGAACCAAGCATTATTTATCCAATTTAAAACGTAAATCTCTAGAAATAATGTTTTCAGGGTCAAATTGCTGCATTTTCCCCACTTGGGAGGATGTAGAAGTGCTTCTTTTTACTATTGAGTCATTCATTTGATGTCTATGTGTTTTTCAACACATTTTATGACTTAATTTCACCCTGATATTCCAGTATTGTGCTTATGCTTTGCTGCATTCCCATTTTGGGATATTACACCTATGACCAAAGGTTGCGTACATACACTGGTATGGAAAAAAAGTCATGTACAGTTTTCACACCACTATATTCTAAACACCAGGGGTATTTTCAATGGTATTGGCCCATATTAATGAGCATGAAAACAAATTTTTTATCTCGTCAAAGAATAATAAGGGTTTGACCTAAGGTATTAGATAAGGCATAAGCTATATAAGGAGATGGAGATAAAGGTGTTAAGTGTTAAAATTTTGTGATTTTTATGAATGATTCGATCTGAAATATGTGTGCATAAAGGAGCAATGAAAATTCATAGATCTTGAAAATTCTGAAGTATGGTATCATATGTACTTGTTTGGTTTACTTATTGAAAATATATAATTGTGATAGATTTGTGATATTAATGATATTCTAACATGAAAATGAGACAGTAAGGATTTCAAAGTATATTTTTTGATTTCAGATATATACATTGGTTTTTGTTTGAGAGATTGTGTACATACGTGAATCCTCTTATGACTAGTCACGTATATATTATGCAGTATGGAAAGATCTGTATGCAAGTTCTATTCATGAAAATCATGTACATAGACATAAATTCTTCATAAAATGCATGTACATATGCCAGGGTTTTACAACAAGAGCTCTGATCAATTCTGTTAGGTTTGTTGTTGTCTGTTGATAATGTATCTTTTATATTAATCTGCACTTGACAATACTAGTTGGCTTTAACGGATTGTGGAATGAAATTTTGAATAGTAGCGATGATGATATGTGATGATCTGGATGTGGTTCAGAGATCTATAATGGGTTCAATATATGTTTCAGTGATTTTTTTAGTAGTGCAGTGATTTAGATTCATGGTTCAGTCTTTTGAGGTATGTATGCAGGTCATCTTAAGGAGAAACACGTACATACACAGGTATAGTTCTAAACAGTAGTGTATATATTATGACATATGATTATTCAGGGTTTGCAGTGATAGGATATCATTTCTGTGATATGGTTTGGTATTCTGATGAATGGGTATACAATGATATGAGTTGGTTTCGCTGATTAAGAATAAGTTACTTCAATGATTGATTTGGTGATTTAGTCGGTTCAGTGATTAAGAAATTTGATACAGTGATTGGTTTTAGTTTTGTTATCTAATATTGGGCTTAAATTATGGAAGTGAGTCCAGTATGAAAATATGATGAAAAGTGGCATACAGGTTTGATGTTTTGAGTTAGGTGGATCTAGTATGAAATATTATGAACTGTGGTCCACAATGGTGTTGAGGGTTCATTAGAGAAATTTTTAGGTCTAAAATGGGCCTCATAAGAAAAATGTACAACCAAAATAAACTTTATGAGAACTAATAGGATTCAAGTTTCTCATGTCAACCATGGGGATGATTCATCATTTTTGGGGTAAAAAAGTAAAAATATTGAAAATTAATAAAATAATAAAACTACCTTTTTAACTTGTATTTTCAACATATCTCCCTAAGGATTTACTCAAATTTCGAGCGGGATTACTTATTGGATGTAAAATTTAATTCCTCATCCAAGGAGTACCCATGTTGCATACTTTTGATGGACCCTGTTATACGAAAAAAGAGAAATACATGAAAAAACATGATTGTAATCATGTTGTTCATGTATTTCTCATTTTTTGTGTAGAAGGGTCCATCGAAAGTATGTAATATGGGTACTCCTTGGATGAGGAAACAAATTTTGCATCCAATGAGTGTTCCTGCTCAAAGTTTGAGTAAACCCATAGGGAGATAAGTTGAAAATATGAGTTCAAAAAGTGGTTTTTCTTTTTTTCCCTCTAAATTTTGATGATGTAATCTAATCTTATTTTATTATTTCCACTATTATTTTATAATTTCCTTAGGAGGCCCATTTTAGACCTCAAAATTCCCCTAGTGGGAGCCTTCAGTGATGGAGTTGAAGCTTCCTTCCAGTGGTATGTGGTAAATTAGTTTAGGGGGTAGGAGCTCCCTTATGGTGGGTGTCGGTAAACGAGATCAAGGGGTTGGAGCTCCCTTCCAATGGGTTTTGGAAAAATAGAGAAGTTTGTAGCCTTCTACAGGTGGGTGCCTTCGTACTAGTATGAGTCTATGCTAGTACAACATTGTAAGAACTTTTTCTTTATAATTAAAGAAGAAGACATAGATGACAGCATAAGTGGTTTTCTCCCACATTGGGTTTCCACATAAAATTCTTGGTGTTCATGTGTGTTGATGTGTTGCTTATGTGTGATGGTTTATTATGTTTTTAATTCTCATGGTTACTTTTTAATTAATGATCAATGAATTATTAATGCACTGGTTCAAGTTGAATAGATGATGAATTAAATAAAAATATAGCTAACTGGATATACACTAATTGTATTCATCACAATCACTTACATACATTGGTTTACTTCACTACAGTAGCATACAAAAATATTAATAATAAATTGAAAGGTTTAAGTGAGTTTTAAAATAATAATTCGTGCCACACCCCCCCCCCCCCCTCAATACTTTTCCCAACAATTGGTATCAGAGTCAGTCACATCAGTTAAATCATAACATCTTGGAGTGGATCAAGGATGATGGGAAAGAAGAAGATAGCTCAAACGAAGGAGTCACAAAACTATGGTAATGACAATGATACATCAGACACAGTGATAACTACAAATGTCATCAAATATTCAGTTTGGGAGCACCCTGCTTTCTATTGATCAAGAATGAAGAAGACGGTAACAAAGAATTATCAGGTATGGGTTTTTGTTCTAATTTTGGTTCATTTTATTATTTATGTATTAATCATGATAGTGAAAATTACAATGAATATAGTGAACTTGCACTCATGGGTAAAAGTGAAATTAAGCATTCTAAGGAGAAAACAGATTAAAAAATGATGGCCCTAGAAGTAAAACAAGGCAAGTGAGAAACAATGGACAATGAAGGTGTGTCTTTGCTAAGCAATGGTAACTATCAAGAATGGAAATAAGATATGAAGTCTAATCTAATGATCCTAGATATTCGGTATCTAGTATGCAATGGCTACACTAAAATTCCTCCATCAGACGAAGAAGTGCAAAAGAAAAGTAAGGCATTGAGTGACATCATTAATTGCATATCTGATTCAACATTGAACAGGGTTATGCATTATGCAAATTCAAAGAAATCTTGGGATAAGCTACAAGAAATCCATGAAGAAAACCCAAAAGAAGGTTGCTCATCAGGAGAACTACCAGGTAATATTATCTCAAACAATGTGTCAAAAAATGAACATGACGAAAAAACAACCTTTGTTATTTCAAATGGATTTACGGATTCAAAAGAAGATAGGTTAGAAAAAGTTTTTGATCTTAGAAAAAAACTTGGTATTTATTTGAAAAAGATTGATAATCTTAAAAATAAGTTGCAGGCATATGATAGCAATGATCATATTAAATCTGTAAATGTTGTTGTTGAATATAAACAATATTGTGAAGGTATTGAAGCTGAGATTGTCTGTTTAAGTGAAGGTCTTGAAAGATCAGACAAGTGAAATGAAGAACTACTTCAAGAATTTAAAGAACAAGAAAATTGCATGAAGGAAGAGATTCTCGAATTAAAGGAGCAAGTGGAAGAAGTAAGAAAAATTGAAGAAGGAATGAAGAAGCAATATCTAGAAAAGGAATAGGAATAATAAAGAATAGAGGTTGAGGTAAACATTATAAAAGGTAAATTAGAAGAAAAGGATAAAAATTTGATATTTAGGGATAGTACTAGGATTTTGGATAATATTCTTAGTAGTCAAAGTTATTATGCCATTAAATATGGTCTTGGTTTTCATAAATATATTAAAGGATAATCTATCTTACAAGTTGGTGCAAGGAATCTAAAGGGTAACAATGCAAAACCTAAAGTTCTCAATAAAGAGATAAGAAGTCAATCTGATCAACAACCAAGGAAAATTAATCTTCAAAGGAAATCATTTGCCCCTAACTATGGAAGTGTTAATCGATTATCTCCTCTAATCAATAATGTTGAATGCTTTATATGTCATAATCATGGACACGTTGCAGCCAATCACAAAATCATATCGTTTCAGTCTCAAAAAAATACTAGATGCTTCATTAGAAGATCATCATCTCCTAGGTACTCAGGTTTCTATAAGGAATATTGTTTTGCTTGCCAAATATTTGGTCACAAATATATTGACTGCAATAGAAGGACTATGTGAAAGAACTATTATGATTCCTCTGCTCCCTTTTTTGTTCATATAAGATGATATTATTGTAACAACTTTGGGCATGTAGCAAAAGAATGCAGGAATAAGTCAATTTATCACCACAAACAACATGGAAATAAATTAGATAAGGATTTTGATGTCAAATTCCTAAAGAAGATGGATCCACCAAAATTCCTTAGAAAGAAAAATAACAAATAAGGTGTGGTCTTACTCTCTGTTCATTTGAATATGAAGAATAATGGTACATAGATAGTGTATTCTCTCATCACATGAATGGAGATAAGATTAAGATGGAGTATCTTCGAAAAAACCAAGATGGTAATGTTATTTTTGGAAATAGTGCTCCAAAAAATTTTCTAGGAAAAGGTAGAGCCAAAATTAATAAAAATAGAAGAGCAATGGATACTTTATTAGTTCAAGAACTAAAACAAAATATTCTAAGTGTAGGTAAAATGGTGGATAAAGGAAATGCAATTGTGTTTACATCAGCCAAATGCAAGGTTATAGATGAAGAAACTGGAAAGGTATTAAAAAGAGGATATAGAAATCCATACAAATTATACATGTTTAAGGAAACAAATTCTTGCAGGTATGAGGAGAATAGTTCCTCTTCTTCAGTTTCAAATTAAAATAAGATGGTGCCCAATGCAATCCATTATTATTTAAATAATATTTCTAACAGTGACTGCAGAATTAATGTGAGGTACATGACCTCATGATGATAAGGTGATGATTTTCTGGTCCTCAGAATCAGTGATGTATGTTCTCAGGAAGAACAATTCATATGTTATCTTGATGATGATTTCCATGGTTTCTTTGATATTCATGTTGCTTACCTTACTGACAATGCATCTGATGTGATTACAATGAACAAGTATAGACAATACAGTCTCAAGGGGAGTTGTGGTTATGCAAATTCAACATTTTACTTGATGTACGTGAATCCTATGAAGGGTAATCATGTATATATTCTAGTTCTAATCTATAAAATCAAGTATGTTTCTTAGAGATGAAGAAACAATGGGACAAAGTTAGGGAGAGGTTATGATATGCTTTAGACAATTATTATTTTCCTTTATTGTTCTAATGTTGATTGATTAAAGAATGTTAATTTTCATATATTACTTAAAAGTGGTTGGCTTATGATGGTTTATGAGTTGCTACAATATGAAATTGATGCTTTGATGAATTTACTAAATTGATAAAGTTATTTTAATTACATTACTGATGGATGAGTTGATGTGTTCAGTCCTAATTGTAAATAGTTGGCACATGTTCAGGGGGACCATTTGCTATGGTTCTAATAGTGCATTGTTGGCATTATGATTTCTTTATCATTCTTTGTTGCATTATGGTGTTCATGATAAGTATATTAGTGATGTTGCTAAAGACGAACATGTTATTGAAGTTTTGAATGATGAGTTACTTATGGTAAAGTTATGGATGTTACTTATATGTTGATCAGATTTATGGTTCTATTGATGATGCATATATGACATGTTTCTTAAATATTATGGATCTTCTTATGTGTGGAAAGAGCATGTTGATCTTGTTGATATGAAATCAAGGAGATGGGTTGATTTCAAAATCTTATGATTGGGTGATGATGACGAGTTCATATGTATTTCTATTTCTATGTCATGGGATATCAATAAATTGTATAAAGAGATCCTATGGATGATTACTTGAGTTGCATATGGGTGAAATGGTTTTGGTATGGTATTTTTTATTCCACAGAGATAATGTGCCAAGAGAATGATGTTGTTGTAGGTTTCATGAAAACATCGTTATTGACATAATACTACTACATCTATTGGATGATTCTTGGAGACATGGCATTTTTAGTCACATATTGTTGATATTGAAGGATGATGATACATTTCCTTATCTTACTTTATGATGATATTATTTGTTATCACATATATTTTTGATGCATGAAAATATATGTTATTGCATATGTATTTTATTGAGGATATTCCTACAAAGGAAAAGATAAAGTTTACCTTAATGAGGTCAAGAGGATGATTTGATAATATATCTCTACAAAATAATCTTATGTTGTTGATGCTGCATACTTACTCATAGATCCCATATGGTGTAGGATGGTTGTTGATGAATATCATGGTCTTATTAAGGTCTTTGGTATTTGTTATAAATTTCATATATGTATCTTGATGTAAAGGTCATGTAAATACCTATGTTATAAATCATTGTAAAATTCAGTCACGTATGGAATATTGGGGTCAAGTCATGTAATCCCATTAGTTTGGATATTTGATGTAATGTTGAGTCACAATATTTAAACCCACTATGTTGGGTTATTGATGTAAGCATGAGTCCTTGGTAAAATTATAGGCCATATTTGGTTGAGTCATAAAGTCATGTACTTCTTTGTATATCTTCTAGAAGATTCGGCATATACTAAGAGGGAGCATGGTCAATGTTCATATTCAATAGATCAGATCTATAGTGCTCATCTCGACAAGGAGAGAGAAACCTTCATTCAAGATTTATCATCCCTTTTCCCTTGATGTCAAAGTGGGAGAGAATATTGGTGTTTGGGGAATGTTTGATGACTTGGGAGAGAAGTTTGGTTTGTCTACAGATGTGTTCACAAGTATCTACAGGTAATGGTAACCAAACACCAAAGAGGTTTCCATCAAGTCCAAAGGGGGAGATTGTTGGAATTGTGATTAATGTGTTGTCCTTGATGGAAACCTACTTGATAAATATGTAAACATGATGGTAGCAGGATGATTATGTGTTTTCCTTGATGTAAACTTACTTGATAAATATGTCAACATGATGGTAGCAAGATGAGTATACAAGCCAATACATATGTGATAAAGAGATTGGACTAAGGAATATCATTTTAGAGACAGAAGAATGAAAAAGGTGATATTTTGGAAAGTATACGTGGGTCATGTGAACAAAGGTTGCGTACATATGCGGGTATGGTGAAGAAAAGTCATGTATAGTTTCTGCACCATGGTATTCTAAATACCAGGAGTCTTTACCATGGTATTGGCCCATAGTAACGAGTGTAGCAACGAATATTTGATCCCTTCAAATAATACCATCGACATTACTAAGGGTTTAACCGAAGGTATTGGCTAATTGCTAAGCTATATAAGGAGATGGATATCAAAGTGTTAAGTGTGCAAGATTTGTGTTTTCTATGAATGATTCAATCTAAAACAGGTGTGCACCAAGGAGAAAGGAAAAGTCACAGATCTTGAAAATATGAAGTATGGTATCATATGTACTTGTTTGGTTTACCTATTGAAAATATATAACTGTGATATATCTCTAGTGTTAATGATATTCTGACATGAATATGAGACAATAAGGGTTACGAAGTATATATTTTGGTTGCAACGAGAGCATGGCTCAATGATTTCATATATATACATTGGTTTTATTTTGAGAGATCACATACATATGTGGATCCTCTTCTGACTAGTCGCGTATATATTCTATAGTATGGACATATATGTACATAGGTTCTATTCATGAAAATCATGTACATCTGTAGAAGCTATTAATACAAGGCACGTACATATACTAGGGTTTTACATTAAGAGTTGTCAATGATTTCTGATCAGTTTTTTTTATGTTTTTCATTATCTGTTGATGATGTATCTCTTATATCAATCTACATTTGACAATACTGGTTGGGTTGAACTAGCTATGGAATGAAATGTTGAATAGTAATTATGTTTTTATGTGATGATTGGTATGTGGTTCAAAGATCTGTGATGGTTTCAATATGTTTTTCTGTGATTTTTCTAGTAGTTTAGTGATTTAGATTTAGGGTTCAGTCTTTTGAGATCTATACACAAGTATTCTTTAGGAGAAACACGCACATGTGCGAGTATCATTCTGAAAAATAGCGTATATATTATGACATATGATTATTCAGTGTTTGTAGTGAGAGGATTTGGTTTCTATGATGTGGTCTTGTATTATGATGAATGGGTATATAGTGATATGAGTTAGTTTGGTTGATTGAGAATAAGTTAGTTCAATGATTAATTTGGTGATTCCACCAGTTCAATGATTAAGAAATTTGATACAGTGATTGGTTTCAGTTTTGTTATCTTATTTCGGACTTAAATGATGGTAGTGGGTCTAGTCTGAAAACATGATGAAAAATTTCCTACAGGTTTGATGTTTTGAGTCAGGTGGATCTAATATGAAATATTATGAAACATTGTCCACAAATATGCTGAGGGTTGTATCCTTCAGTGAGGGAGTCTAAGATATCTTCCAGTGGTAGCTGGTAAATCAGTTCAGGGGGTAGGAGCTCCCTTCCAGTGGGTGCCAATAAATGAGATCAAGGGGTTAGAGCTCCCTTTGAGTGGGTGCTGGAAAATGACAAAAGGTTGTAACCTTCTGTAGATGGGTGCATGTGTATTGGTAAGATTTTGCATTAGTACAATATTGTAAGAAGTTTTTATTTATAATAAAATAAGAAGAAAAACATGAAAAAAATGATGGTTTTCTCCCACAATGGGTTTCCACCTAAAAATACTCGTGTTAATTTGTGTTGATGTGTTGCTTATGTGTGATGGTTTACTCTGTTCTTACTACTCATGGTTATTGTTTAATTAATGACCAATGAAGTATTGATGCACTGGTTCAATTTAAACAGATGATGAATGAAATGAAAAGATAGTTAACTTGATATATGATACTTGTCTTCATCACAGCCACACACATACGTTGGTTTACTTCATTAGATTAGCATACAAAAATATGAATAATAAATTGAAAGGTTTAAGTGATTTTTAAAATACTAATTCACACCACCCCCCCCCCACTCTCTATAACACTTTAATGATCGAATCCGTTCATAAAGTAAGAAAATAATAAATGTATATAAAACACTACTAAATTCCATACTACACTAGTTAACATACCCTAACCAAAAGAAATACTTTAGAAAATAGTATGAAAACTAAGAAGAAAGGAAAGGAAAATATGAAAAATATGAGGCCCAACACAAAGGTACATGACACAATACTACACCAACTTAGCATTCCATCCACGTTAGGGTTCACATAATATTCCAAATCAATTTTCACATTGAATTTATTCTCCAATTGTTACCTACTCTTCTAACCATTAATAAGTTAAATATATATATCTCCTCTTGGATCCAAGGTCACTATCACCCAAATGTCCCCACCTTCAAAAATAATTTTCCTCTTCATCATTTTAATAATCACTTGATTATTGAATGTTGAATACATCCACTGTAATGTTGGGTATGCATCTGTGTCATCAATGATTTCTATAACTTTAAAATTGAAAGTATTCATAGCTCCATCAATATATACTAGAACTCATTTCATCCTACTAATGGGGAAGATACGTTGTTGATTCACTAATATCAATTAAATGGAAGACCATGTAACCTTGGTTTTCCCATCATCTCCAAGGTACTATTTATTAAAATATTTATGTAATACCCCAAGTCCAGTATGATATTTTTCATTTCATATTCTCAAACTTGTGCACCAAATATGAATTTCTTACTTGTTATCTTCCCGCAGGCTACTAGATTTACGATGGGAGGTGACACTCACGTGCTAGCTATTTTAGAATCCTTAGCACATTGTTCTACTAGATTCCTAATTTTTTCTAGCACTTGTGCATACTTCACTAACTCAAGACGAATTTGGAGCAGGTTCTAAACTGGATCTACTTTTCATAGTCTCCTTTCATGCATTATCATCATAGATAGGCAGCATAGTTGTTTTGCGGACTACCTCCAGTCTATCCTATTCTAAAACTACTATTTCCCTCCAAGATTATTTTTAGGTTTCCTTTTCCTAGATAGGGAAAAAATTCTGGGGAGGTTTAAGTGCACTTCTAACTCATTACAGATGCAGAGTTCCATACTCCGCAACATTTTCTCTAGTTTTGATACCTCTCCAAGTTACTATACCAACCCATTGTTGGGCTCTACGGGGCTCAACTGCTATCATCTGTACATTTAGCCCTTTCTTCTCTTGCCATTTGGAAATTAGTTGTGCTAAATTCTCATTTGAATGGTCTAACACTCTACAATATGTGCATGTACAACACGTATTAGGGAAATCTCATGTGATGTGTCTCTGTTGATGACTATTATAACATATAATCTCTCCTCAACCGCATCCAAATTCATCTCTTCCTCGGGTTGTCCATATTAAACCTCTAGTTTCTATTCCTTATACTTGACCAGACTAATTATATTTTCTAGTATAATTGTACCATGTTTGATTGAAACCTATCAATGTTGTTTCAATTCCTTTTAGGTTTTAACCCTGAAAAGAAATTATCTACACACGAATCTTATAATAGAAAATAAACAATAGCGAGACCATAAAACATAAAACAGATAAACATAGAGATTTTCCCCTCGATCCCAAATCGAGATGACCAGCTTGATATTTCATTATGTTCCTTTTAGTGTTACAACACATATATATACATGCCGAAGCATACATAAACCCCAATCCATTAACCCTGGATTAGAAAATAACCATAGTTCCCTTGACCGTATCTACAAAATACTAGGGGCCGAGAACCATCGTACCCCAAAACCATGTGCAAACTCATGCACAAAATATGGGTGGGTTCGCCTATGAGTGGGTCTGCACACCAAAACAATTTTCGCCGGGGCGCTGCCTCCCCCATTGTGACCCCCCTGCTACGCCCAGCGCAATGTAGAGCATGTGGAGCTAGTTGTGGAAAGAATATAACACATACCCAACATTCTCCCACTTGTTTTTTTCTTTCCACAAGGGGCCACAAGCGAGCTTAGTCATTGGGCCAATTCTTCAACACCCATTGTTTCTCTACACCAAGAGAACTTCTGAGTGCTCACAGACTTCGTCTATGCATCTGCAACATTCTTCAAAGTGTCCACCTTTACCAGCAACACCCTTTTAGCCTCAACCATATCTCTAACAAAGTGATATTGAACATCAATGTGCTATGTATTTGAATGGTAAGCAGGGTTCTTAGCCAAGAAATTGCACTTTGGCTATCACAGTCTATCCTTATAGCTTGTTGTACCAACCCCATACTTGAACACAATCTCTGCAACCAAATTGATTCCTTGCTTGCATGAGTGGCTGCTATGTATTCTGCCTCTGTAGTTGAAAGAGCCACTACAGACTGTCTTTTACTCATCCAACTGACTGCGCCTCCAAATAGGCTAAACACATTCCCACTTGTAGATCTTCTTTGGTCCAGATCTCCAGCCTAGTCTGCATCAACAAAACCACGAATGTCCAACATTCTTTCCAATCCTGGTCTTCCCTGGTAGCATAAGCCATAATCACTAGTGCCACGTAAATATCTGAAAACCCGCTTCACTGCTATCCAATGCTCCTTCCCTGGGTTTGACATAAACCTTCTCAATACTCCCACTGCAGTGCAATGTCTGGTCTAGTATAGACCATTGCATACATCAGGCTACGCACTTCACTTTCATATGGAATACGGGACATATCCTCTTCTTCTTCTTGTGTCTTGGGACACTGTTCGGCAGATAGATTTACACCTACAGGAATAGGAACATTCACCGATTTACTATCCCGCATATTTAACCTCTGCAATATAGTCTCGACATACTTCCTCTTTTTTAACCAGAGCTTCCTCTTTTCCCGATCTCTCTTAATTTCCATGCCCAAAATATAGTTTTCAGCACCAAGATCCTTCATGTCAAATTTGGAGAATAGCTGGGTCTTCAAATATTGGATAATTTCTTTGTCATTTCCAATCAACAACATATCATCCACATACAAGACCAAATAAATAACACCGTCACCAATTAATTTAAAATAAACACAGTGATCCTCCTTGCTTCTGGTGAAGCCAAGTCCCCGTATATAGGTATCAAATTTCTGATACCACATCCTTGGTGACTGTTTTAACCCATACAGAGACTTCTTCAACCTGCATACCAGTTCTTTCTTACCCTTCACCATAAAGCCTTCAAGTTGCTTCATGTATATCTCCTCTTCTAGATCCCCGTGAAGAAATGTTGTCTTCACATCCATCTGTTCTATCTCAAAATCAAATGCAGCAGCAACAGATAAAAGTAATCTAATAGAAGTAACCTTGGCAACAGGAGAAAAAATATCATCAAAATCAATTCCCGGCACCTGGGAATAACCTTTCGCTACCAACCGAGCTTTGTATTTCTCCACCTTGCCTTCTACATTCATCTTCTTCTTAAACACCCATTTTCCCCCAATGGGCTTCCTTCCAGCCGGCAACTCCACCAGATCCCATGCCTCATTTTTGTGCAAGGATGCCATTTCATCAACCATGGCCTCCTTCCAGAGTTTTCTATCGTCTGAATCTACTACCTCCCTAACAGTTCTGGGATCATCATCAGTTATAGTTAAGGAAAAACCTGAACAAAAAACAGATGGACTATACCTTTTTGGTTGCCTTCTTTCCCGAATTTATCTTCTCAAAGCTGGGGTTTGTGGCTCTTCCTCTTCTGAATCTTCTTCTATTGTAGAGTCTGATTCATCCTCCTTTAGCTAAAACTCTATATTCTCAGGTTCCTTTGGTATGATTTCATGTTTAAAAACATCTTTCACCTCTCTAAACACCACATCTCTGCTGTACACAACCTTCCTTGTTTCCGAGTTCCAAAGCTTGTAACATTTTAAACCATCCTTGTACCCAATAAAGATGCACCTTTCAGATTTATTATCCAACTTGGTCCTTTTCTCCTTTGGAACATGTACATATGCATCACATCCAAATACCATTAGATGTGAAAGAGAGGGTTTCTTACCAGTCCATACCTCATGTGGAGTCTTATCCTCCAACACTGATGAAGGTGATCTGTTAACTAAGTAACATGCAGTCTCCACTGCCTCTGCCCAGAATTCTTGTCCTAACACGGTACCATTGAGCATGCTTCTTGCCTTTTCCATCAACGTTTTGTTCATTCTTTCTACATCTCCATTTTGCTGAGGTGTGTATGGAGTAGTCTTCTGTCGTGCTATACCACACTTCTTACAGAACTCTTCAAATTCCTTCTTGCAGAACTCCCCACCATTATTTGTCCTCAACGCCTTTATCTTCTTCTCTGTCTGGTTTTCCACCAGAGCCTTAAATTCTTTAAATTTGTCAAAGACTTCAGATTTCTTCCTCAAGAAATATATCCATGTATTCCTTGAGAAGTCATCTATGAATGAAACATAGCACACAGACTTTCCCAGTGATGGAACTGACACAGGTCCAAACACATCACTGTGCACAAGTTCTAATATCTTGTTCGCCCTCTTAGCACCAGAAGGAAAACTCACCCGATTCTGCTTCCCATATACACAATTTTCACAGAAATCGAAATCCAGAGAGAAATTAGACATACCTTCTACCATACCATTTCTATGTAGTATCCGAAGGCCCTTCTTTCCAATATGTCCAAGCCTTTGATGCCATAACATGGTATTTTCTCTAGAGACAGCTAGGCTTTCCGCTCCACTTTCAGGAACCACATAACTCTTACACCCATCAATAACAGTGCTACCTTGTAGCTTGTACATAGTTCTAGTCTGAACTCCCCGCATTAATACCAGTGCTCCCTGAACCATCTTGTAGGAATCTTTCTCAAACACTGTTTTTACACCTGCATCATCCATCTTGCTTACGGAAATTAGATTTTTGGCCAATGAAGGAATATTCAGAACAAAAAGAAGTGTTCTAATCCTTCCACCTTGTAGTTTCAGCTTTAGTTTTCCAGGTCCAACAATTTTGGCCTTCCTATCATCCCCTAAGAAGACATCACACCATCATACTTCTCATACTCGCAGAACCACTCCCTATGGGGAGTGAAGTGAAAGGATGCACCTGATTCAATCAATCATGCCTCATGATCTACATGTGTATTTGAAGAAAAATCCAAATACACATCCCCACCTTTACCTGAGGTGTTTTTTGGCTCTGCAGAAGGAGCATCATCAGATCCATTTCCTTGCTCAAGAGCTTTAGATTTGCACTCCTTTTTGTAGTGCCCTTCCTATTCGCATTTCCAACATACCTTTACAAACTTTCTAGGAGATTTAGATCTCCCTCTAGATTTGGATCTCTCGCTGGAAACCTTATTCTTGTTTCTGTTTTGGGACCTTCCTCGTACAGATAAGGCATCTCCATTTTTCCCCTCCATATTTCTCCGTCTCATTTCCTCCGACAGCAAGGCTGAGACAATGTCATCAAAATTCAAGGTAGTTGTATTGCTACCTATTGCAATAACCAATGTCCCACAGATACGGTAGAACACAATAAGGCGATGCACTTATCTTCACGATATTTTAATATCAGCAGGATGACAAGTGACTTACCATAGTATTGAAGGCATTTAGATGCTCTGTCACTGAGTCTCCATCCTTCATCCTCAGGTTATACAGCTTTTTCCGCAGGAACAACTTATTCACCAGAGACTTAGATTGGTACAAAGTCCCAAGTTTTTCCCACAAATTCTTCGCTGTAGCTTCCCCAGATACATTCAACATTACTGAATCTGAGACACACAACCGTATTGTGCTCTTAGCCTTCTGATCCAATTTCTTCCAGTCTTCATCTAACATTGCCGTTGGTTTAGTACCCGGATCTATCATGATCCACTGATCTTTATCCACCAGCAGATCCTCCATCTTGAGCTTCCATAACTCAAAACTCTGACCATTAAATTTCTCGATCTCTATCTTTCCGCCACTCACCATCTTCTTTCACCGCAATAATCGATCACGCAAATCTCCCACTGAACAGGGTCTACCTCAGACCTGAGAAAAAAACCCTCAATAGAAAATTCATCCCCTTGAAGCCAAAACAGCTCCGATACCAGAAGTATGTTTTAACCCTAAACAAAAATTATCTACACACGAATCTTATAACAGAAAATAAACAATAGCGAGAGCATAAAACATAAAACAGATAAACACAGAGATTTTCCCCGGATCCCAAATCAAGACGACCATCTTTATTTTTCATTATGTTCCTTTTAGTGTTACAACACATATATATACATGCCGAAGCATACATAAACCCCAATCCATTAACCCTGGATTAGAACATAACCGTAGTTCCCTTGACCAGATCTACAAAACACCAAGGGCCGAAAACCATCGTACCCCAAAACCATGTGCAAACTCATGCACAAGACATGGGTGGGTTCTCCTATGAGTGGGTCCGCACACCAAAAAAATTTTCGCCGGGGTGCTGCCCCGGACCCCAACAGTGGGGGCTGCCTCCCCCGTTGTGACCCCCCTGCTGCGCCCGGCGCAACGTAGAGCACGTGGGGCTAGTCGTGGAGAGAATATAACACATACCCAACATTCCTTTGGGTCCTTTTACCCAAAATGAATTAAAGGTGCAATTAAGCATCAACTCTAATGTGCAACGATGGTGGATATAATTCCCCACTAATTTACATAAATAAATAAAATAAAGTGTGGTTATGGTTTAATACTTGTGCAGTGCACCTCCATACTCAACACACTTCACACCATAAACCTTTTCCTTGTGCAAGTGGATTCATTTCGTCAGTTTCCATGTATTATGTTATTGAATTGCACTCATTTTTTTGGTGTCCATCATGCAAAATTCATGTCTATAGATGAAGCTAATAATGACAATCTTCCTTTCCTTCTCTAGCTAATTTTTTTTTCCAGGCTTTTATTGGTGTGTCTAACTAGTGTGAGTTGCCACCATATATGGTGCACCATTTCTATGAGTAAGGGAATCCAACTCATCCATGGTTAACCTTTCCAATAGGCTAAGACACCCAAAAGTGACTTCTTTAAGGAATCAACCTTCCATCACTTTCATCCATTATAGTCAATTATCACAAAAGTGATTATGTGATGTGTTAGCACTCTATAATTTAGGAGATTGGCAAGACTAAACTATAAAGCACAACATCAAACCACTTTGGAGTCCAGGACCTAGCCTTCCTAGACTCAGAGAGGGCTCTCTCTGTTTTTATGATTTAACTTGATGATAATAAGTGTTGATATTAGGCTAGTTACAATGATGGGGGTTATTTGTTTGATTGATTGGGTGGTTGGACAACAGGTCTGCAGGAACTATTCCATTGGGCTATGGGGTCAAAGGCTGGAATGACACATCAAGATTCAAGAGCATCATAGGGAAAGCTAACAATGCTAAATGGATCTTAAGAGTTGTATGAATTATGAGGTGAAATAAATAGTGAGGTTCAGTAATGACTAAAGAGTAGTTAAGAATTATTTAATCAAACTTCAGTAGAAAAAACTTAGACTATAAATGCAGACAAAATTAAGGTGCTCAACCAAAAAATATTAATCTAAAATTTCTAATTTACAGTTAGATGAACATAGAGAAAACTGGGAAAATAGTGGAAACATTTAAAATAGAGAAGAGGCACTTCACCATTTTGACACAGCTCAATAATCCTGTAACGGTATTTGATTATTGATGTCCAGATACAAAATTACAGTGTTCCAATAAGTCGATTGCCCTATCTTACTCGGCAATCTTTCATTGATTACAAATTTAGCAGAAAATAGACAAGTGTGGCCATGCAAGGCCTGATCAGACATCTCTGACAACAACACCATTTGTAGAATTAATGTTGGGTAGCTCTTCATGGATCCAAATTCTTCGATGGCTCTTCAGAAGATCAAAAAATAAGCTTGGAGGTAGGTGTGATGGTCATGAAGGGGTAACCAGTGGTGGCTTTGACATCTAGCCCTACTCTTTAGAAAACCAGTGTTGGGTAATTAAATCTGGTGCAATACTAGCTACTTTTCATTGATTAGTGATTGTGTTGATGTGCTTTGCTACCTTTTCTATTTCTGCTATTATATCTCTACATGAACGCCTGACTCGATATTTTTTGCTTGTCATTCAGCCTCACCCTGCTTTTTTACCCCTTGTCGGGTCTTTCCAGAGTCTTTATGCCGTGTTTATCATATGTCTTCATAAATGGCACAAAAACCATAGAAGCCCGGACCTGAAGGGATGATAGTGGACGTGGCGTAGCAATAGTGATAGTGGTCAAATGAAAGTGGTGGTGGTTTGGAGGCAAGCAATTTTCTTTTTCGGAGGGGGTCTTAGGTGGTAAGCGGTAATATAGAAAGGGGGTGCGAAATAGCGGAAGGGCGACACGTAGCAGGGAGGGGGTAAGTGATACCACCCATTTAAGACCCCCGTCCCCCTCCCAATGGTTAAATTTCGAAAGCTGAGGGGGGTGTGAATTGCAATGCGGACCATCAAAGGAGAAGAGGTTGAGTGGAGATGGAGGAGAGGTGAAGGGAAATAAGGAGAAGGAAAATACATGGCAGGTAAGGTGGGACCATAATCGACCCTTTTTGCTACCCGAGTCCTTTCTTTTTGCGTTTAACCCTTTTTCGAACGAAATAGCATAAAAAACCATTTACCCAGACTTGAAATCTTATTGACTTTTCTTCTGAAGCCGCATCACATCCACGCACTTCACAATATTTAGAGTTGAAGTTTTAAACAATGTAATCATATATGCGATGCAAAGTGAGAGATGATGTGAAGGGAAGGTGGGACAAGACTGCATCGTAAATCACAAGCTTTAATTTTAAGTTATAAGCGCAGGGGTTTAAAATCTAAAACTTGCGAAGTGCGGCGAGAGGGACCCACCTGCATTGCTCATCATAGAATTTAGCATTTGGGAAATAAGGTAAACGCTTAAAACCACAAAGTACGATTTGTGCTGATTTGAGGGTGATGTGTTAGGGAGAAGTGGAGCCCACTATAATCAGTGAATGTTTTATGTGGTAAGGCAACGTTTTATGATGTTGTATATGATATGTGATATGTATTGGAATCGACTGTGAAGTGGGGGGCAGAGCTGCTGTGGTGGGCCAACCGCTGTGTCGCAAGTTAAACCAAATAACTTGTGGGCATTTCAAAGGTAAGTTGAAACAAATGCGATGCAATACATCGTAACTCGGCGATCGCGGTTTTTAAGTTTTAGTTGCGATGTGAAAGGTCTATAATATGTGATCTGCATTGGAGGGTGGGGAAGAAAGGGTGACGTTGAGGGATGGTCCCACTTTAATCGCAATCAGGGAATAAGGAAGTGGATGGTAAACGAAACCAATGATATACGATGGAAAAAGGTAAGGTAGCAATATAAAGCGAAAAAGAAGAAAAGGTAAGGTTTATGTGTTAAAACATGACTTCTAGTGGGTGGGTGGAGCTATGACAATAGTATTGCAGACTTTAATATAAAATAGTTTGTAAATCAATAAGTCCCAAAGGTTATGCATGTGGGTTTTGGGGTTTGAATGGGATTCAGAGCATTTCAGAATATGGAGGAAATGGGGGGGGGGGGGGGGGGAAAGGGTGAATGAAATGAAAAGGAATGAAAGAATAAATAAATTTTGATCCCCATCACACATTATCAGCAACACCTCCTTCCTTCTACTAGACAGAAAGGCAGATTGATTATTTTGAAGCTCTTTATAGTCAGGAGTTCCCTTTCTTTCTCTGAAAATAAATGATAGCCATGGAATATTATTTTCAATAAAAAAATATAAGAATAATCAGTCACCTTGTGATACTGTAAATTACAGGACTCTAACATGATGGAGGCACTCTAATCCTTTTAATACAAAGACCTTATAATATATTTCTCCTTCCATCAAAGCCATTAATTTTTACTTTCATTTTCATACTATTAGGACATTTTTTTACATAAGTGATATTTAGAGTTTAACATTTGTACAAGTTTTTAAATAAAGGATTTGGTAGAGGGGTGGGAAAAGGTTTCTAAGCAAAAACATTATTGTGTTGCACCAAAATATTGTAAATTCATTGGCGTGCTTCATGGAAAAGATGATGTTGATGAGTCATATGTTGATTTGTAAATTATTTTGGATATCCCACAAGAATAGTTCATCACAACGAATTTAATAAAATACTAAAAACATTATTGTGAAGGTTAATTTATTTTAGACCTTATATCATTTAAAAACTAATTTTCTATTTATCATAATGAAATATCCGAAATGTAAAAAATAGAGAACAAAAAATTACCCACACTCTATCCACAAATAAACACAATATTTACCCTAGGAATCCCATTATATGAGAAAACCCATCTACAAGGTGAGGCTGCTCTACTTTCTTTTCTCTAGTATGGAAACATGCAAATAAATGAAAGAGGTGCTCTCTTTCGAATTACCTAAGACATTGTAGCATGTAAGGCTACTACAAAATTTTTATTCCCCATCTATTTTTCTCTCTAACTTACCACTAGTCATTTCTCTGTTCAATGGAACATTGAATGGAACCCCCACTCCTCACAGTGGAAGAATATTTAATTTTGGAGTCCTGTGATTTGGCCGATTGGTAAACCAAATGACAAGGCAACATGTAAACCAGTCTTTAGAGCTCTAGGATATAGCCCTCCTAGTCTCAGAGAGGGATCTCTCAATTATTTTGCAAAGATATGACTTGTTTGTTGGTAAAGGGTTGATTTTAGGCTAGTTATTAAGCATGAGTTTGTTTGATTTTTTTTTGGGACATGATGACCTAGGAAGCATAGATAGAAAATGGAAATCTATAAGTCATTGGGCAATGGAGTCAAATGGAAGTTTGTAACAAGTTTGTAGATGAATTAGGGGTATAAAAGGGCAAATCTAACTTGGCTGTTGGATCTACAAAGTTTCGGGTGAAATGGAATGAACATCAAGGTTTTAGAATGAAAAGTAGAACTAAGGGCACCTAAGAATCCTTAATTATATGTACTTCTCAACAAAGGGACTTCAAGCATCATTTTAACATGAAGAAGTATTTTATAGACAGGGCTAACCATGAATTCTACAATTTACACTTCAGAAAACAACAATTTCAAGACAAAATTTCAAAATGATATCTAAGAGTCGAGGAACACTCTATTTCATCAAATATTTCACTTTCAAGGATAAGAAAAAATTCAATATTCACAAATAACCGCATTCATAGAAGAGGGAACTCCTAAACATCTTTGATTGAAATTATAAAGACCTTCAAAACAATTACTTGAGCAAGTACAAAGGGTATGATCAAAACAAATCTCTTTGGTAGACTTTGGACAATGGTACTTTGAAAGGAGACTTCAAAAACATTTTTCAAAGGGCAGCAAGCAAGCAGGGACGAGAACCATAAATCATTCTTGAGGCCACTATATTGAACTATTCTTGAAATAAACAAGCTTAAGGGTTGAAAAGTAGTTAAACTACTCAATCAAACATTCAGCAGATGAAAAACATAAAGACAGTGAAGAGTAAACAAGTCTAAGGTGCTTCCAAGAGACATTTCTTAGCCTAAAACTTTTACTCTACTGCAAGCAAGAGATGATGAAAACATAATGAAAACAAGAAAAACATTAAACAATTTAGAATACTTCACCAACAGCCAAGCTCAGGGATCCAATGACAGAGCTTTCTCCATCCAAAAACACGTCAAAACATCCACAGGTTCCAGTACATCAATTTCTCTTCAATCTCAGTAGAACTATGTATTAGTTCAAAGAGTTATCAAAATCCCCCCTATATAATGAGTTCAAATGCAGTATTTATGCTGCAAATGAGGAGGTGGAAGTATCTAGGGTTTAGAATGTCATTAATGACACAGTAAATGCACTCCTATCCTTAAAAACCATGCAAGGCATAAGGTAGGAATGTTTCTCAACTACTTATTTGTGTATTAAATCTATCTTTACTTTCTGAAGATAAAATCGCTGAAAATATTGACTTTGAGGCTCTTTTTCTGCCCTTTACAATAACTGTCTGACAGTTTTAAAATATCTTTTTGTGTAATGACTGCCAATTTTCCCTTTGAGACATAAATTAAGTGAAAGGTGTCCATTTTTGAGTTATTAGGTGAATAAATGCTCCTTTGATGTATTCGAGTCTATCTTTAAGCCTAAGTCTTCTTGATTTAATCATAAAATTGTGCTTTGGGCTTAATTTTCCTTTACTTCATCATTAACTGTGTTTTAAGGCTTTAATGATGTTTTTGGCCTTCATAGTGTAACAATGTTGCCCCTTTTCCTTTTATGATTGATTTGAACCTTTAAACTGTGTATTTTAACCTTTAACCTTCAACTTTCATGCACAATCTTTTATCTTCAATATCCTCTGTCTGTGTTGCTTTTAAATATTTTCTGCTGACTGGACTAACCTTTAATCCCTTTTCTTTAGTTCTCGGCCTTTATTTCTTTCTTTAATTGCTGCACTTTATCCAATTTTTTGCTTGGTTCTAGCCTTTAAACCTTTAATCTCTGTTCCTTGGGCTTTTCTTCCTATTTCATTGATTTTTCTTTGTTCTGTAGTGTGCAGGGCTTCTTCTGGTACGCCAAGGATTTGATTGCATAATCCGTGATCATAAGCATTGATCAAGCCATGAAATGAAACCATGGCAGTCCCTTTCTTCACGTTTTGGCCCTGGAGATGGAAAAATTTGGCTCTGTCCCTTTGTGAGCTGTGGACAGGGTTTTCGCTTAAAAAACCATGATAAAACTTGCAAAAAACAACAAAATACGTTATAAAAACCATGTGGTGTTGGAAAAATTGCTTAGGAGGCTGGCAGAGCGGGGGAGCAGTGCAGAGGGGGTGATTTATGTAGGTGGAAGAGCCTTCATGAAGAAAAAGGTGAAAATCTGGTTCAAAACTGGATTTGGCACGAATTTGGGCAAAGCAGTTTTTTGAAATACTGCGGGTGGTTTTCAGGTGACCCTGGGGTGGTAAGTGGTTTTTCCCGGTGTTAGCTCCCCGTAATTTTCTAGATTGATTGAGATATAAGGTACAGGGTAACATCAAACCAAGCATTGGAATCCTAGGACCTAGCCTTCCTAGATTCGGAGAGGGATCTTTCTAGTAGGTGTAAATATGTGAACTTGTTTGCTGATTAGGGTTTATTTTAGGCTAGATGTTAAGTGTAGGGTATTTTGATTGTTTTTTGGTTGGGTATGATGCTCAGATGGGTTTTGGATAGAAAACAAGGAATATTGTTAAGTCATTGGGCAATGGAGTCAAACAAGGTCATGAATGAGTTCATCAATGGTTTCAAGAGCATTTTCAGGGCAATTTAACTTGGTTGGTAGATCTTTAAGGTTGTGAAGGATCATGAGATGGACATTAAACTTGGGAACTACAAGCTAATAAAGGGCAGAAACATAATCCTTTATATAATTGTAAACTGAGGGAGTTAGAAGATATATAAGCATAGCAAGAGAATCAAAGGCTTAAGAAAAACTGATCCATTTGATTTTAGTTTGAAAGCAGATAATCAACCAAGACAACATTCAGATAAAACATAGAAAAGAAAAACTTTATTGAATCTCTCATGGGTTTTGTCATCAAGAGTAGGAAAAACATTTAAGTTGCACAAGTAACTGTAACCATAGAAGAAGATACAAACCCTAGCATCCACAGTGACAACTATGAGAGTTCCTTAAGACAATTTTAGCTAAGTAAGGCAAAGAGCATGATTAAGACAAACTTCTTTGAAAAACTATAGGAAAAGCTGCTTCAAAAGATGATTTCAAGAACAGAGCACTTCAGAGGTAACAATATGCAGGGCTAGCCATAAATCATAATTGATACTGACTGATCTAAATCATTCAAGAAAATAGACAAGCCAAAAACTTATTAGAGAGAAAAAAGATGAATTCTCTAACATATCTTAAGCGGAAGAAAACATTTAGGCAGTGAAGGAAAAAAACAGATCTAAGGTGCCATCAACAAGCATATCTTAGTCTAAATTTTTTTTCCTACTGCAGCATAGATGGATGGAAAACATATGAGAAACTTAGAAAAAATTAACAAGAGAAACCTTCACCATCAACCAGGCCTATGGATCATGCAAACAATCCTTCTCCATCAACAAGTGAATCAGATCATGCATAAGCTCCAAGACATTAATTTCTCATCAAAGGCTTCAAGGGACTATGTATTACTTCAGCATAACTCATTAATATCCAACAAAATATACAAGAGCCTCATGCTCTATTTATGGAGAAAATGAGGAGATGGAAACCCTAAGAGGCTTCCAGAAACCCTAATTCAACCATAAATGTCATAAATGTGCTTAATGAGCATGCAAGGCCCAAGACACATAAGAGATAAGAAAATAAATGAAACACACCAAAACATAACTCCCAAATCAAATCAGGAGTGTTTTTTCCAAGAAAATATTAAAAAACTAATTTTCCATTAATTACTATCTTTTGTTGACTTTTTGGCAAAAAAGTTGTCTCTGTGCATAGCTCTAAATCAACAAAAATTTGGGTCTGTTGTAGCTAAGTTTTGGACCCCTTCCCAACATCGGATTCAGCCCATGATGTCTCGTTGGAAAGCCCTGTATGTCTACTTTCTAGAACTACTTGAGTTTTTTCAAACTGATTCTAGGAAGTTTGTCAAAAAGTGAAATGAGTGAAAAACACCAGGAGTGTCGCGCCTGCTGATATGTGAGGCAGAAAGGTAAAATTTGACTGTTTTTTGCCTCTTTGGGGGACCAAAACACCTTCTTTTCATCTAAAAATTTGTGAGTAGATGCCCCCAAATTTAATACATCCAACAAAATAACTTTCATGAGCTGAGGATGCTCCTAGCAAACATGGCAGTGCCTAGAAAAATGTGCAATTAGGCCTAAAAATCACAAAAAACAAGATCATGTCAAAAATTGCTCAATTTTGGTGAGAAAACCCCGTATGGGTTTCTAGAAGCATGCAAGGAAACTAAAGCCAAGATTCCAAGCCTAGATATGTCTTTTTCCCCTTTTTTCACCGGGAGCCTCCTTTGGGCAGTTTTGAGCTTTTCTTGGGAAATCTTGAGTTTTCTTCGGGCAAATTGATTCAATTTCTTGTAATACCCAGTCATCTTCCTTTGCAAACCAAAGTATTTTTTTCCTTGTCTAATTTTTCCTCCAAATTCTTGTTTTCTCTTTCAAGCCATGATTCTTTATCATTTTCTGTCTCTTGGGCAAGCAACTGTGTGAGAGGATACTATTGAGCAAGGGCTGCTTCTTCTTCCCTTTGTTTCTCCAAAGCTTTCCTAAGACCCATAGTCCTAGGCCTTTTCCTTACTGGTTTCTCTTCTTCCTCAACATCATCAAATTCGCCCATATACTCTTCAAGTTTGACTTGGGCTTTGTATGCTTCCCTTTGGTATTTGAATGCTCGGGCCTCATAGATTGCCATTTGCCTGATCATTTGTCTATTTTTCAATTGGAGAAAGTGAATGAGGTCTTTAGACCTCTCTAGGTCAGTTTCTAAATCCCCATTTTGAGATTCCCTATTTTGGAAAAGAGAGTTTAGAATTCTGATTTGGTAATCTTTGGCATCACTATCCACTTGGATTATGTCAAACTCTCTTTCTTGTTCATGGCTGCTCTCCTTCTGCTCAAATTTTTCCTTACCTTTGCTTTGAATGGGCTTCTTTGCCCTTGTCTTCTTTGAAACTTCAATGATAGGCTGCTTGGGCAACTTGCCTCTACTCCAGAGTGCTCTAGTAACATTTGGAGTTACAGCTTGAAAAGTCTTCTTCTTTGTAGATTTAGTGGTTTTAGGCTTCACCACTTATGGAGAAAAAGTCATGGCCCCTTGCCTAGGAGAGGCAACTAGCACATGCTTTTGAGAACTCTCTTCATGCTCTATTTTTTTACTGTCTTCTTTTGATCCATCATTACTTGTTTCATTGTCCTTGATTTGGTTTTGGCTTCCCTTAGGACTATTTTTCTCTTTTTGTTTCATGCTGTCACCCTTGGAATGTTCCCTATTTTGTGTTTTCTTTCCATCACTGTGGGTGTCTTCATCATGAATGTTTTCTCTTTGAGTGTTTTTTTATCTTGCTACAAGTTACCACTGTCTCTTTCTTCAATTGAGTGATGGTTGTCTTTCTGATCCTACTTTTGTCTTTTTGAAGATTATCTTCACTAGCTGTTTGGGAGCTTTCATCATGCTTACTGCTCTACTAAGTATCATTTTGTTCATGTTCACCATCACTTCCTTCTTCCTCACTGTTTAGCTGATTACCACTATGATTGCTTTGTTGAGGACTATCTTGTTCTTCATAATTACTACCTCCTTCATCACTGTTATGTTGACTACTACTGACTTCCTCATCTTTTGGTGAGGTCTCTTCACCATCATTAGTATGCTCATGGTCACTATTCTGTTGATTGTCACTTGGTTCATGCCCACTACTCTGCTGAGTGCCACTAAGTTCCTCATCATAACTACCTTCATGCCTGCTTTCATAAGTCTCTTCTTTTTCACTATCAATCATAGGAGAGGCTTTCTTTTGAGGGGTATATTGACTAGATGAAGGGGAGACATAGTGAGTGGAGGGTGAGGAGGGCACATGAGATGGGCCATGAGATGAAGAGGTAGAAGTAACATCCGGATGGGAAATGAAGGATTCCCAAGAAACTACTTTGCCGTGGTGAAAATTCAATATTGTGCAAAAAAAATCAGTTTTCTAGCACTCTTGGAGGCTCCTTATGCTCTTTCACATAGGTACGTCGCACCCTTTTCCAAGCGCATCGCGTCCTTTAGAAAATTACACAAGGAGTGCCTACAGGCGCGTCATGGTATTTGCAGCAAGCTTTTAGAAGCCTTCTCGGTGTCAGAATTGGGCTTGGGATGGCTCGTTGGAAAGCTAGAGAAGTCTAATTTCCAGATATACTTTATTTTTGTCATTTGGTGTCCATTTGGTTGTTCAAAAATTGACTGTCCCAACACTGGTAAAAAATGGTGAATCCTGGTGCAGAAATGCATAGTGTTGTTGGCAGGCCACTTTTGGATGCCATCCTCAATTCCAAATTTAGCTCATGATAGCTCATTGGAAATCTATGGAAGTATACTTTTCAAATATACTTTATTTTTGTCATTTGGTGTCCATTTTGTTTTCCAAATACTAACTATCCCAACACTGGTAAAAAATGGTGAATGTTGGTTCTAGCCGTGCAAAAATTCTCCCGTGACACCTATATTTTTTACATTTATTACAAACCATTATACTTGTGTAGAAACAGAAGGAGGTTTTTCTTCTTGAACCTATTATGGACAAAATATCTCTCACTTTTGTCAATTTCATCTCTGTTTGGTCAGAAACGCATTTTTAAACAAAATTGGCCCTGGGCACAACTCATGGCTTGTATTGTCTTTTTGCTTATTTTGAAGGAGGAATTTAAACAAAGTGTGTTATGCCATCTACTCATCTTTTGGAGGAGGAATTTTTTCTATGTGTTGACCCTCTGCTTATTATTGATGAGTTCAAGCAAATGCAACCACTTAGGTCAGTCAAATCCACTATGTAGGCCCTCTAATTGTCATGAAGGAGGCCTTCAAATGTGTGTTTTTTTCCATCTGCTCATGACTGAAGGAGGCACTATGAAACACAAAAAGTCTTCTTTCATCAAGTACTGTGTCCTTCTTTATTCATTTGAAAAGGGCATAATAATCAAACTGTGATCTTTTACTTATCACTTATGAAGTCCTTCAAACAAATTGTCCTCTTCCTTTATGAAACCTTGTCTATAATATATGTCTCTTTTGCACCATATCACTGTGTAACCTAGGAGAAAACAAGGTGATTTGAAAATGGTAAGTGCTCACTGTGTGTATTTATGAGATAACTCCTTTTTCTTTGACTATGTTTTCATAAGGTGTAGTGAACTTGTTTGTGATTGTATTTTAAAGTTTAGTTCATGATAAGGTATAAGAAGCAGCTGTCCTTCTTACACCTTCATTCTGGTGCCTAAATTGCTTTGGAGCTCTTCTTGTCAAGGAATGTCTTCTTTCTTGAAACAGAGAAACTTGTAAGGCTGTGTCACCATTCTGAGAACTTATGCAACAATAACTTTTGAGTTAATCATGGAGTATTGATGATAAGCATCGCTTAGTCCTTTGTATTCATTTGTCTTGATGAATGATCATTATCTTCAGGCACCTATTAGATTTGAAACCATGTAGACCCTCACTTACTGTACTTCATCTGATTCATGATGGCAAACTACTTCAGCATGAGAGGCCTGTTTGGATTTGTTATTTTGCTCTCATTTGCACACTGTCATCATTGAATACATCCCTACAGAGATGTACTTGGTAGATGGTCTTTGATTTCCTGAGAACTTAGAAATGTGTCATAAAATTAGGGTTGAAATGTCCACTTTCTTTCATTCATGAAAATTTTAGAATCCTACTCTTTTCCTGGAATGAATATTTCTGAGCTTTGCTTAAGGAGGAGGCTTTTGTTCTTGTCATCAATGTTTTTTTAATCCACCAAAGCAAGCTCTGATACTCTTTTACCTATATGCTTGTTGTTTTTGTCTTGTTTGGGTCTGCTTCTTGGTGATGATTATGCCCTATCACTTTGCCTCCTCTTTTTGTTGATGGTCATCTTGGCTTTAAAAAACAATATATGAACAAGGGCAGCTATCCCTTGCAATGTTTGTACTCTGAGCCAAGGGGGCCCCTTTGAGTGTAATCCTCTTTATGCAGGAAGGCATAACTTACTAGTCACCAAATCCATCCTATAACTTAGTGAAACCTTTGGTGACCTAATGGGGACCTTTGGATTTGGATTTTGGATAGGAATTCAGACTTTAGGGATTACCAAGTGTAAGATAGGACCTGTGAAAAGCTTAGTGTGTTTTGAAGACCTAGTATCTAGCATTTTGATTGTCTAGAGGGTTTGTAGAGACAATCAATGTCTGGGAATATTATGGAAGAGTCATAAAGATTATTGGATTAGTAGGTTTGATCAGTAGTAGGTAATCTTGTAGATAAGCAAAACAGATGATTTGGGCCAAAAGGCAAGACATGGTAAAAAATGAGTGACAGTTGGGGCTAAACAATATGGCTTGAACCAGGATGGGTCTTCTAGGAGTATTGGGCTAGTGATGGCTAGATAGGATGAATGATAAACTAGTGAAAATTTATCCTAAAGAGAATGAAGGCAGTGAGATTTCTAGAACTCACAATGTTCATGAACTTTGTTTCTATAAATCTAGGATAAGTATTTTAGTCATCCATGAGAAGTAAAAATTACTAATGAATAACACCCAGAGGGAATGCGATCCAGTTATATTGTGCCACGCGTCCTTTACAATACCACCAGTCTCGTGCGACTTTGGGACGTTAAACCTTGGACGCGAAAGTCATGCGATATTGATCGTAGACCGTTGGATCTGGAAGGGAGATCCAACGGCTACGGGGGAGCACAATGGAGAGAAGTGATCAGGCAAGGTCTTTAGTGGGAGACAAGTGGCGCACGCTGATTGAATGGGTGTTTGACCAGCAGGGTAAGTGGGAGGTAGGCCCCGGTGGGAGGCTTGATGTCGGGAGTAAATACAAGCCATCAGATCTTATAGATCGATGACGGAGATCGCTTGAAGGATGGTAAATAGAAAGGTTTCGGGAGATCACGGGGTGAAAAGTGGGCCATCAGATACTATGGATCTATGGTGTAGATCTCATCAGAAAATCGTTATCGGAGTGGGCAATTTTACAAAGAAAACATAAGTTTTGAACGAAAACGCCAATGCGATGGGGGCTTAGCATAGGCACTGGGGTATGTTCATATGACAAAAAGGAGCTGGGGGCTAAGAAAAAAGGGGCTAAAGCCTGTTTGTTAATAAAAAAGCGGAATAAGAGGGCTTTTTGTGTTTTCTATGGGTTTTTGAAGGAGATATCAATAAGGAACAACATTGTCTAAGGGACAACTCTTAAGGAACAACAAGCTTTAAGGGACAACACTGTTTAAGGAACAACGCTACTAGGGAACAACAGGCTTTAAGGGACAACACTGTTTAAGGAACAACATTGCTAGGGAACAACAGGCTTTAAGTGACAACACTGTTTAAGGAACAACAAGATAATCTTTTTTTAGGAAAAATAGATGAAGATTTCAGTGGACTAATGGATTTGAAATGATGAAGGTAGTGATATTTCTAGAACTCATCATGTTCTTGAAATTTTGTTCTGGAATATGGATTTGTTATATTTAGTCATCTTTGGATAAAGTCAAAATTATGGATGAATTACAATGGCTCCATTTGGGGAGGACAGCTGTCCTTTTAGGTGTCCAAAAACTCAGTTTATAGATCTCTGGATTTTAGCAGACCAGTACCTTATCCATTGGGCATATTTCTTCTTTTCTCACTGGTTTTTCTCTGAAAAGGACAACTTGATCAATCTCCAACATGTAACTTCTTCAAAACAACATTTCTACCTACCCAACCTTACTTGTTCTAGCATTTTTTCTTCTTCCTTTGAGTGCATTTGAACTGGAAAACTCTTTGAAATTTTATTTTTGAAAATAGTAATAAACTATATAAACCTATTCTTATTTCTTCCAAGAGTCCAGATTAAACTATTGAACTCTTTATTTTTCTACCTAGCTACTATCTATCAAGATTAAGCTTTTTGACAGATTCTATTCTTTATTTCTAAAACAGGAAATTTAAACATAGTCAAATCAAGATTAGACTGTCTGATCTACTATGGTGTCTATTGTTGTATGTACAAGCTGCACATAGACTTTATTTGCAAAAAAATAAAACAAAATGGTGAAGGCTTAAGATCTGAAAATTATAAGCATCCTTCTAGTCTTTTTCCAACTCTGTTTTTGATCTATTTAGAGCTATCTTTCCTTCTCTTGGTTCAGATTTTAAGCATGTTTGAACTAGTTCTTTTTTCTTCTATTTGGCTCATATTTTGGTCTGTTTAGAGCCATTTCTTTCTATCCTAATCTATTCTACTGATGAGCCAAGTCTGAAAAAATCTAATCAATTTGTGCTTCTACTAACTTATCAACATAAATTTAAAGAATATTCAGTCATGATTAGGCTAGATGACTGAACAATATATCATTTTTTATCCAGCAGTGGCACTTAGATTTGCTCACTTTTAGAAAATTCTCTTTTTTGGGTATGGGGCTGTACCTCTTTCAAATTTTCCCTATTTTATTTTTCTATTTTTTGTGTTTTTCTTCTTTTTTCAAATTGAAACAATAATGTTATACATAGTGGAAGAAACAAAAACTTTGAAATTTAGGACTCTTGGAAGAAATAGTGCTTGAGAATCCTGCCATTGATAGGAACTTAAAATAAATCTTCCCCATTCATCTCTTGGAGAAAGAATGCATTGTGACCCCTGATGGAATGAATAATGTAAGGACCTTTCCACATATTTTCAAGCTTACCCTATTTTCCCTTTTCTTCCCTTCTAGAATCCCACTTAAGAACTATATTTCCAATTTGGAAATCATTTTCTTTAGTCCTCTTGTCAAATAAATTCTTGATGCTTTCTTAGACATTTTGTGTTTTGCTGTACACTTCTTCTCTGGTCTGTTGTAAATGAATGGTTTGGTTGATCCTTCTCTGCATATCATTTTCTTTAGTTTGTACTTCTTGGAGGAGTTTCATGATAGGAACTCCTATAGAGGTTGGGAATACTGCATCCATGCCATAAACCAACTAATAGGGGGACATATTTATTGACTTTTTGGTGGTTAATCTATCAGCCCATAAAGCATGAAAAAGCTTACTATGCCATGATTTCTGATTCTGCTCCAACAGTTTTTTGATAATATTGACAAGGCTCTTGTTGGAGGATTTAGCTAATCCATTTCCTTGAGGATAGTAGGCAGTGGAATGACCCAAGGTAATATGATATTTATAGCAAAAGTCAACCATTTTCTTATATTTGAAGGCAACAGCATTGTCTATGATAATTTTTCTTGGGAAGCCAAATCTGGATAGTATATTGGTTTCAAGGAACTTGATAATGACAGAGTCAGTAGCATTCCTAGAGGGTGTGGCTTCTATCCAATTGGTAAAATAATCAGTGGCAGTGAGGATCCACTTATGTTGGGCTGATGAAGATGGGTGAATTTCCCCAATGAAGCCCAAGCCCCATTGTTGGAAGGGAGCCTCAACACTCATGGGATGTAAGGGTAAAGGTAGGAGTTTTCTCTTGCCATCAAAAATTTGACACTTATGGAAATTCATGAAAGATTTTGAGTATCTGGGAAAAGGGTGGGCCAATAATAACCAGATCTGAGGATTTTATTTGCTGTAGTCTTCTAGTACAAATGTCCACCACATTCTCCATCATGCAGCTCATGCATGATTTTTTCGTGTTGCACTCTCTCGTTACACCATTTTTTGGTCATCTAACCCACTATCATTAGATGGACCTAAGTACACCATGTAAGACCAATTTTACCCTAAGTAAAATTGCTTTCACTATGTAAAATAACTTAATAAAACACTTTTATTAGGTTGTTTATGGTCTAAACAGGAAACCCCAAAGGGAAATATTAAACAAATCTATATTTGTTTGATTTTCTTCATGGAATAATTAATTAAACAATAATTTAATTATTATTCATGGTCATATTTAACCCAAAACAATGAAATTAATTAGATAAATCCTTATTTATCTTATTATTTTCTAGAAATAATTATTTAAATCTTATTTAAATAATATTCCTTGTTAAATATGACTAAATCATTTATAAATAATTAAATAAATCATTATTTATTTAATTATCATTCAACCACTTCCTTAAAATAATAAATAAATCATTTATTTATTTATTATTTACAAATAAAGGGATTTGACCCACGTCAAATGCCTTTTCCCTCCAACAAATATAATAAAATATTCCATAAAAGGTGGATCTAGATTTGGTTAATATTATTTTAATCATGCACCAAGATCTAGAATGACCTAATATTTTGTTATAAATAGAAGGGTTTTCTCATTCCTTTGTCACCTTTTGTTGCCTATTAGATCACTCTGGATCTATACTCTTGGTCTGACTTTGAGCCATTATCATTGTCAAAATTTCCATTATTTCACTTTGTGAGCTCCCTTTGAGTTCTATGTTTGTCTGGGTTTTATATACCAACAAGAGAGAGAAATTATAGATCTGAAGTGCTGAGGACTTTCAAGAACTCATCCCATTTAGGAGAATTGGAAACACCTTTCTTTTTTTCCTCCCAGGTGCCCTTAATATAAAATTCTTTCAAAAATATTTTTCTTGTCTTGTCTATTGGATGTATGGAGCAAAACCTTATTTTTACTGCTTAATGTCTTTTTATGCATAGATCTGGATTTTCGCAGCATTTGTCTTGATCAACTAACTACAGATCTAAAGATAGTGGCAGCCATATTTGATGTTAGGGCTATAAGTTATGCGTAGCTAAAGTGGTATTTTTTCGTACACTTCGACAAAAGATTCATACTAACACTCTCAAGAAACATTTAAGCAATATTCCAACAGCATTCTTCCAATATAAAACCCCATCTAATATGCAATAATTCAAAGCCTTCTATTTCAAAAATCTAGCTTTAGTTTTAGACAAAGAAGGAGGGGCATTCAGATAAAGCAACACATATATGATGTCAGCATACCAAGGCGAATTCACAAATGTTTCTTTAATGAATGGGGATGTGAATTCCTCTATTTCTTCTAAGACATCAACCATGTTCATATCAAGTGCTTGGAAGTTTGATTCAGCCATGAGTTTTGCTAATCCCTGCCCTTTGATTAGTTTGGTAGGCCTAATTTCTAAGTCATATTCTAGAATAATAGAAATCCATTTTCCCCCTTTACCATTATGGTCTTGACTTAGAATATCCTTGACAACTGTGTGTGGGACAAAAGCAATAATCTGAGAATGAAAAATGTAAACTCTAAAGTCTTTCAATGCTTTTACCAAGGCTAAGGCTTGTTTCTCCATGATGTTATACTTGAGTGGAGCATCTCTCAAAGCCCTACTAAAAAATGATATTGGTTGTTCATGCCCCATGTCATTCTTTTGCAGTAATACTGCAACTATTGTGTGTTTGGATGCAAAGGAAAAGATATAAAATTCTTTGGTGAAATCAGGACTAATAAGAACTGGTGTTTGAGTTAAAGCTTGTTTCACTAGTTCAAATGATTGTTTAGCCTGTATTGTCCATTTAACACCTACCTCTTTCTTAAGCATGTTTGTGATATTTCTCGATCGCTTAGCAAGGTTGGGGATGAATCTCCTTAAAAAATTGATCTTTCCAATGAAAGATTGTAATTCTTTAAGGTTTCTAGAATGGCTGATTTTCAAAATTCCATCAATCTTTTTAGGGTCTACTTTGATTCCCTCTTCAAAAATTATGTGGCCAAGAAGCTTTCCTTCCTGGAGACCAAAGAGTGTATTTTTGGGATTCAAAGATAAGCCATATCTCCTACATTTCTCAAAAACTTTTCTTAAATGAATCAAGTGTTCTTCATTAGTTTTAGAGAAAACAGTAATGTCATCAAGGTAAATGATTATAAAATAGCCTATGTCTTCTGAAAAGGCTATGTCCATGGCCCTTTGGAAGGTGGCCCCTGCATTCATTAAGCCAAATGGCATTTTGACATACATGAATATACCCCAAGGTGTATTAAAAGCAATTTTATGTTGGTCACTTAGGAGTACTAAAACCTGATTGTAACCTGAGAACCCATCCAGCAGCGAAATTCTTTTAGACCCAACCACCCTTTGAAGTATATGATCCATTTTTGGCAAGGGATAGTTATATTTAAGGGAGGCTCTATTTAGATTTCTGAAATCAATGCAGAGTCTAATTTCCCCAGTCTTTTTCCTAACAGATACTAAGTTGGAAACCCATTTTGAATACCTGATAGGAACTATGATCCCAGCCTCATACATTTTCTTAATCTCTTTCTCAACTAAAGGCAATAAAACAGGGTTTATCCTTTTGAGTTTTTTTTTGAAAGTTTTCTGATTTTCCTTGAGAGAAATTTTGTGTTGAATGATGCCGGTATCATATGATTTTAAATCCTTGTATCCCCATGCAAATACATATTTAAATTCTTTGAACAGGTCTATGTATTGTTGTTTAATATGAGCTGGGAGAGTGCTAGACAACTTGATCATTTTGGGTTCTGCTGGGATGCCTATGTTATGTTCTTCTATCTATGTTTCTATAGGCTCCATCCTTGGTTCTTTGGCTACATCATTGAAATAGAAAATATGTTCTAATGGTGTAAGACCTCTTGGAATTGTATCATTTTTACATTGTAAAACTTTCAGTTCTTTCTGGTCCGTACTATCAATTATTTCTGTTGTAAATGGATGTTCAAAATGGTTTATATCAGCAGAAAAAGACAGTGTTCTTTCAGGGTTTTGTTCTTCATTAAAACAGTCTTCCTCATGGCTTAAAAAAGGTGTTGGTATGGAAAAATCATTCTTTGATTGCAGAAAATCATCTATGTGTTTGTCTCCTTCAAACACTTTCCAGGAATCTTCATTGTCAGGTATTACAGGTCTGTTTTTTACCTTTATATCAGTTTGTTCATTTGTCTGTGGTATTTGGCAATTACTGGCAGCAAAGGCAAGTTCATTTGCTAGATGATTTTGAGCTCTTGGGATGAAAATGAGTTCATATTTTTCAAAGGTTTTCAGGAGATCAAGGGTAGCATTTCTATATTCTCTGAGTTTTGGGTTTCTGGTTGAATACTGCCCTTTGATTTGTCTGATAATTAGCTCAGAATCTCCTTGGGCTGATATTCTTTTGGCTCCTAAATCTTTGAGTAAGTGTAGGCCAATAAAGAGGGCTTCATATTCAACACTATCGTTTGTGCATGGAAAATCCAATTTATAGGAAAATCCTTGGTTTGTGTTCTATATCCATACACCAGCCCCTGCAATTATTTTGCTACAAGAGCCATCAAATTTTATTTTCCAAGATATTTCACTCTCATTTTCATTTTCTTTCTGCTGTTCAAGGCTACTAAAATCTGGACTGTTCTTTTCTTGATTTAATGGCAGATTTGACTGTTCTGGTAGACTAATTTCCAGTTTGTTTTCCTTTTCTTGTTGGTTGATTTCATCTTCATTATATAAGATAAAGGAATCCAAATTTGAATGGATGGAGTAGATAGGAGAATTTTTTGGTCTATCTATGTTGCTCACCATGTATTTCATGTGGGATTCCCTGTATAATCTTCTAGTTTGGTTAAATACTAGGATGGTGGCATAAGACATGTCCATTTGAAGGCTCCTCTGTAGTGGCTCCCCATGATCGAGATAGAAGCATGCCATACTTAGGGGGAATGTCAACTACCACTATGTCCATTACTAGAATCTTAGTAGGAATTTGAGACAAGTTAACACAAAAATCTTTAATTAAGCCTAAGCATTTGACTCTGCTTGAATCAAAAGAGTAAAGGTATTTGTATGGTTTAGTAATTTCTAAGCCTAGGCTTTCCATCACTACTTTGGGCATAAGATTGTGTGAAGCACCTGAGTCTAGCATGGCATTATGAAAGATTTTTTCATGTATATTCAGGCTGACATAGAAGGAAGGGACAACCCCTTCTTCATATTTCCCTTCAACTTCAGGACCAAATAATAATTCTGGTTTATCATCTGTCAAGTTCAAAGTATCAGTTTCACTACCTATATTCAAAGCTTTCAAAACTTGTTTTTTATATACATCCTGAGTTACTAATTCAGCCAAGGGTATGTGATTTTTATTTTGGAAATTTCCCCTTCAAGGCTGAAAGGAACTATTGTTCTTAACATATTTACATCAGTTTTGTCATTTACATTTCTTTCAGCAATTCTGATTTGCTGATTTTTTGTTTGGACTGTTATTTGGGACAGATTTGTTAGGGCCACTAGCAAAAGTACTAGGGCAGCTTTGTTCAACACTTTGTTGAATTTTTTTGTCTTTATTTTGATCAGTTTTCTTGGCTGAAGTGTTGATGTTACTGGTTGTCTTTTTAGGCCGATTCTTTGAAGTTTTATTAACAACAATACTAGTGTTTTTGTCATTAGAATTTCTGGGCTCCCTTTGCTTCTAAGATTGTATTGTTTGTGTACCTCCATGATTACATTTTCAAACTCCAATCTGTAATCTTCAGAATCCTCATTATTATATTCATTTTTTTCTGAAAAGAAGAATCCTTGTTCTTCTTCAATGAGAAAAACATCTGTCTCACTGTTAGATTCTATCAAGTTTACATGATTTTCTTCCAACTTTTCAACTTCCCTTTCTTCTTCTTGATCAACATAGTTTTGTTGAATGGGAGGTCTAATCTGTTGGTCATTGTCTCTCTTCCTATCTTGATTAGGGTCTCTTCTAAGATTTTGGTTTCTATTTCTGTTTTGGTTTTCTCTAGGAGGAACTCTGTCATTCAGATTTATCTTTTCAAGCATCCTCTCCATTATCTTCACTAAGTTATCAATTTTAGTATTTGATGATGAGGTTGAAGCCATTGTATCATCTTTATATGTAACTCTTTTTTCTGCTCTCAACCTAGCTCTCTTTTCAATAAGATTTTCCTCCACACTCATGGCTCCCCTCTGCATATCTTCTAAAGTTGAGGGGTCTCTTTCCCTAAGTTGGTAGGCCATTTCAGGGTCAAAGCCTTCTGGGAATTTAGCCAAGGCTAAGCCTAGTGGAGGTTTCATGTATGGAGGAAGTGCATTATACACACTATTGAATCTAGTGCAATAATCATGGACACTTTCCCCAGTATTTATTTTGAGGTTAGTATAGACTGAAAGGATTTGGAGAGGGTTCTTTCTGATTTCCCATTTGTTTATGAATGTTTTATATAAAGAAGGGAGATCGTTTATGCTGTGAGGAGCTAATTTTTTAAACCATTTCTTGACTTCTCCTCCTAAAGTTTGAGCAAAAATTCTCATCTTGATGGTATCTTCTTCTATTTCCATGTAATCAAAAGCATCATTCATTTTATCTACATGCTGCTGGGCAGTAGTAGGTTCATTTGCAGTGAAATGGGGAATTTTGGACTAGTAATCATTTGGTAAAGGAGCCATAGGTTGTGGTAACATTAGTGGAGCATACCATGCTACCATGATTGGAAATAATGGGGGATTTACAAGAGGTGGATTTATAAGAGGGAAAGTGGGCTGAAATGGAGTGTTTTGAACAGTGGATGTGTGGATAGGAGTGGAAGAAAAACTTGGGCCAGCAAACTAATGATGAGCAAATTTGTTATGGAATGAGCTGAAATGATGGAGAAGCTGAGAATCAGGTGGAGTGGAGGGTGAGGCCTCTCCTTTAAAGCTCTGTTGCAAATCCGTGGTTTCAAAATCAGCTTGATTTAAATCACTTTGAGACTTATTTCTGAATAGGTTCTTCATGTAAGGTAAGTCAAAGTGAGGATATTCTAAAACTGTAAGATCTTTAGGGACAAATCTTGTTCTTAGGATGGTCCTATCAGTAGTTGGTTTTCTAGGTCTAGAAGTATGCCACAAAATATTCTCTGGATTGTCAACTATGATAGGGGGATTAGGATCTAGATGGGATCTAGTATGGACCCTATGTGAAGCTAGATTTCAGTTTTTCAAAATTTAGAGAGGAAGAGGTTTTTTGGACTGTTTTTCAAAGGTCTTCCTCTCACAGTGATTTCTATAGTAGGATAACTAGGCTTCTAAATTTCCTCAAGGCTGGTTAACACAGTTCCAAGGAAATATGAATTACTAGTGAGGAAACAGGCCTACTAGGGCTAGTGGAGTCACCAGGTGGAAATTTTTAGCTTTTCTGAAGGTAAAATGTTTTATGGTCCACCACCAAGGGTTTATCTAAAAACCAATCTTAAATGTTTTTGGGTTTTTCTGAGTTTCACATGGTTCTCTGGTTATGAGAATGTCCTATACCTGAATCAACACTTAGCTAAGGTGATGAAACAAAAAGAATCTACTCTATGGCTTACTAGTTGATTTCTTCAAGGTTTGATAAGGGTCTCTTAGAATCCTAAGGGTTGCTTAGTTTTCAACTGATTCAGATAGATCCTATCATGATTACCATTATATTGGTCATGCTTGAAGAAGCTATATTCCATTTAAAATAATACTGAGTGTCTTTTTTAGGGACCTTTACTCAAAATGTCCCACTGTGATCGCTAGAATGTTGGTGTGGCAATGAGGTGGCAGATTCACTGGATATTTTTTGAGTTACTGAGGGTCTAATGAGTTTTCGGTCCCACCGTGATCGCCAGAATGTTGGAGTCCTGTGATTTGGCCGATTGGTAAACCAAATGACAAGGAAACATGTAAACCAATCTTTAGAGCTCTAGGATCTAGCCCTCCTAGTCTCAGAGAGGGATCTCTCAATTGTTTTGCAAAGATATGACTTGTTCGCTGGTAAAGGGTTGATTTTAGGCTAGTTATTAAGCATGAGTTTGTTTGATTGTTTTGTGGGACATGATGACCTAGGCAACATAGATAGAAAAGGGAAATCTCTAAGTCATTGGGCAATGGAGTCAAATGGAAGTTTGTAACAAGTTTGTAGATGAATTAGAGGTATCAAAGGAAAAATCTAACTTGGTTGTTGGATCTACAAAGTTTCAGGTGAAATGGAATGAACATCAAGGTTTTAGAATCAAAAGTAGAACTAATGGCAGCTAAGAATCCTTAATTATATGTACTTCTCAACAAAGGGACTTAAAGCATCATTTGAACATGAAGAAGTATTTTATAGACAGGGCTAACAATGAATTCTATAATTTACACTTTAGCAAACAACAATTTCAAAACAAACTTTCAAAATGAAATCTAAGAGTCGAGGAACGCTCTATTTCATCAAAGATTTCACTTTCAAGGATAAGAAAACATTCAAGATTCACAAATAACCGCATTCATAGAAGAGGGAACTCCTAAACATATGTGATTGAAATTATAAAGACCTTAAAAACAATTACTTGAGCAAGTACAAAGGGTATGATCAAAACATACTTCTTTGGCAGACTTTGGACAATGGTACTTTGAAAGGAGACTTCAAAAACAGTTTTCAAAGGGCAGCAAGCAATCAGGGAGAACCATAAATCATTCTTGAGGCCACTATATTGAACTATTCTTGAAATAAACAAGCTTAAGGGTTGAAAAGCAGTTAAACTACTCAATCAAACATTTAGCAGATGAAAAACATAATGACAGTGAAGAGTAAATAGGTCTAAGGTGCTTCCAAGAGACATTTCTTAGCCTAAAACTTTTACTCTGCTGCAAGAAAAAGATGATGAAAACATAATGAAAATAGGAAAAACATTAAATAGTTTAGAATAATTCACCAACAGCCAAGCTCAGGGATCCAATGACAGAGCTTTCTCCATCCACAAATAGTTCAAAACATCAACAGGTTCCAGTACATCAATTTCTCTTCAATATTAGTAGAACTATGTATTACTTCAAAGAGTTATCAAAATGCTCCCTATACAATGAGTTTGAATGCAGTATTTATGCTGCAAATGAGGAGGTGGAAATATCTAGGGTTTAGAATGTCATTAATGACACAGTAAATGCACTCCTATCCTTAAAACCATGCAAGGCATAAGGTAGGAATGTTTCTCAACTACTTATCTATGTATTAAATCTATCTTTACTTTCTGAGGATAAAACAGTTGAAAAGATTGACTTTGAGGCTCTTTTTCTGCCCTTTACAATAATTGTCTAACAGTTTTAAAATATCTTTTTGTGTAATGACTGCCAATTTGCCCTTTGAGACATAAAGTAAGTGAAAGGTGTCCATTTTTGAGTTATTAAGTGAATAACTTCTCCTTTGATGTATTCGAGGATATATTTAAGCCTAAGTCTTCTTGATTTAATCATAAAAATGCTCTTTGGGCTTAATCTGCCTTTACTTCATCATTAATTGTGTTTTAAGGCTTTGATGATGTTTTTGGCCTTCATAGTGTAACACTGTTGCCCCTTTTCCTTTTATGATTGATTCAAACCTTTAAAATGTGTATTTTAACCTTTAACCTTCAACTTTCATGCATAATATTTTATCTTCAATCTCCTCTGTCTGTGTTGCTTTTAAATCTTTTCTGCTGACTGGACTAACCTTTAATCCCTTTTCTTTAGTTCTTGGCCTTTATTTCTTTCTTTAATTGCTGCACTTTATCCAGTTTGTTGCTTGGTTCTAGCCTTTAACCCTTTATCTTTAAACCTTTAATCTCTATTCCTTGGGATTTTATTCCTATTTCATTGATTTTTCTTTGTTTTGTAGTGTGCAGGGCTTCTTCTGGTACGCCGAGGGTTTGATTGCATAATTTGTGCTCATAAGCACTGATCCAGCCACGAAATGAAACCATGGCAGTCCCTTTCTTCATTTTTTGGCCCTGGAGATGGAAAAATTTGGCTTTATCCATTTGTGAGCTGTGGACAGGGTTTTCGCTTAAAAAACCATGATAATACTTGCAAAAAATAACAAAATACATTATAAAAACCCTGTAGTGTTGGAAAAATTGCTTAGGAGGTTGGAGAAGCGGAGGAGCAGTGCAGAGGGGGTGATTTATGTAGGCAGAAGAGGCTTCATGAAGAAAAAGGCAAAAATCTGGTTCAAAACTGGATTTGGCGCGAATTTGGGCAAAGTGATTTTTTGAAATACCGCGGGTGGTTTTCGCGTGACCCTTGGGTGGTAAGTGGTTTTTCCCGGAGGGAACGCGATTCATTTATATCGTGCTATGCGTCCTTTACAATATCGCCGGTCTCACGCGACTTTGGGACGTTAAACCTTGGACGAGAAAGGCATGCGATATTGATCGTAGACCGTTGGATCTGGAAGGGAAGATACAATGGCCACGGGGGAGCACGATGGAGAGAAGTGATCTGGGGAGGTCTTTAGTGGGAGACAGGTGACACGCACTGATTGAATGGGTGTTTAACCAGTGGGGTAAGTTGGAGGTAGGCCCCGATGGGAGGCTTGATGTCAGGAGTAAATACAACTGTCGGATCTTATAGATCGATGGCGAAGATCGCTTGACGGATGGTAAATAGAAATGTCTCGGAAGATCACGGGGTGAACCGTGGGCCGTCAGATACTATGTATCTACGGTGTAGATCTCATCAGAAAATCGTTATCGTAGTGGGCAATTTTACAAAGAAAACGTAAGTTTTAAATGAAAATTCCGATGCGATGGGGGCTTAGCATAGGCGCTGGGGTATGGTCATATGAAAAAAAGGAGCTGGGGGCTAAGAAAAAAGGGGCTAAAGCCTGTTTGTTAATAAAAAAGCGGAATAAGAGGTTTTTTTGTGTTTTTTATGGGTTTTTGAAGGGGACAACAATAAGGAACAATATTGTCTAAGGAACAACTCTTAAGGAACAACAGGCTTTAAGGGACAACACTGTTTAGGGAACAACACTGCTAGGGAACAACAGGCTTTAAGGGACAACACTGTTTAAGGAACAACACTGCTAGGGAACTGTTGCTTTAAGGGACAAAACTGTTTAAGGAACAACAAGATAATTTTTTTTTAGGAAAAATAGATGAAGATTTCAGTGGACTAATGGATTTGAAATGATGAAGGCAATGAGATTTCTAGAACTCATCATGTTCTTGCAATTTTGTTCTGGAAATTTGGGTTTGTTACATTTAGTCATCTTTGGATAAATTCAAAATATGGATGACTAACATTTAACATAGCTCAATAGTCGTATATGGGTAACATTTTGAGTTCATCAACCCTTATTTATATTTATGGTTTTGTACCTTCTAGAATATTTTCGAAAGTTCACATGTGGCTATCCCCATATATAGAAGTAAAAAGGGTTAACATGGAATCCTATCATATTATGGTGGTCAACATTGTCGTAGGCCAACATTTAGGAGGAATAAATTTCATATATGAGCTCAAAATGAGGTGATCCTCACACCATTAAAAATATATTAGTGTGGAGATAAATATCATGTGTGTGTCCATAATTTTTAGGCCTTGCATGCCCAAAAAAATATCATTTTATGCTCCAAAATGGCCCTGGAAGGTTCCAAAACGTAATTTTAGAAACACATACCTACCACTAAAATGGCCTTGCAAATTGATTCTCCAATTTCATCCACCTAAGAAGTATCAATATAGATGAAAAATAATATTATGATGTAATCCAAATCATATTATCTCACACCAGAGGGGCATCAATAGTATTCAATTTTTGATATTATGGTGCTCCCATTTGAAACCAATTCACCAGAAAATGCTCAAACTGGTGCACCAAAAAGGTGTGTCTAACTATTTCAATCTACATTTTCAACAGTGTACCCTATCTATGTGTATAGGTGTTCGACTCATCCATGGTGCACTTTACTAATGGTCCAATTCACCCAAAACCAACTTGACCAAGTCATCAACCTTTAATTATGTCCATCCATGTTGGTCAATGTCCGCTTTAAAGGTGACTATGCAGTAGAGGAACCCAAAGCCACTCAAGGTGAGGGAATTACATCTTCCACTGATAAAAGTCATTACTGTCCTTAGAAAAATCCTCAAAAACTTTCTTTCCTCAAGTATATTGTCTAGACCCATACATCCATCCACAATTAGTTCATCCAAGTACTTTGCATTATTCATGCCAGGATTTCCATGAAACTAAGCTCCATTTGATTCCTTCCTTTGGACAAATTCCTTTGCTTAAATCTACCAGTAATTCCTCCGTGATGTCTTATTGTTGTAGCTGAAATCAATATCCAACAATTCTTGGGTATGTGTTATATTCATTATGGAAATATCCCCACACATTTTTTTGAGTCGATCACAACATGGGGGTAGAAGCTCCCTTTCCTGGGGGTTGCAGGGGGACAAGAGCCCTCTTGCATAGAGTTTACCCTGAAAAATAAATAAATAAATTGAAAATTTTTGGCACACAATATTCACTTTTATAAATTTTGTGAAGTGTGATGGTTTAAGCAATGGTTTTGTAATTTGGGTTAAGTAAATTCAATGGTATTCAAATCTAGGGTTAAAGGATTGGAAATTTATGGATATTGTTGGATATACATATTCTATTTTAATACTAGAAAGAGAGAATATTTGCTAAAAAATCTTCTAGTTTTCTTAGTTTTGGGTTTCCAAGGTAAAATATTTGTGTTAATGTGTGTTCAATTACATTTTTTTACTAATAATCTATTTGTAGCTATTAATTATATATATTTAAAATAGAAATTAATCCAGGTGGATATTGGTGGCCACTCGCTTATTCCACTTGGACCCCCACCAATTTTTCTTTAAGTTTCCTTAATTGTAGCACAATTTACTATTTTTGGAAGTTTTTTGGGTCCTAAAGTTCCAGAGTCGTTTGGAGGCCCCAAACGATGTTTTTTTTTTTGGAAAATGGGAAAAATTGAGCCATATCATAGGGTTTTTTCAGTCAAAAGTTTCTTTCCTCGGATAGATCTTTCTAATGAGGTATCGTACACGTCAACCGAACATCATATGCCAAATTTACGATCCCAGGAAGTTGATGTACCAACTAACCCCAATGGGGCCCACTGACTTTCGGCGCTTCATATCCTAGGTTAGGTTTTTGGATGTTTAGGTTTTTCCATTGTTTCTCAATAATACAAATTCCTTCGAGCCACATTGTAACACAGTTCATAAGGCATGTAGCTTCCACATCTCTTCTCAGAGATAAGCTACCATCGCCCGAGCTAGTCTATTTTCATTCTGCATGTAAACAAATTTTCAGTACTTTGTCATTAATGAATTGATTTTTATTTTTTTTGTAGCTCTGTGTTTTTTTTATATCTGTATTTCATTTCATTCCTTCATAGACACAGGTCAAAACATTTGATGTTAAATAAATTTGGCTTCAAGGGATGCATTTGTGGCTATGAGGTTTGGATCAAGCTTATGGAAAAACTTGTTGTAGTGGGAGATCTATGGTATCTATTCTTGTAGTGAAAGGAAATAAGGAGTTCAAAGTTAGGGATTGAGAAATTCAATGGGTAGGGTTTTGAGCCATGGAATCTCAACATGGAAGACCTATTGGTGGACAAAGATCAATAGTTTGTTGTGGATATGAGTATTGTAATAAAGGAAAAGACCACAATGCAATTGTATCTCTTAAATTCATTATTATTACATGTTTTTAGAGAAGCTATAGTGAAGGAATTATGGAACAAGTTAAGGTATTTGTATCAATCTAATTCCCTGGTGAAAAAAATGTTCCTGCAGAAGAAGTTAGAGGAATGTTTTTTTCACGGTGTTGATTGTTTTCTTCTTCTTTACCTTCCATCTACAAACATAAAAATAAAATTTAATGAGTGTATATAAATTAGTGAGAATAATGAAAATTGAAATATTAAATAATATACATAAATGTAAATTGAAAATAAATGAAGTTCCGTAGCAACAATTGACTCATAAATTATACACATTCTTTCAAAACCAAATTTCAAGCCATCTTTCAACATTTCACTTGTTGGCACAGTTCCATACTTTGTTTCTTGCAAGTTTTATACCCCATAACAAATCATATATTTAATATAAAAAGTTTTATTTTTCTATTAATTATAGATGGAGATAAGTAAAACAAAACCGATAGATGCTTACAAATTCCACAATTAATTTCTGATATGCCAACATATACTCACAACTCATATTTAACCCAATGTCAATCAATTTGTATGATGGTTCTTCTTTGTATGTTAGCACCTGTTTGAAGACATTCGACGATTATTGTTGTAAAACAACTTAAAATATACAAAAATTAAATCTAGTTAAGTTGTTATAAGGAATTAACAATTACTCACAAACTTAGATATCAATCCTTTTCTTCCTTGTCGTCCTATTTTATGTGCTGAATGGGTTCCATTTCTTTTCTTTTCTGCAAGAAAATACTTGAAAATTAATATTTAATGCTAAATTATTTATTTATTGTACGTAATCCAAAAATTCAATGATTTCATATTACATTTGAAGCCCCTTGTTGTTGAGATGGATCCTCGTGCGATGCAATTATGTTCATTTCTTTGACCATCTCCTTCTACACCTTTTTGGACATTCCTACTGGCATATTTATGATATCATCTCGTTCATCCGTTGAGATTTTCATAATCTTCCTGAAAATGTAAAATGACAATAAATTATTTAATTTTTATATTGATATATGAAAAGTAAATATAACAAAAGTGATATTTATAAATGATTTCTTTCTAGTAATATATACATATAATTGTAGAAAATAATTTAAAGGAATATTACTTTTTTATTCCTTTTTTTTATTGTTGTATGTTTTTGCTATTAAAAATCTGATAGGTCTCATTGACCAATTCTCTGGAAACTCATCCTATAGTTTAGATAAAATTTGGTTCTTGGAATCATTGGATTAATTTTTGTAATTTAAGTGGAAAAAATGTCTATACATTCATTCCACTATATCCCTCAAATTTTTGTAAAAAAATTTCCCCCTTTCGTTAACCTCCAGCACCACTCCAAATGAGCTAAAGAGTAATTCATTTTCATTTGCATGTTCTATTTTTTTTCTTTTCTTAGAAAAACATTCCTTTTCTGAGTTGTTAGTACCTGTAGAAAATTAAACATATGTGAATTAATAGATTGTTTGAAACATGTTGTCTAATATTTTTAATTATATTATTAATGTAAATTTAAAAAAGAAGATCATATTGGATCGAATATTTTTTCATTCACCCGATTCATCCTTTTGCAATTTTTCCATCAAGATTTTATGCTCTTCTGGTCCTAGATAAGAAATAATCTTAGCGAGATTCGTAATTTTGTGGTTTTGGGTGATACACAGTAAAAAATACATATTAATTAAACTTACATTTAGTTCAAAAATAATAATATTTGTAAAGAATTTACAAAGAGCTTGCCTTTTTCTCTTTTCTTGATGTGCTATCAGTATTTTTGTTACTTGATCTCTTCTCAGCCATTTATTTATCAATATGAAAGATGTACCATACCATTCGTTAATATATTTTATAAATAAATCATAAAAATTCCAGGTAAAAAAAAAAATCAAGAAAACGGTGTGCCTTTAATGACATACGCACCGACGTCGGTGCAACATGTTCTTATAAACACATCGCCAAAACAGTAGAAACACTGTATGGTGCTCTCTCTCAACAAGGAGCACCAGTGCGACATATGTTAACCAACGCACTAATTAACACAAACAAATTAATAAAAAACCTATAGTGTTAGTTTTTGTAGCATATGATTTCATGGAGGGGGCGGTGCGGCATATTCTTATAGATGCATCGTGAAAATAGGGGACCACCATATGATGCTCTCTGTCAAAAAGGAGAATAGGTGTGTTATATGTTAAATGGTGCACCGATTAATACAGGCATAAAATAAAAAATTGTTTTTATTAAACAGTACATGCGTAGTGCGCTATACTGAAATAACGCAGTGGTGCTCTATTTTACATATGGCACACAGATTAAAAAAAAATATGTTTTTAAATTTTTTTATCAAATAGTACATGCACGGTGCGGTGTGATAAAACAAAGCACCGATGCGCTAGTTTAAACAAGGCGCACCGATGAAAAAAAATATATTTTGTTAAAATTCACGCAAGGGACGACATGGATTGGGATCTGACTATGCAAGTCGTCTTGTGGGTTAGATGTCATAGGCCTATATATAGAAATAAAAAACCTATAAATCAAAATGAAAAGCCCTAATTCTAAAATCACAGAAACAGGAAGAAGCAAGGGAAAAAGCAAAAAGAATCATGGGTTGAACGTAAGAATGGATTTTTTTTGTTTTTTTTTCTTCTAAAAATGAATAGTAAATTTAAATTTTTTACTTACTGCGTAGAAAATACTGCAGAAAATGTAAAAAAAATAATAAAATGTAATCATGAGATGGTTTGAAATTCTCTACTACAGGGTTTGAATCACCAGAGGTTTGGAATTCTGGTTGTCTGAATAGTTATGTTCGAAAGTATTTCCCTTCTCCACAGTGCTCTCGTACTCTCTTGCTCCTGGTATGTCTTGTGAAAATCTCTCCTTTAATTTTTTTGCAAAAATAATGAAATAATGAAAATTTTTTACCATTTAAAGGATTGTTTTATGAAATTATATTTTTGAAAATATTTTGGTGCCCATTTTTTAATTCACTGCTTCTTTTTTCACTTTAAAAAAATAAAGTTACGCTTTTTTTATTTGCGGCTATTCGGCACTAGCGCATCCATTATTAACACCGCACCAGTGCGTAGTAACTAAAATACACCACTACAGTTATATGTACATTAGCACCAATAACAATAAGTCCATTTTTAAGGCACCGAAATTACTTTTGGGTGTGTACACCAAAATTTGTTGTTGATTTTGCTCAAATGCAGGGAGAAAATATCATAATTATATCGAATGGACAATTCTTCAAAATCCATCTTGTTCCATAATATTTCTCAAAGTCCATCACAGAGTTCTCCCTACCCATATCGAGACGTAATATTTACTTCAGATTTTATTTATATTTTCATTATCTAATTGAATTTATATTTTTTATCCATGTCAATCAGCTTAATAAAACTTATAATGTATATAAATATGCAGGTTCATGTAGATTCAGAATCGAGTTTAGATGCAAAAAATATTCAGATAGCTCCAAAATGTCGGAAGCTCTTATCAGGAGCAGCATACCACAATGCGCATTTGGTATATGAAAATGGACAACTGCTTCACCCCACCAATTGTAACAATATTGCATCTTCTAGCCACAATCCTGGGACAATTATGGTAATAATAATTGTTTGGTATATTAATATAATTATTTCAACTTCAAACTAATTAATCATGCATTGTCGATGTGCTTACTAATTGATATCATAGATTTTGTACTAATCATGTTCAAATATATTTTTTGAAATGATTAGGATTCTAGTGATGATGAGCGACCTACCTACCATCTTCCATTGCACCCCACGACAATGGAAAATAGAGAGAAGGCTGAATTAAGAGAAAAAATCGGAGAGGAACGATACAAATAATAGTTGAATCAACCACCTATTCAATTCCCACTACGTCTAGATTCACCAATTAGGAACGACTACAGCAATAGTAGTTCTTCATAAGGTGGAAATGGAGGCAACCAAATAGAGGTTCGTATGGATGATTTCTTAAGGGAAACGAATGCCATGGAGACAATGTTTTTAGATCCATTCCAGGACGATGATCAACTAGGGAATGATGCTCATATCACTGATACCTTTTTCGAAAGGCTTAAATTTTCTTCCACCATTCCTCTCTTTGGACCTGGCGGTCAGTAAAAATCTACTTATTTGGGGACAACGATGTTATTGTACAACTTGAAAGCATATTTTGTCTTGTCAAACACATGTTTCTCGGAAATTTTGAGGTAAGCTACCTTAAAGTCCTCCATTATATTTTGAGAAATATAATCACACAATGAACATTACAAATGGTAAATTTTATGAACATTAATAATTATATCGGCATTAATGTACATTTAATATTTTCCATGATCACCAGTGACAGGTTATTCAGAGATAAGGTTCTTCCGAGTGATAATGTCTTTCCCAGTAGCTGCGAAGAGGCAAAGAAAGTGTTGAAAATGTTGGGTGTTGAGTACATATCATATCATGCATATCCAAATGATTGTATTCTATATAGAGGGTAATATGAAGACAAAGAGATATGTCCTAAATGTGGGCATGACAGGTATGATAAAACAAAAAAGAAGGGTAAATCACGTGGTCCTCTTTTTAAGATATTGAGGCACATGCCTATAATCCAAAGTATTAAAAGGCTATTTCATTGCAAATAATTCGCTATGTTGCAGGGATGGCATGCCTCACATAGAAGTGAGTTGGGAGCTATGCGAATCCTAATAAATTCAATAGCCATGAAGCATATAGAGGATATATGGCCCGAAAAATTCAAGGATGAAGAACGAAGTCTATGACTCAGCATAGCCATGGATGGCGTCAACCATATTCCCACCAACTATTCTGTTTTGCCTGTAGTAGTGATCAATAACAATATCCCCTCATGGTTTTCCATGAAGAATGAACATCTTATGTTGGCTCTCATAGTCCCTGGTAGAAGACAAGTGAAGAATATGGATGTCTACTTACAACCACTGGTAGATGAATTGAAGGAATTATGGGATGGGGTAAATGTATACGATGTATCAAGACCCATCGCAGCAAAGAGGAGTTTTATATTGTATGGCATATGTGCTTACACGACACATGATTATCCAGGCTTAGGAGTTTGCTCTGGTAAATTACATGTTTATTGATTTTTTTTATATACGTAATAATATCATTTCGCATATTAGTTATTTAATTCATTGTAATTGTTCTGATCTTCATGATATTCTTTAACGTGCCATGCATATATATTGTATACAATAATCTCACTGGTCTTGTAACAAAAAGGTATTTTGGATGTAAATTTTTTGGACCTGCTCTAAAAGCTAGATGGTCCAACGACCTACAAAAGCCAGTGTATGAATACTCCGGGGTATTCCTCCCAGAAGAACACCCTTACAGAAGAGCAGAATCCACCTTCAATGGTAAATGAGAGAGAATCCAAAGGCCTCCAATAATGACACCAGTTGAATGGATTATAGCATATGAGAGAGAGAAGGATAAGAAGTTCATAGAAATGTTCGATTCAAATGGGAGCGTATGTTCGATGATCCATAATTCTTCGACACCTATCTTGAGAAATTTCCCATTAGAATGAAAAGGAAATTCATCTTTTATAAGATCCCATATTTGGAGCATCTTAAGATTACCCACTTATTAGATCCCATGTATATATTTAAAAATGTTTCATCTTCTTTATGGAGGCACATATCATCGAAACAAAGTGACGCATTGGCTATTAGGAAAGATCTTATTACTTCAAAAACTAAAAAGAAACATTGGACAAGATGATTAGAAAGTATCGGATTAGAGGCAGGCGTTGGTCCCTCTAATTCATAGTATTTTAAAGAAGGTGATGTCCCATGGATTTTAAAAAAACATGTTCTCTCTTTGGTAAAGGAAGTTATAATGGGTGTGAGGGTGCCATCTTCATACGCATCTTCACTATGACGCTGCTTCACCGTGGATGACCATTTGTCGGGGTTGAAACCTCATGAGCATTTGAACGATGATCACTCCCCTGATCATGATCATCAAATGATGCGTTGCTTGACTGTTGAAGTACTGCATCTCCACCACACCTACGTCGAACGACCCTCCTCAATCATGCCACTAAGTTGGTAGCTCCAACGACATGTCGCATCAAGGTCAACATATCACGTGGCATGCCTCTCCATATCGCTGTCAGCCTATCATCAACCTGTATCTCTCTGATAGTGGTCGGCTTGACTCCCTCATCCACTAGGAGTCGAAAAAGTTGGTCGCCCAACTCCATCCTAGGTCTAGTGGCAGGCCTACACCGCACACCTGCCAGTACTTATGCATGATCATGAGCACCAGGTATGTCACCAGCCTGATCCTCCACATCTGCCATCTCCTTATCGTCATCAGGATCTACACCTGGATCATTTGGTGGCAGTGGCATCTCATCGCCAAAAAATGACCCAATATCTACAAAATATATATAAGTACACAACAATAATTATAAAATTTCACTAAAAAATTTAATAAAAACAAGTTAAAGAACATGTTAGAATAAATTTAAAGAAAACACTAATATTACCTCTATCATTCGGCGGCTCATCAACTGTGAATAGGATGGTGGCATACCCTCGCCAATCCAAACTAGCATACGGACATGGGACCAGAACAAAGGCATGATCATCAACACTGGATAGAAACTCCAGTGCATCATGGGATATCCTTGCAGAAAAGTCAAACTCGCCCCTCTTGGGCATCATTTGTACCCACATTTGCATTCATACATGCAGCATCAGCCTATGAGGCTGCCCAAAAAAATTAGGCCTTGTCTCTGGAAACCTCTTAAAAAATTAAAAAAATAGATCTAAAGCAAAAGGGAAGTTCACCCTCCCTTTTTCCTGAGCAACACATCTATCTAAAGCTATACATAACTGCCGCAAAAAAATTGTAGACCACCTCACAAGTCATGGTGCCTATAATAAAGAATCAACATAAAATAAAAGCGGGTAACTAGTGTGTTTACTGTCACTGGTATGATGTGCAATGGTTGACAACAATAGTGAGAGGCTCCTCAACTCCTCTCCACCGAACGAAGCAATACATAACTAACCATCAAAGACCTGAAAATCTATAGGAGATAGTATGTCGGCGCTAATGTATCTCTGGGAATACACCAACTAACTCCCTGTTGCATAGCTGACGAGGACCTTTGGGAATGAGGGAAAATTCTTCCCTCTCATAGATAGGCCAATAATAAAATAGATGTCCTCCTCAGTGGGTGCGTACCAGTGGTTAGGACCAACCTGGAAAGCTTGTCAGTGGGAATTCCACCTGAAGATAAGCTATCGCGATAACCCATTATGGCCCTTCAGGGATGTAACCTTCTCATAGAACTTGAGGAGGCCTACCTCCCTTAGGAGCACCTGGGTGGCTGCCATACTAGCGTGAGGGTACATAAGTCTCTCCCTCTCTCATGCCTCCCACAGGCGAACCGCGTTATACTAGTCTATCATATGTTCCTGATGTTCCCTCTCTTCTCTCCTTTGACGTCGCTGAATGATTCACATATTAAATATAATTGTTTTATTAAATAAGACATGTATTTACAAATATATATAATTTTTTTTTTTTGAAAAAAAATAGTTGGCGCACCAAAAAAAACAGTCACGCACCGACACCGGTGCGTTTGTTTTTATCGCACACCGTACGTCACTGTGCCTGGAATTTTTCAACGCACCACCAAACATTAGTTAATGGTCAATGGTGCAGTCATTTAACTGTTCGCACCGTTGACTATGTAAATATTCGGAAGGGCAGTGCCTTGACCAAACTACTTGCCTAGGGGCAGATAGTTTCATCAGCACACCACCCTCTTGGCATCATTACATGGTCAACAGTGTGGTGGGATAACGGGCCGCACCGTTGACTATGTACTAGTATGGGGAGGGCGGTGCGCTGACCAAACTATGCGCCCCAGGGTGTATAGTTTAGTTAGCGCACCACGCTCCTGACATCAGTACATGGTCAACGACGCGTTCGTTTACATGACCGTACCATTGACTATGGACCGGTGTCTAGAGGGCGGTGCACTAACCAAACTATCCACCCCAGGGCGTAGAGTTTGGTCAGTGCACTACACTCCCAAACTTGGACATAGTCAATGGTACAGCCGGTTAACCGACCACACCTCAATTTATCTATTTAAGAAAAAACATGATGTTCCATTTCGGTACCACATTGGAACCAGTTCGGTTACCGTTAGCACCGATCATGGTTTGGTCTATAAATGTATAGGCAGCACCGTGAACCAGTGCGAGCCGAACGACTTGAGCACACCACATGAGAAATATATATATATTTTTTAAAAGGGTAAATTTTAAGTTTTTTTCCAAAACTAATTTGCTAAAAATTTTAATTCTGGAGAAAAAGGTAAAATGCCTATACATTTGGGCGTCGAGGAGGCATATTTTTTGAATAATTTTCAAAACTAAATTTTCCCACTATTTTCCAAAATTCGAAATCGAGATGGTGGGCAATGGATGGTAGCAATGCGTGAAATTGGAGCACCGATGGCAGGGCACCTCACACAAGGGAAATTCACACCATTGCTTGAGAGCTCTAGAGCACTGAAGAAGTGAAAATGAAGATTTTTTTTGCCGTAAATTTTTTTTTATTTAACCTTGTTCCTGTGCACGGGTTTTTTAGGCGCACCGGGCAGTTTATTCCAAGTGCACTGGGGCTTTTTCAGTTTTGGCGCGGGTTTTTATGATGCACCAGGGCCGAATCTGTGTAGCGCACCAATGCACTACAGTAATTAGATGCACCGGGAGGGTTTTTATGGAGAGCACAGTGTCTCGGTGTGCCAATTTGTAGTATGCACTAGTGCTTTTCGAGTTGAACGCACCGGCGCAGTGTAGGAAGAGAAACACACCGGAAAAAAAACATCCACAAAAGCCTCCACCCACCAACCTCCTCTAGAAATCTCTGCTACAAATGGATATCTGGGCTATTTTTATAAGGGGTTCCTCAAAAACATCTACTATAGGGTCTTTTCCTTATAGTGTGACCCAGGTTCAGAGTCAACATGTAACCAAAAAAACCCTCTTACTACTGGCCCTTTCGGAAATTACTTGCTTGTGCAAGCCAAAGTCTCACCCAAAGAAGTATGGGGGGGGTGTTGGAACTAGGTTTCCAAAATATGAGAGAGAATTAAATGAAGTGGGCACCTTCAGATCTGCTTTAACACATAAACAAATTTGTGCACTAGAAACCCTAACCAGAAACCCTAGGTTAATTAACACATATTAATCCAACACACGCACAGTGAAAGAAGGTCTTCAACCCCTTTAACAGTTATCACAATGTGATATTCCGCCCTTACATAACTACATCTATGCATTTAACATTTAGTAAACAGATATGCAGCCAATCCAATCATAGATAATATAACTCATAAACATGAACATAAATCATATGCAGAAACAGATCACAGAAACATATAACAGATGCATTTAGTACTCAGATTTATCCAAAAAGTTATTTATTCATTATTGGAACAAGGTCCCCTAAAAGCTGCGCTTTTGTATAAGTTTTGTATATTTTGGTCTTAATTAGTCTAACGCAGGGATTTTGGGGTGGATCAAAGCCCCTAATGCATTGTAACGGGTCAAGGGTAGACCAAGAGTCCGCAAACCACGGGTTGCGGACCATTGGATGCATAGGCTAAATGAGTATAAATAGATGAACCTTTTTTGAGTCATAGGTAGGAAAGAATAGAGATTGATGATAGTTGCAAATTGTTAGATTTGCTTGGGTTGATAGGGTAAGGAATCCTGCTGGCTGTGTGCACGGAGATCCTCAGTCCTACTGTGTGCGGACCCTGTTGGCTGTGTGCACAGGCTATGTTGGATTCTATTGGGTTTTGGATGCTAATATATGCGAATCTGGTTAGGGTATCTCTGCATTATCTGAGTTTATGTATTACTATTGATGCGAACTTTTGGATCCATGGTTGGCTATCCGTTGTTGCTACGGATCTATCTTTGTTATAATACAAAGTATTCCTGTGATCTATTGTTTGTGCATTTATGATATTACTTGTGATATCGTTGATGCGACGGTGTTGATTTAATCTATGAATGATAGTAACTCTAGTAACTGTGGACTATAACTGATTAGAGAACCTGTGAATAGAAATTTTTTATAGCTGCGAGAATATCCTTGTTCCTATAATATGAATCTATGATCTGTTGATTACTATGTTTATAGTTGTTGTACTGATAAATTGGTGTTACACACATGGATGTGAAGGTAGTTAGTAGATATGAGATCTACGATATAAGTCTATAACTAGATATGTTAAATACAAAGCTGATAAGTTGGGAATGCAACTCTGCTTGACTTACCTGCTCTCTCTCAGGGTGTAAAAACCTAGTTCCAGCACCCTCCCATACTGCTTCAGGTGAGACTTTGGCCTACACAAGTAGGTCACTGCCGAAAGGGCTTGTAGTATAGGGGTTTGTTGGCAAACCTTAACCTCTGAACCTAGTTCAGGACCCCCTCGAGCCAAAAAATGGTTTCGTTGCTGGGACCGGGAGCATTTTGAGAGAGAGATCGGGTAAGGCCAAGAGAATATTGGAAACCTGAGAAGTAAGAAATTGAGGAGTGGTTCAAAAAACAAATTCAGGAATTTGCGATAAAAGAGAATCACAGCACGAGGTTGACAGCGGAAAAGTGGAAGAATAAGTACGTTTACACAGAGATCTACAAGATTTTATTTGTAACATTTGCAACTGAGCTTTAGGAGTGGCTTGCAAGGCTCGTAGAGTTCCAGAAGTGTTGGAAGGATGAACGAATCATGCAGTGGACCCTAGAGCTGATTCAATAGCTAGAAAAGACTGATAACACCATCACTCGACGGTAGATCATTGGGTGGACAGTGTGATAGGAGGTTTTGTGACAAAATTTGCGATTGATCAAGTTGTGTCCTACTCTGAGTCAAAACGAAGATTCTTCAAGGGTTTCCGAGGTAAGTTTCTAAAAGCTCTTCCATTACTGATTAAGATCTTATTGTGCGAAAAGAGTATCCTGTGTAGTCATACAGAGTGAATGAGCTCCGATCAAAGTGAGGGTACAATGCAAAGTGGTAAATACTACAGAACCAATCAGGAGGGAGATCGATGTGTCTATAGTCCAGTAAGAAATTATTTTGCACATAGCTCTCCGTCTACGCCACCATCGAACCCTCATAGGGGTAAGAACTCACCACCTCCACCACCAGAAGATGATATGGCTTCGCACATGAAGCTACCCACCTTCAAGGGCGTAGGAGATGAGGATATGGATCGATTTTGGTTCGTCGTAGGATTGATATGGACTGCGCAGAACATAGCTAATGATGTGGTGAAAAGGTCGCAGTTATCCCTTGCCTTTGAAGGAAGGGCCTTGGAATGGCATATGGGGTACATCAACCAGCATGCGAATGCAACCATTGAAGAAATTAAGAATACTTTGAAACAACAATTCAAAAATCCCAATTCCTACTCACAGATAGTGAAAGATCTGAAGGATTTCAAGCAAGGACCATCTGAATCCACTTGGGAGGCTAACCAACGATTAAAGAAGGTAATTAGAGAAGGATGATTTTTGTGCGATGACAGGCAGCACATGGTGTGGTTCATTACTATGCTGTTGCCCCACCTGCACGTGCCAATGGGACATCAAGCTATTGAATCGCAGGAAAAGGCCTTGGAAATTGTGATGAAGCTAGAAACTGCGCCAAGAGATGATACCCAGTTAGGAGTACAAAAAATACAAGGACAGCTGGAAGCAATGCATATGGAGAACTAGAATCTGTGGAAGGAGTGAGGAATGGAGGCTAGCCTTGAAAGATGGTGCATACGATGCAGGATGAATGAACAAACCAAGGATAACTATCCTTTGCTAGTAGACTACATACAAGCTGGGGGACCTAGTCCGTTGCAACCTAGGGAAGATGCAGGACCCAGTTCAGTGCTTTGGTGCGATGACTGTCGTGTTGCTGGGCTGCACGATACCAACCAATGCCCCCGCCTTGCCACATATGTCCCAAAAATAAAGCAACAATGGTGCAGGTTTTATAGATCTATAGGCCACGATGAATAGAACCGTCGAACGTATGATCTAATGAAAGATCGAAGAAATTTTTATAGGATACAGGAGGATCCGTCATCACCAAGATTCCCCTCAGGCATAGGTGATTCTCCAGCCAGGGGCAGGGGAGGGGGCCGTGGTGGAAATGTGGGTAGGGGGAGAGGGCAACTGATTTGCTATAACTGTGGATAAATAGGCCACTTTTCAAGGGATTGCACTAACCCTGCGAGACAATCTTGTAGATACTGTAGACAGTTGGATCACGTGGTTGAAGATTGCCCAATTCTGATAACCAAGATGCAGGAGAAGTAGCAGACACCTACGCAAAATGTACAAAAGGTCAAGGCAGAACCTCCAAATGAAGGACCAATTGTTAATGTTATAACACGCAGTGGCATGGCCGCCAGAGGAGCTGCGGATAAAGCTGAGGTGGAGCCTCTCATCCGTAAAGAAGCTGTTAAAAAATAAGGTTTGGACTTACATAAAGAAAAAGAAAGCTCTGTCGTAGCTCGCCAAGACTTTGCTAAAGCTGAGGCACCTACTCATCAAGCCCTTGAGAACCTCAAAGCAGATGATGAGGCCAAACCGTTCTTGCAGGCAGGTATGAAGCTGTTGTACAACCAAAAGGCCGTAGAAAACCTCCAAGATTTGATAAATTGCTGCCTAGAAAAGACAACCCTAGCTATGGAAGTTAAGGATGTACACAAACTCTATAAGCATAAGAGACGCACTGGTCGAGAGATGCAGTTGACCGCACAAATCGGTGATTATGAGATGGATCATTTTATTCTAGACTTGGGATTAGATGCGAACGTCCTCCATAAACAAACTTGGCAGTGAATGGGGGAAGCTAAGTTGGAGTGGTCCACTATCCAGCTGTGCATGGCCAACCAACATAAGATCATCCCGTTAGGAAGACTGTCGAAGATCGTGGTAGATATCGCAGGAGTTAAGGTCTGGGCTGACTTTGAAGTCATTCAGATTCTAGAAGATGCAAACCCTTACCCTACGCTCCTAGTATTGGACTGGGCCATAGATATGGGTAGTATTATCAACTTATAAAAGAGGACCATGGTATTTGAAAGTGAAGGAACACGAGTGATAGTACCGCTAGATCCCGCAGAAGGAGAAAGGTATATAGAGCCAGTGCGTAAGGAAGAAGAGGTGGATCACATCTATAAGCTAACTATGAGGGACGAAGGTTGGATCAATCCTACGGCTGATGGTATGCTTTGCTAGGAAGGAGATAGCGAGTGCTTCTCTGACTCCAACGAGGAAATGGAAAATTGGCAAAATCGACTGCATGATGTCTTTGCGCTGCGCTGCTTTCGAATTACAAGGGACTTCCATTGCATATCCTTTGAGGTGAGAGAACTACCCTACTTTGATGGGTTTGGTAGTGTAAAATAATTTTTGCAAAAGTTCGAAGCCGAGGTTCCTAGAGAACGAAGGTTATGGGCCCTTAATCTAGCCATGCGTGCAACACCTGCAAGATGGTGGGATACACATAAGGGGGCGTTCCAGGACTAGGAGGACTGTTGGGACATGATGATCCTACGATTCGAGCCTCTGGCTGAGACATGTGTCAAGACGTTCCTTGGCCCAGGGGATCCGCATGAACACTTGTTCACTTGGATAGATAAGTGGTGTGACCAAACTACAGAAGACTGGGTTCACTTGTTCATTTATGTGTTAGGTCCAATCCCTACTGCATGGTACCTAGATGCGGAGCTACATCAATGCACCTGCCACTAGGAAACTATGAAGGATGAGTTCATAGGAAAATTCCGACTGACAGGGGGTTCAGAGGTGCTTGACGAAGCTCTGTAGGATATAGATACATTTGTGTTTGGTGAATCCAGCTACTCTACAGTATTCAGGGCACCAACATGGGAAACGTAGATGCAAGATGTTGTCAATTATTGCAATATAACGATAGAAGAGTGCGATGAGAATCCACACAATATCTCTATCCCAGAATCAGAGGGGGAGTGCGGAGTTGCGGGACCTCCATTATAGACTGTGGATGTGATGAAGTATTTGAAACTGCAGGAAATAAACATTGGCATAACAGAGCATCCTAAGTTGGCTAAAATTGGGGACTACTGGGATGATGACACTGTAAGAAAAGTTGCTGAATTGCTCACAAAATATCAAGAATTATTCCCAACAAAGTTTTCAGAGCTCAAATGGATCACATGGGACCTAGGGGTTATGTGTATCATGCTAAAACTAGATGCGCACCCTGTAAAGCAGTGGCCTTATCGGCTGAACCCTAAGTATAAGCAGACAGTTAAGGAATAAATCGATAAAATGATCTCCGCAGGTAATATTGAGCTGATCGAGAAGTCAGATTGGGTAAGTCCGATGGTGGTTTAGGAAAAGAAAACAAAGGGAGAAATATGAATCTGTGTGGACTTACGCAAACTAAATGACGCCTGCGTACATGACCCCTTTCTGACACCATTCTCCGATGAGATCTTGGATAGTGTAGGAGGCCAGGAAGCGTACTCATTCATTGACGGGTTCTCAAGATACCATCAGATCATAATCACACTAGAAAATCACAACAAAACTAAATTTTCCACTGAGTGGGGATCCTTCCAGTATACAGTCATGCCGTTTGGACTCAAGAATGCCCCTGCTATCTTCTCGCGGGGCGTTATTGCAGTGTTCAAGGAATTCATCCACAAATTCCTAGAAGTGTATTTCGATGATTGCATTTTCTTTAGCCTGGTAAAGTTGCACGTTTCAAACCTGCGCATGATGTTGGACGCCTTCCGGAAACACCAAATTTCCCTAAATATCAAGAAATGTATCTTCTACGTACCCTCCAGAATCTTGCTTGGACACATAGTTTGCTGACAAGGGTTGATGATGGACCCTGCAAAAGTAGCAGTTATTATCAATCTGGTAGTACCTATGGCTGAGAAACAGCTGCGTTCAATCCTTGTACATACAAGCTACTACAGAAAATTTATTCAGGGATACTCACTGATCAAAACACCCCTGGAAAAGCTTCTTAAGAAGGATGTTTCATTCTTTTTGGATGACGAGTGCCAGAAGAGCTTTGAGCTACTCAAGGAAAATATGGTCTCTGCACCTATTCTTATTTTTCCTGATTGGGTGAAGGTATTTCATGTTCATGTTGATGCTTCAGGGATTTCCCTGGGAGCGGTCCTTACGCAGCCTGGTGCCGGGTACATTGATCACCCAAACGCATTTTCTAGTCAAAAACTCTCAAGTGCGGAGTGCAATTATGACACCACGTAGAGGGAAGGATTGGCCATGTTCTATGCACTACAGAAGTATTGGAACTACCTATTAGGAGGACACTTTAAAAAAATTTCAATTCATTTGGCTTTAAATTACTTGGTAAACAAGCTTGTGTTGGGGGGTAAAATCTGCAGATGGATGTTGCTGTTTTAGGAATACGATTTTGAAATCATAGTCAAACCAGGGAATTTGAATGTTGGGCCGGATCACTTGTCCCGAATTGAGACAAGTGAGGAACCCACTAACCTGGAGGAAGGCTTGCCTGATGATCAACTATTTTCCAATAAGGTTGTTGATGCACACTTCGTTGATATCATTCAGCTCCTAACTATAGCCATGGCACCTGTAGAATATTCGGTACAAAAAAAAAGGAATTGGTTACTTGGGCGGCGGATTTTACCATTATCGTAGGTCAATAATATAAACTATGGGTTGATGAAGTGCTGCATAGATATGTTCTGGAGCATGAAAGGCACGCTATCTTGGTAGAAGCTCACAAAGGCATATCAGGAGGTCACTACGCAGGCAAGGTGACAGCACAAAATATCTTGTGAGTTAGGCTATGGTCGCCTACCCTGCATAGTGACTACCACAAATATTGTAAAGCCTGTGATACGTGCCAACAAACAAGGAGGCCATCACGCAGAGACGAAAATCCTTTACAACCGCAAATGGATCTGCAAGCCTTTGAAAAATGGGCCATTGATTTTGTGGGATTGATCAACCCACTAGGGAAGAACATGGGTGTGTGATACATAATTACTGCCACTCATTATGTAACCAGGTGGGTCGAAGCATAAGCAGTGAAGGATTGTACTACAGATACTACTGCGTACTTCATCTTTGAGCAGATTCTGACTAGATTCAGATGTCCAAAGATCCTTATGAGTGATAGAAGTACGCACTTTGTTAATGAAACAATACAAGCTTTGACCGAGGAATTCCGGATCCATCATGTGAAGAGCACCCCGTATCATCCATAGGCTAACGGAGCGGTTAAGGCTTTTAACAAAATATTGGAGCAAGCATTGACCAAGGTCTGCAACACCGATCATAGTGATTGGGACGTGCGCATCCCAACAGTTCTTTGGGCCTATCAGACGACCTGCAAGAAGCTAATAGGGAAAACCCCATTTAGGATGCTCCATGGCAAGGAGGCCATTATGCCGATGGAGTATATTATTCCTAGTCTATGTATCGTAACATTTACAAACATGGAAGAAACTGTAGTCATGGAGGAGCATTTGGCGCAACTTATGGCTTTGGAGGAAGATCAGTTTATTGCTAATTTCCATCAGTAGGTTCAGAAGGCTCATGATAAGGCATGGCATGATCGACATATTCACCAAAAGACATTTGCGGAGGGTGAGTTGGTCCTCTTATATGATAGCCAGTTTGCGAAACACCTAGGGAAGTTCTGACAGCACTGGCTGGGTCCCTAGAAAGTTAACGAACTCACAGATGGTGGAGTTGTTAGGCTAGCTACCCTGCTCGGCAATATGCTCCCAGGATATGTCAATGGTAGCCAACTCAAACCGTATCAGATCAAATGACTATATGGCCAAAGTAGCTGTATAGGGTAGGATATGCCCATGAAGGAAGATGAGTATGACCAAGGTATGTGTAGGAAGTGGCCACAAATTTGGAATCCTAGAGGGGTGCGCAGGAAGTGTAGGTGTCTGTTCAAAATGTAGAAGGTGCACTGGGAGCGCAGGGGTGCGCTAGGCACAAGAGATGCGAAAACTAGCCATTGGAATAGCAAAATTGGGTAAAAATCTAAAGTTACCGTTGAAAGGAGTGGGTGGGCGGAATTTAATAACATGATTTCCAGAGATTTTTTATCATTTATCTGAGGGTAAGTATCAATTAAGGTTCACCCGACCATTAGTGGCCCTATGCGGTTATAAAAGGAGAAGGTGAGTTTGGAAGAGGGTTTCGTATCTTTTGTCTTGGTTTTGCTCTGTGGGTTTATGCCTTAAGATAGTTTGGGCCTACTATACTCCTTTCATGTCTACACAGCCCACCCCCTCTGATAGTAGCCACCCGAGGTTGGGATTCATTTTCTATGTCAGAATGACGACCACCAACCCTACTAAGTCCTTTAAGATGATAGCCTCAATAGAGCCGGAAACTGAGGAGGTAGTAGAGGTCGAATCAGAAGCCGAAGCAGTAATCTCCACGCCACCTCTAGCAGTGAAGAAAGGAAAAGAGAAAGTGCAAAGGTCAAGAAAGCCTACAAAATGGGCTAGGTTAAAACCCCACACTTCTCCCTGCAATGTGAAGTCACCATGAGGGGCGGCCCCGGCCAGATCCCCTAAACCAATAGGCCACCCTTTATCTGGTCAGGAAAATGCCCAAGTCACTCAACCAATCAAATGGTTGCCACCATTTTTCTGACCTCGCAGGCCCTCAACCCACACACCAAAGAACCTCGATGGCCTGATCACCTACCTACAGATGCCATTGACCCTGGGCGAGGTCCCCATCATTGGCGAACTCTTTTCCAAGCTTCATGAGGTGAAGTTCTATGATCATGACTTGGCCAACTATGAGGCCTTTCCCCAGCTGGCACTTGAGTTTTACCTAGAATGGATACTGGAAGACGATGGGGTGCAGGTCATCCCTATGCGCTGGGTGTGCGGCTTGGCTGGTTCTGGGCTACTGAACCTGCTAAGGATGCCACATTTTTTCCACTACAATGTTACAGATCGCTTGGTGCGTCAGTTACTCACCTTGGTCCATGATGGTAGCCTGTGGATCCGAGATCGCGTCCCTATTGATGCTGTGCTAATTCACTGAATTACTAGCCTCCCCATGGAAGGGCCTGGCCTGATGCTGTGGGTGGGTAAGAATTATGAGTAGAAGATTGCTAATAGCATGCGTGAGACTTACCATGTGCTACGGAATACGCGGGGGTTCATGATCAGTACCATCAGTGACCCAGGAATGCAGATGGGTACCTTGTTGCTAGCATGCAAGCTAATGTGCAAGTGTCAGGCCACCAGCGTCCCCGCATATGTCATTCAGTTGGTAGGATAGTGCGAAAAAGGTATTTTCTTCAATTGGTCCTAGCACCTGTGTACTAAATTTTTGGCAAATGTCCGCAAAGCCCAGGAACAAGGGCACCCATTCTGCTATTCTTGGATGTTGCTGCTCATTGCGTTGGTCACATGGTAAGCGTCGGAAGAAGTAGTCCTCCCTGAGCTCACTCCTGACATGTAAAAAGGGGCACGCTACACCAAATTATGGATTTCCAAGGACGCGCAGCATATCAAGGACAATCAGATCTTCTGGGTCCTTTTTCAGAACAGCTTGGCAGTAGCTATCAACTCCCGTCTGCGCTTGTCTCCAGCAGTCTATGACAAGTACAATACCATCACGGAATTTCAAATCACCATGCACAACATCCAAATTAGTACGTGCAAGGTTTAAACCTGGGTCTTGCTCCCATATATGGCTATGGACGAGGATATTGATTGCATAGTCTCTACATGGTCTCCGCAGTGGAAGATCGGGTTCAAAACCGGTACGATGGGCACCACAGGAGCGAGTGCTACAAAGGCTACCCCCACTACCATAGCCAAAGGAATGGGTGGATCTAGCAAAGGCACGGGGAAAGAAGGGTCCGTAGAATCACAGTGGGATTCGTAGCAGAAAAAGAACACCGAAACGCATGCAGACACACAAAAGGGTTTGCATCCGGATAAAAATATGGTGAAGGGTGCGAAAGTACCATCGCAAGAGGGGTCGCAGTGAAATCTAGGTATAGAGGGCCAGGCGATGGGAGGTATTGAGTCCCCTAGAGCAAAAAATTGAACAGGTGAGATCGCTAAAAGGCCATGAAAGAAGCATCGCTCTCAGCAAACAGAATGCGAAGAAACGATTACACTCATGGAAGGCGACCTTGAACAAATCTCAGATGCAGTCACCTTGGCTATAGAGGACAAATGGCTGGCTTTGGGAGAACAACAGAAGGCCGTGGTTGACTCACTTCAGGCCAAGCTCCGAGCCCTGCAACTGAAAATGGATACACTGCAAACTAATTTGGTCCAAGCTTGCTCAGCCTCTGCCGCTAGCAGCACGACACTTGTTCAACCGACTTGGGAGCATAAGTGCAGGCCTGCGCAGTGGTCCAGATGGATTTAGCAAGGTTGCCACATGATTCAATGCAGGTTCTACATAGCTCATTGTTTCAAGAAATTCAACACAGGGACGTCAAGTCCACCAGCGGCTTAGCACAGCGGAACAGACCATTGTAGAATAGACGACTGAGGTAACCAAGGTACAGGCCGCATGTGCCCTCGCCACCACACAGCAGACAGAGCTGGAGCATTTAATTGGTAGAATCTGCACAGATGTTACAAATGAAGTACTAGCCACAATTACCCCCCAGGCCAAAATTGAAGGGCTATTCGCGACCTTAAGAGCCTCACGGGCGGAGATCCAGGTCATTAAGACTCAGATGGAACAGAAAATCACCGACTTGCAGGCCAAGCTGTAGCTAGAAACACCTCTAGAAGTTAGGGCCTAGCGAGCTGCATTGATTATAGCTACCACGAATGTGATCACAGGCCAAATTTATGAGGGTGCCAAATTACTAGACACAACGATGCAACTCTGGACCAAGGTAGAGCAGGATCCTCTCCTACGGGAAATTACTCAAACGTTACGCCAGAAGGAAGAGGATTTTGATCATTTGGAGGCTACCTTGACCACATTGGTCCCTGCCCAATGCTTGGCCCGACTGCGCACCATCCAAGCCCTCAGAGCCAACATGGATGCCCTTCAACAGCGGAAGCAGACGCTGAGTAATCACCTCCAACCATGGGCGAATGAGGCCCTCAAGTTGTCCCATGATGTTGATGTTGCAGTGAAATAGTTGAACCATACATTGGAGAGCGTCATAGCCGCTACAGAAGGCCCAAATTCAGAGAAGTTGGTAGAGATAGCTCAGACTGCTGTTGCGCAAAGCAAAGGGGTGTTGCCACCACTAGTCGACATAGTCAAGCGGCTTCGGGCGGAAATGGAGGACCCACGACCGCCGTGACTCGGGACGAGTCACAAGATTGTGTTGGGGGACTGTTGGAACATGATCCCCTAAAGGCTGTGATTTTTTATAATTTTTGTATATTTTGGTCTCAATTAGTCTAATGCAGGGGTTTTCGGGTGGGTCAAAGCCCCTAATGCATTGTAACGGGTCAAGGGTAGACCAAGAGTCTATAAACCACGGGTTGCGGACCATTGTATGCATAGGCTAAATCGGTATAAATAGATGAACATTTTTTGAGTCATAGGTAGGAAATAATAGAGATTGATGATAGTTGCAAATTAGATCTATTTGGGTTGCTAGGGTAAGGACCCCTGCTAGCTGTGTGCACGGAGATCCTCAGTCCTGCTGTGTGTGGACCCTGCTAGCTGTGTGTGCAGGCTGTGTTGGATTATATTGGGTTTTGGATGCTAATATATGTGAATCTGGTTAGGGTATCTCTGCATTATCTAAGTTTATGTATTAATATTGATGCAAACTATTAGATCTATGGTTGGCTATCTGTTGTTGCTATAGATCTGTCTTTGTTATAATATGGAGTATTCCTGTGATCTATTTTTTGTGCGTTTATGATATTACTTGCTATATCGTTGATGCGAAGGTGCTGATTTAATCTATGACTGATAGTAACTCTGGCAACTGTGGACTATAAATAATTAGAAAACCTGTGAATAGGTCTGTTTTAAGCTACGAGAATATCCTTGTTCCTGTTTTATGAATATATGATCTATTGATTACTGCGGTTATAGTTGTTGTACTGATAGATCGGTGTTACACACGTGGATGCGAAGGTAGTTAGTAGGTATGAACTCTGCGATATAAGTCTGTAGCTATATCTGTTAAATACAAAGCTGATAAGTTGGGAATGCAGCTCTGCTTGAATTACCTGCTCTCTCTCAGGGTGCGGAAACCTGGTTCCAGCACCCTCCCATACTAGTTCAGGTGAGACTTTCACCTACGCAAGCAGGTCACTGCCGAAAGGGCCAGTAGTATAGGGGTTTGTTGGCAAACCTTAACCTCTGAACCTGGGTCAGGACCCCCACAAGCCAACATTCATCAATAGTTCTCAAAAGCCCTTACAATCCTTCAGATCCACATGTGCACACAACCAGCAGGGTCCACAAATAGCCGGACTAAGGTCTCCATGCACATAGCCAGTAGGAGCCTTTCTGACACAGAAAATTACACAGATTCACTTCAAAGCTCAAAACATATATCACCACTTATCCAAAACTTATAAAAAAAAATCTTATCTGACTTGATCTATACTTCTATTTATATTTTAGCCTGTGCTCATACTAAGGTCTAAAAACCGTGGTTTGAGACTCTTTATATATTTACCCTTTAGACCATTACTATTCATGAAGGGAATTTTACCCTCCCCAAATCCCCTTGACTGTGCATTTCTTAGTGCACATGACTCAAAAATACAAAAATATACTATTATTTCCTCAAAAATGCGGTCCTAAGAGACTCTGCTCCAACAATCCCCTAACACAATATTGTGACTCATCTAGAGTCACAGAGGTGTTGGGGTCTTGATATTCATCTTTAGATCCTTGATGGCGGCATTGAAGGGTGCAAGGATGTCCCCCCTCTGATTGGTCGCACTCTGCACTATATCCACCAACTTCTACGAGGTCAGCCCCTTTGTTGCAAGATTGATACTCTAGTAAGTCTGGTTTAGGTTCTTAACAACAACATCTAACTCTTGTGAAAACTTCATTGCTTCGTCTGCCCATGTCTTCATGTGGTCGGTCATGATGTGCTTCTTGCTCCGTAGGTCTTCAACCTCATCATGCAATACCTGGAATATCTACAATCATTCCATTCTCTGAGTGAGCACAAATGTTGGCAACGCCTCCTGAAGGTCATCAAACGCTTGCTCTTTGGCGCACAGTTCTTGCGAGATATTCCTAACAAGGGGATCTGTCTACATAGATGTCCATAGGCCCATAGCTGTATCTAGAATTTTGGTACCCTTGTTGACAGTTGCCTCAATACTGGCTAATGTTTCTTTGACTAGATCAACGTGCTACGCTCGAACTTCTGGTGGAGTTTCTAGCTGAATATTTTCTTGCAACTTTGCGATCTTATGCTCGAAATCAGCTTTGACTACCTGTACTTCAGAACGGGAGGCCTTCCGGGCAGCCACTAAACTTTCAATATTAGCGTGGGGCATAGCAAAGGTAGTGATGGCAACCTCTGGGAGGTCTCCACATAGACAATCAATCAAGTTCTCTAGCTCCGTGCGTTGTGCCATTGCTACTTGTTGCACTGTTTGAGCCTAGGAAGACTCCTGCGTTTTTTCTGAAACCTTCTATTCTTCCTCAGTGAGTTTCTAGTGCATGTGCGCCTCTCTGCACTATATCTCATCTGTAATGACTATTTGGATAGCGTGCAACTTTCCACTTGGGGGCATTGATAAGTCAATGCCAACTTCTGAGAAAGTTTGAACCTGTGCGCACAATGCAGGTTGTTCCATTTTAACCGTTTCTCTGGGGAAGGGGAAAATCCTGCTATCTATTGTGTTGATGATCATAATTTTTCCCTCGCTTGCTTGAATTAGCCTCACCTGAGCCACACTCACTTGAATGCTATTAGTCTTGAGTTGTAACACCTGCAATCCAATCTATAGTGACTCTATTGTAGCCTTGTAATGCTCCTTGAGCACAGTCCATATATCCTTGGAGGCAAAGGCAACCACATTTGCTATCTTATCCAAGTCATCCTCCATGAGGGTGACTTCCTTCATGTCTCCTACCTTTGAACCCTTTCACTTCTTATGCGGGCCCTTGAAGGTTTCCATGCCGTGCTTGGTACCTTTGGGGGATTCTACTTCTGCACCATCTAGATCATCTGTGGCTTTGAGATCCACCTCATTCTCCTCCTCACGTTCCTTTTCCTTTTCTGCTTCCTTCTCAGCTTCCTTTTCTGCTTATTTTTCCTTGGTTGCCTCTTTTCCAGATGTGGAGGCTGTGATAGGCATGGCAGAGCCTAACCCGATCTTCCATGCTTCACGAAAAGTCACAATGAATTGGTTGATTTCAGCTTCTGTCACTATATACGGTAGGTTGTACCATACTGGATCCCTATGCGACTGGATCTACACATTGTGCATTGACACTTTGAAGTCCAAAATGGCCTTGTATTTTTCAAAGGTGATCGGGGGCAACCATGGGCATGAGTGGATTGTTGTGGCCAATTATCACTCGAATAAGGCCCATAAGATCTTATTCTCCATAATGCTCTTTGGGTTTGCAGAGTCCCATAGATTAGCGTAGCACACTCCTTCGAAAACTCCATGTTCTATCTCTGGGAGGACTACGCTCCCTGGCATCTCTCATGCAACTAAAACAAGCAATAGAAGGAACCATGACTTATAGAACTTGTTTCCTTCCCCTTGCCCCTCGCACAGGTTTTCTAGTAGCTCAATACAGAGGAATTGTGATCAGTTGTAGCTGACACCTTTCTCACACTGCCTTGCTAGTGCAATAATGTGAACAAGGACCACCTTAGGCCTGAATTTGCACATAATTTTGCAGCCCAATACTAAGGTGCCAAAGCACACTAGTGGGTCATCAATTTGCTACACCAGAAAGCCCTTGGAATCTTGTTCCATGTTTTAATCCTTCTTGACCTTGGCTGCTACCTTCAATTACTAGCTTTTCCCATAACTGGCCATAGGATTGGGTCCCTTCTTTGGCAGGTCAGTGATCCGATGGATTAGCACGGCGTCTATAGGAATGCGATTATGGATCCATACACACCCATCATGCACCAGCACCAGCAGCTAGCGCACACAGATATATGTGATGGGATATCACCTGAAATAAGGAATCCTCAGCAGATTGAGAATTCCAACATTACTCAACCCGCGCGCCCAAGGCATGAACTCAACCTTCACAACTCCGACATAGAATACCCACTCTAAGCAGTACTCTGGCACAAGCTCGAGGAATGTCTTCTCATTTTCTAGGTTGTAATCATCAAATTTTACTACAAGGATCTTCCTAAACATATCCCCCTCCAAAGTGACTTCCTCTGGGATCAAATGAATTTTTAGGTAAGCACACACTGTGTCCAAATCCTTCGGTGCCTTCACAGAGGGCCTGCACGACATTACATATTTCGAGAGCCATGATATGGGCTCAACAAAGAGCGTGGCCTCCTCAATTGTGCTCATGGGTCTCTTGGTCGAGTCACCAATAGGATACCTATCCTTCATTTCCTGGCGCAGGGATGTAAGCTGCCTAGGTGATGTTTGCGACTTTGTGGATGATCCCTTGGTCAAATTGAATTTCCCTTTACCCGGTGTAGACACAACTTCATGTACTTCGGGATCAACTTCATGGACACCGTCAGAGCCAGGCTCAGTAGATGTTGTGAGAGAAACAGAGTGCTCCTCAAATGGTGCACTCTTAGGGTTAGTGTCCATCATTCTGGGCTTGAAAATGAACTCGGGGTTACTCACATCAGATGTGGGGGTCTCATGGCTAGACTTATAGTTCTCAGAGATAATTACAATGTGAAATTCACTCAAACCACAAAGGAACAAAATATGACCTGCACCCTTCCTTTTATAGGAAATCCATGGTAAAAAAGGTCATAACTTCATTAATGCCACCTTATCCCCATAAAAACTGTCAAAAATCCTGTAATATCTCCTTATGAAATGCAAAAAACCCTCTCCATTCAACAGTAAAATCACTTTTTCACCCAGTTTTACTGTTCCAACGATTAGTTTTTGTTGTCGTGCACAACCTCTGCACTCATGTTACACTTGCCTGCATATGTCATCTGGGCAATGCGTAGACAAGTGGATTCCAATTCTCCAGCCATATAGTAATTTGGTAGGCACAGGGTTATCCCTATACGGCTTCAGTTGACTTCCATTGATGTACCTGGGAAGAATTTTACCAAGCACACTGCACCTCCCTTAGTGATTTATTTCACAATGCATGGCCCCAACCAATGCATTCTAAACTTCCCTGGGTGGCTGCAAACTAGATGTCATATAAAAAAACCAAATCTTCTTCTTTGAATGCCTTCTATCGAATGTGCCTATCATGCCATGCCTTTTCGCCCGCCTTCTGCACTTTCTGATGAAAGTTAGCAATAACCGATCCTCCTCTAAGGCAACTAATTGAGATAGACGCTCCTCCATGATGTCTGGTTCAGCCATATTAGTGAATGTTGTGATGTGCAAGCTTGGGACAATATATTCCATCAACATAATTGCTTCTTGGCCATAAGCCATCCTGAAGGGTGTTTTACCCATCAAATTCTTACATGTGATCCTATAAGCCCATAAAAAGAAGGGATGCACATGTCCCAATAATTTTGATTTGTATTGTATATCTTTATGAGTGCATTCACCAATATTTTGTTGAAGGCTTCCACTACACCATTTTCCTAAGGGTGATAGGGAGTAATCTTCTGCTAATGTATTTGGAATTCTTCTGTTAGAGCTTCAATGGTCTCATTAACAAAGTGTGTACCCCGATCACTCATCAATATCTTTGGGCACCTAAATCTAGTTAAGATATTTTAAAAAATTAATTGTGCATCAGTGTCTACAGTACAATATTTTACTGGGTTAGCTTCGGCCCATCTAGTTACATAATATGTGGCAGTGATGATGTAGTGAGCGCCATTCTTCTTCTTAGGAGGATTGATAGGTCCAAAAAAAATTATGGTCCATTTATCAAAAGCCCGTGGGGCCATCTGTGGATGCAGTGGAATTTCATCTCTGTGCGATGGCTTCCTTGTTCTTTGACATGCATCACAGGCTCAACAATATGCATGTGCATCACTATGTAGTGTGGGCCACTATAACCCAACACGTAACACCTTCTGCGCAATAGCTTTCTCTACATAGTGGCCTCCTACCAGTTCCCCATGAGCTTCAGCCAAGATGTCATGTCTTTCATGTTCCAAACCATAACTTCTTAACACTTCATCCACTCCCAACTTGTAAAGTTGACCAGCAGTCAATGTAAAGTTAGCTACGTGCGATAGCAGCTCCTTCTTTTGTTGCACTAAGTCTCCAATAAGCGCACTTCCAGTAGTCAAAAAGTGAATGATATCTGCAAAGTGTTCATCAACCATTTTAATATCAAAGAGTTGCGTGTCAGGTAGTCCCTCCTCTAGACTGGTTGGTTCCTCCCCACTCTCAATGCGTGATAGGTGATTAGGTCCAACATTCAATCTACTAGGCTTAACAATGATTTCAATCATATTCCTAAATAGCAACAACCATCTACAAATCTACACCCCCCCCCCCCCAACACAAGCTTATTGACCAGGTACTTCAAAGAAGTTTGGTCAGTGAACATTTTGAAGTTCCCTCCTAGCAGATAATGCCTGTATTTATGTAGATCATAGACCATAACCAATCCTTCCCTTTCTATGGTTGATTAGTTGTGCTATACACTGGAGAGCTTCCTACTGGAAAAGGAAACAGGGTGATCAATATCTCCTTCTCTTGGTTGCACTAAAACAACTCCAAGTGCAATGCCAGATTCATCAACATGCGCATGGAAAACCTTGGACCAGCTTGGGAATATTATAATAGGTGTTGTAACCATCTTTCCTTCAGAAGATCAAAGCTCTTATAACATTCCTCATCCCAGAAAAAGGACACATCCTTCTTTAACAATTTCTCCGTGGGTGTAGTGATCAGATCATAGCCCTGAATGAACTTTATGTAATATTCGGTGTGTCCTAGAATAGAGCACAACTATTTATCAGTGGTAGGGACCTCCACGTTGATAATAACTACAATTTTGGATGGATTTACCATCAATCCTTGCTGACAAATAATATTTCCCAAAAAGATTCCAAAAGGAACACAGAATATACACGTATTCAAGTTAAGAGAGATCTGATGCTTCCTGCAAGTGTCGAGCATCATGCACAGGTTGGAAACATGCTTCTTTACTAGTCCAAACACAATCCAATCGTCGAAGTATACTTCCAAAAAATTATGCATGAACTCCTCAAATACAACTACTACTATGCGCAAGAATATAGCAGGTGCATTCTTCAATCCAAAAGGCATGACTATGTATTGGAAGGATCCCCATTCTATTGCAAATGTGGTATTAATTTGTTATTTTGGTGCAATATTGATCTGATGATACCCAGAAAATCCATCAATGAATGAGTAAGCCTCTTATCCTCCCACATTGTCCAATATCTCATCTAAAAATGGGGTAGGGAAGGGTTCATGTACACATGCATCATTCAGTTTGTGTAGGTCCGCACGAATCCTTATTTCTCCCGTAGTCTTCTTTCTTTAAACCACCATCAGGCTCACCCAATCAGACAGTTCCATAGGCTTGATGATTCCTACATCAACCATTTTCTCCAATTCTTCCTTCTATTTTTTCTTATACTTTGGATTCAACCAGTATGGTCGTTTCTTGACAGGGCACACACATGGTTTCAGATTTATCTTCATAACTCTCAAATCTCCTACAATGCCTTTGAGCTCTGAAAATTTTGGGGGAAATGGGTCCTAATATTCTGTCAATAGCTCTAAAAATTTTCCCACTATGTCATCATCCCAATAATCTGCTATTTTGGCCAACTTGGGTTGTTCTTCTATCCCAATGTTGATGTCCTTTAGTTTCAGAGGCTGTCACATTCACCATTCCTAACAAGGGCCCTACAACTGCGCGCTCCCCCTCTGATTTGGGGATATTGATATTTCTTTAATATTCATCATTATCTTCCACTGACATATTTTGGCAGTTTACAATATCACACATCTGCGCTTCCCATGCTGACGCAACACATTCTATCTCAGGTCGGGATTAATTAAAGACAATTGCTTATATATCTTGCAGGGCTTCATCTAATCCCTCTGATCCACCAGCCATGCTAAAGGTTAACATAAATATTTCATTCATTGTAAACCAATTAAGGTTCCCTCAGCGCAGCTCTGTCTCCAAATACCATGCACTAGGGATTGGTCGCAACGTATGGAAAAAAATGTGAATCCATTCAGCCCTGGGATTATTATCCCAGACCTCCATCCATGTAGCCAGGTGTTTGTGCAGATCTCCTAGGCCACCAAAAATATTAGTCGGTGGGGTAGCAGGCTGCTCAAAGTGCAACTACATCATTATGCTACATTATTACCAATATTCAAAGTTCCCTTTATGCATACACCACCATCGTGTTGGAGTTGTGCACATAGCCAGATCGAGTGCCCAGAACCTTCGCTTTTTTGGGACAACATTTTCCAATTTTTCCAGAAATAAGACAATATTGCTAGAACCATGAAAATAGGGCAATTATCTTACCTCTGAGGAGACGCATCACAAAATTTTAGTGACTCTGAGGCAGCGTAGCGCAGAAACATCATGCAGACAATTCTTCCAGGTCTCCATTTCTCCATTTGAATCTAAGAAACATGAGCTATCATTTTACCAATTTAACATCCCATCAGTAGTAGGGTTGATCCAATCCTCATCTCATGCTGTCAGCTTGTATATATGGTCAAAATCATATCCTTTGTGCACTAGTTCTGTATATGTAATATTCCCAAATGAGAAAAGCAGGAATATAGTGCATAAAATGAAAGCAGCAGCAAATATTTAACACATGAAACCATGAGACCAATATGGAGTCATAAAATTGTGTATAAGAACATAAAATAAATACAAAATAGTGAGGCATAAATCATATATAATGAGGAAACAAGCATCCCATAAGCAATCGCTCCCAAATATGAGCTGTTGTTACAATACAAAATGCCAGAGAACAACTACACTGTAGTCATATTAACCATAACTACAACTGGAGATGATACAATGATATAAAAATACTGATATATGCCCCAATAAATTCTAGACATACAAATCTGGGCACTAGATCAGCTTTCCAAGACAACCCAAGGGGGTTTCCGGAAAATGCACACAATGTGCCAATGTAAGCTACAGCCCTAGGGCTGATGGTATGCTACAATAATAGAAATGAGAATATATGGCTGAACCTCATGTAGAAACCTACATCTCTTCTCCAATAGATCCTCAAGATGAAATAATGGCTCCTCCAATGAAGAAATCACCTCCCAAAACAACCACTGCAACCACCCCTGCAACTCCTCCCTAAAATAGCATAGATCTGGGCTGAAACTGCACTATATGGGATAAATACACCTTGGCCTGATGCTAAATATGTCAATAAAGCCCAAAGGGCTTCTTTACAAGCCTTCCAATGGATGGAAACCTTCCTCCACTGCAAAAATAGCTCTGAAGACACCCAATATAATTCTCCACTCCCGCACCCTACAATACAGCACAATATTCTACAAAAAATGCGTTGATGAAGAAAGCTGTAGCTTGGCCTTGAGCCTGGGTGTGGAAATGTAGTGCAATACTCCTCTAAGAGGCCTCTCAAGGAAATATATGGGATTACCACTCGGGAACACCCTGTGCTAAACAACACTGCAAACTCAACTAAACAGTTGAAGAATGCAAGAAGTCTAAACAAACCATATACAAAATAATAAGCCAAAAAAATAACCAATATGGTTGCCATCCTCTTCCTTATATAAGTTATAAGCTTCCTTACCCTTGGCCCCACTAAATTAGGTCACTACCTCCATGCAATCAATCTCCCTCCAAAACTGCATTATTCCTCATTAAATGTCCACTCCTCCAAAACAACGTTGTTGATTTGGTCAAATTTGACCTATTCAACATGTTCCATCTCCTGTTCACACTCAAAGGAGCTTTATTTAGCTGCTTAGAAGGTCTCCTTTCACACTTGAAGTGTTTTTTTTATTTCTAAGGTGATTTATGGGCCTCCCTACCCACGTATTCACCTACCTAGTGACAAAATAATCTATAATATTCCATTTAGTTGAAAGCTAAATTTTTGGAATATTACAATCCTCCCCTCCAAAATTTTGCTTGTCCTCAAGCAACTGTAATGGTTGAGAAAAATTCTCCCCTCCTCCTCTTGTGACCTCCTCATCAAATAGTCTCCACCACTACTTTAGATATTCTACAACAATTCTATCTCCCAATGGTTCCTCCCAAATGTGTAAGTTTGCCTTTGGTGGATAAACCAAATGGCTCTCATCATGAGAAAATGGAAGGTCTATATGGAAACCTTCTTGTTGTCCAATGGCCTCTTTAGGGTAGGAGTGATGAAAAGCATAGGGGATCTCATTCCCAATAAGAGGCTCCCAACTCCATGCTATCATCCAAATGAAATGAATCACCTTCCAGCATGGTAATTCATAGAAAAGTTCCTCCTAAATGTGCATGAGAGGCATATCCCAAGTGGTCCAAAAAATAATATGGCTCACCTCATAAAGAAACAAGTGATCTACTATAGTGGCCATATCATCTCACATACTCCCCTTGAAGCATGAAGCATAAAAAGTGTGGGAAAGGTCTTTCCCAATGGACACATCCAACCAATGCGCCTTCCCTCCAATCATGTTCTCAACAAAGATAAGAACATCATCAACATATGGGATCACAATCCAAGTTATGCTAGTTGCCATGTGTAGTACTGGGGAAGGGCAATGGTCCCTCAAGTGCAACCAGTGCAATTTTACTCCTAACTGCCATAGAATATGACATAACAAGTGTTTCTCCCACCACTTGTTTGTTGCCCCATTCTTCTCACATACTTGGAGAAGGTGTATGATGTTTGGTGTTAATGAAGCACACCATGAATAATACATCATCTCTGAAAAATATTCTAGGGAGTGACCAATATTATCTTTGTTCATGGCCCCAAGTAACTCATGAATCCAATAAGAAAGAGTGCCCCCTCTTGGAGCAATGCCCTGCACATGAGTGGTAAGAAAATGCAAGTATATAGTAAATATATCATGATGCTCATAAATACAATCCTTACCATACACTTGGTTCAAACTAGTGAGGTAGCTCATGGATGAGCTCCATCTCACACCCAATGAGTAAGGAGGTGGTGATGATAACTCTTCCCAAGAGTTATGTTCCTTTTCACCCTCCAAATAATCTATGCACTTGCTCATATGATAGTGCATCTCCCCTTTGAAGTATTCCCACATGAATACCTCCAAGATAGTATGGTATGCTCTAATGAAACTAGTGGGATTGGAAAGCAAGATCTCATAGGCTGCATGTAGTAGTTTATCCTTGAGCTTTGAGGCTCTAGCTAAAAATATCTTATCTTGATAAAAGATGACCCCATCTCTCACTGTATATCTCCCATCTGGAAACTGGTCATCAAGAATCCTGCATGTAAGGAGGTCCTTGGAGTATTCCACCAATAGCTATGATCTACGATAAGGATCTAAACTCTCTAATGATAGTTTTGTTTATGTATACTGTGTAACCCCTGCCATGTGGCTACCCTCTTCCTTGAAATATCCATGCCAAAGTCAAGCACCGGTATGCTACAGACATGTCCTTGCTGCCCTTCCTGTTGCTTCTCATGCTCAAGTGAAGGTTGAAGCTTTTAGAGACTATTCTTCCATATGAAGCTTTCACCTCTCCAAAATCCCCTAAGCCTAGCCAATGCATGCACGAGTGGCCACCATCCTCTACCAAATGGGAAAGATTCCTTCCTATGTGGAAGTGTCCTATGGTCCTCTAAAGCCATGGAGTGGTCTCCTTGCACCATGATGGTGCCATCCTCCATCCCAGAAACATCTTCTCCCAGCACAGAATAGCTGATGAGAGTGGGTAATGATGATATCGGGAGAATTTCTCCCTCCTCCTTGAGCCTACCCAAGACTCTCTGTGCTGTGCCAAATCCTCCCAAGGTTCTCACCCCTCCCGGATCAATGAGTGGTGAGGTGTCTCTCATCTCTTGATCTGGTGGACTCCTGGGTAGAATACCCCCATGTAATGAGACATCAAAGTCTGAAGTAGACTTTATATTGAGTGGATTGATTTTTCCCTCCTTTCGGTGCATAAACCATTCTCCTTATTCTGTATATAAACCCCCTTAAAATAAATAAGGGTGCATGACCCCCATCCTTTGATGTTTATCCACCTTTTCTTCTCCTCCTTTGATCAAGGTGTTACTTCCCATCACTACTGTCACATGATGTTCCTTGGGAACTTTTTGCAAAGATGAAAAATTTCCTCTAATTGAAGCAATAGCTTCATGCCCATCTCCCTGTGGTGATGGTTCTCCTCCTGAAGTGACAACGATGTTACTTTCTTTCTGCTCTTCCTCCTCATTAATATTTTAGAATATCTCATCAACAATGAGAGACCCTAGATCTTGGTCTTCCCTTGAAGGAGAAATCTTCATGCCTTCCTTTTGAGAAGAAAGCTCTTCCTACAATGGGGATATTTCCCTTGGAAAGGTATCATACAAGTTTTCATCCCCCTCAATAGAAATCTGAAGTGGAGTTGGTGCAATGGATCTTTCCAACTCATGCAAAGGTTTTGAATGTTTATGTTTTGCTAGCTCAATCAAAGATGTTTTAGATTGTTTTACATCAAATCTCTTCACTAATATCTTAGTGAATCCTGCATAAGTAGCTATATTTGCATGATTAAATGAAGGAGATTCATAAAACCACCAAGTATAAGCCTTACCTTCAATATGAAGTGCTGCTATCCTAAGGGCTTCTTCTTCTTAAACTTGATGTAGCTGCAAGTATGAGTCTAGCTACTTTATCCAATCCTTGGCTATGCCTTTAGATGACCCATCAAAATTTGGTAAAAAGAATCTACCTCTTCTATTTCTGTTGTGATTTTTGGGCCTTCTATTCTCCTTGAGTTGGAAAAAACCTTGGAAGTGTTAGTGATCTATATTTTTCACTATCTGAAGATGACTAAGTAGTGTCCCTATATTTCTAGAAAAAAAAATTCATAAATATTGTGAGTTCTAGAAATCTCACATCCTTCATTATTCTGAGATAAAATTTTCCTATTTTCATCTTCCTATGTAGTCATCACTAGCCTACCACTCCTGGAAGACCCATCCTAGGTTCAAGCCATTTATTTTAACCCCAAATGTCACCCATTTTTTACCATGTCTTGCCTTTTTGGGCCCAAATCCTTTGTTTTTCTTATCTACAGGATTCCATACTATTATTCAAACCTACCAATAAAATAATATTGCTGACTCTTCCATAATATTCTCAGACACTGATTGTCTCTACATACCCTCTGGATAATCAAGTATCCTAGATCCTAGGTCTTCACAACACACTAAGCTTATCACAGGTCCTGATTCCTAAGTCTAAATCCCTATCTAAAATTCAAGTCCAAAGGTCCCCATTAGGTCACCAAAGGTTTCATTGAGTCATAGGATGGATTTGGTGCCCAACAAGTTATGCCTTCCTTCATAAAGAGGTTGCATTAAAAGGGGCCTCCTTGGCTTAGAGCACAAACACTGCAAGGGACAACTTCCCTTGTTCACATTTTTAGTAGCCAAGGTGACCACCAGCAACAAGAGGGGGCAAGGTAATAGGATATAATTATCACCAGGAGGCAGACACAAACAAGACAAAAAACAACAAGCCTATAGGTAAAAGAGTATCAGGGTTTGTTTTGGTGGATTAACAAAACATTGATGACAAGCAAAGAACCATCTCAGATATTTCAAGGACAGAAGCCTCCTCCTTAAGGGTTTTGCTAAAATAGCATTGCTTCACCTGCACTAAGAGAAGAAAGACAAAGGGTATCAGGTTAAAGAAGACCATTTTTCCAAAGGGTATAAAAACAGAGTTTTTGAAGTAAAAAGTTGGGGTATAAATGATTGTCAAGACAGCCCTAAAAAAAAAAATGTCACCTCGATTTCTGCATCTCAACAATAGGCTCCCAACAAAGGGCCTCCATGCCAAAATATTGTTCTTTAAAAATATTGGCAAAGGCAGAAATAAACATGTTTTCTGAAAAATGTTAAAGTGTGTTCACAACAAACATTAGTCAAAAGCACACTGAAAGATAGGAGACACCAACTTTACAAAAGTGGGTTTGGTCTATTTAGTTTAATTTTCAAATCAAGTATAAAAGCCAATTGAACCTTCCCCATGCATCATTTTCCCATTTCCAAGAAGAAGAAGCTGTTGAGAAATAATATTTTGGTTTTCGGGCAAACTGTGAAAATTTAGCAGGCGCTACGCCCCTAGCCTCCGGTGCTATGCATAGAGGCGAGGTGAGCAGTGTAAGATTAAAATTCACTACACGCTTGTAGGTTGGTGCTACGTGCCTAGGTTGGCGCTGTGCGCAGGCCCAGAAACGACCACCGGCGCCCGGGAGACTGCCTGTTCCTCCCAGTACTACGCCCCAACAGCGCAACCGGCTCGGCGTTGCACCCCTGGCAACACTTCAAAAAAAATTCCAAAGACTTTCAAACTCAAGTTTTTCGGCCTCTAAAAATATTCTGCAAGTTAATACAAGGTTGGTTAACCTTTTTTCCTTCTCCCAAATATTATTTTTCAGAGAGGTCATCCATGGTTAGAATTGACCAAAACCCTAGACTATGCAAAAATAAATTGTTATGTCTTTGAACTAGGGTTTATAAGAAGAACTGGTTTTTTATACAGAGAGGGGACTGAGTGACTATAAGCCTAACCTCTACCACCAAGCACAAGCTTTGAAAGTTGTCTTCACCTTAGCTTTCCTTTTTGCAAAATTTTGACCTACACCACTTATTTTACTCCAAATACCCTAAAGAAAAACTCAAAGTTCCTTCTGCTCTTTGGACCAGCCATCATGTTAGAGAGAGATAGTCACACCAGTGGTGATGAGAGTCACACTCCCACCAAGCCAAAACATCACGAAGGAAAAGCTAAAAGGTTTGAGCCCCTAGACACCACTCCAATTACTTCCTCTCCTATGATCCTTTCATACTTCTAGGATGTAGGGTGCTACAATTTTTGTGAGAAGGTCAAGCAAGTCAAATATCATCCAGACTTAACTAGATTGTTTTCTTGTAGCCTACAAAACCACCAAGTTAATCAGTAGAGGTCCAATTTGAACTTTCATCTGAAATCATTTCCAAGGCAACCAGTATTCCATACATTGGTGAGCTTTGGTTCAAACAAAAGAAATTGGATTTGGGTTATTATGGGCCTTATTTGAAACCCACCTATCAGCATAATTGCAAAGCCATTTTTCCTTTTCCTTATTTTCTAGAGAGGTATGCAGCATTAATGAGGCATATTATCATTTTTTTCACATGTGAGAGAAGATACTCCCGGCTCTATTCATATCATATCAGGTTGCTGATGCATTTTACCAAAGTCAAGATGATGAACCTACCTTATAACCTCTTCTAGAGTATTAATAAAATGGCCTCTGCTGTCAAAGGAAAAGCTATGACCACCAAATGCCTAGCCTCTTTCATCACTCCCTGATCAAGATGATTTTCCTATACCAGCTAGAGAGACAAGGTATATCTTGGGAGACCTTCATCTCACATGATGTATTTGCAGACCCCCGGGCCTTCATCCAACAGAGATTTCCTTCCACTTCACAACCATCTACCTCCACACATCCATCATCTCCCTATGTGCCTTCTCCACAAATAATTTCACCTATTACCTCCTCCCCTAAATTACCAAGTGAAGGGGCTGACAGTAGCCCTAGTGAAGGGAAAATAGGAGGCAACAGTGAGGAAGAAGATGAGACAGATAATGATGAACGAGAAGAGGGCAGTGAAGAAGAAGTTGAAGAAGAAGAGGATGAAGATGAAGAAGAAGAAGAGGATGAAGATAAAGAAGAAGAAGAGGATGAAAATGAAGAACATGATGATGAAGAGGAGGATGGCCAAGAAGAAAGCAGCAATGGCCAAGAGTAGCAAGATGACGAAGGAGAAAAAAAATATGAAACTAGTGATGGCAGCCACAAAGATGAAAATAGTGAACATGATGATGAAGAGGAAGATAACAATGATGAGGAAGAGGAAAATAATGAAGAAGAAGATAGTGAAGAAGGAAAACATCCAGATGAGGAAGGCAGCTATCTAAGTGCCCAAGGCAGTCCAAGAAAGAGTCATGACAGTCATGACAGATGTCATGACTATCTCGACAAAAATCAGTCCATAGAAGACATAGAAAAAGCAGAGAAAAGTGAAGGACAAAATGATGACAGCATTGCCTTTGAGACTCCCTTGATTTCCCCTCTCTCATGCACTTATCATAGAGGGAAAAGGGGTGTGTTTGCTTCCTCTAAAAGGAAAAGGGCCACCTCCTTACAAAATACCAAAGCTTCAGACAAAGGCAAAGAAAAAATGAAGAGTGTTGAGAAAAAGGCACCAGTCAAGAGAAGAAAAAGGATCAAAAAGGTTTCTCAAGGCCCTCTCTTTGTTGATTTAGATAGTGATAATGAGGACCAAGGGATAAATACAAAATTGCTCCTCCTAGAAAAAGATGCCAAGCTTCAAGAATGGGAAAAGTATTTTGAAAGGGCACAAAGGGTCATCTACTATTATAAACAGGAGCACAAAAATTTCAAAGAGGTGAAGAGGGACCTTGCCTTGCAGAAAAAAAATGGTCAAACACTATGCAAGGAAGAGCATGATTGCCAATGCCAAATTCAAGCAAGCCCCCCTAGAGCTAGAAGAGATAAAAAGGCCCAAATTTTATGACAACCTCGGGATCTTGGCCGATGCTTCTTAGCAGGTGTCTAAAACCCCTTCAGGGTTCTACACACCAATTTCGAAGAAAATCCAGAAACTTTTTGTTTTTTCCAAATTTTGGCCCCTAGGAGTGCAGCACCCTAGGCGCTACGCTCTTTTTTGGGGCATCCTCAGCTACTAAAGTTTACATTTTTTGGTTTTTCATGTCTGCAGAAATCTACCCAAAAAATTTTAAGTCAATTGGTGCATTTTTTTCCCCCTCAAAAGGTCAAAAAACACCTCAAAAATGACCTTTCTGCCTCCTTTTCAGGCCCGACGCTGCGCGTTGAGAAATCATGGGAGATTGGATTTTTGAGTAGATAAATTGCATCCATTCAGAAAAAATAAAGTCTTTCTGGAAATTAGACTCTTCAAGCTTTCCAACGAGCCATCACGGGCCTGAATCTGATGCCGGAAAGGGGTCCAAAACACAGCTGCAACATACCACAATTTTTGCTGATATGGAGCTACGCACAGAGACAACTTTTTGCCAAAAAGTCAACAAAAGACACTAATTAATGGAAAATTGGTTTTTTAATATTTTCTTGGAAAAACACTCCTGATTTGATTGGGGAGTTATTTTTTGGTGTGTTTCATTTATTTCCTTATCTCTTATGTGTCTTGGGCCTTGCATGGTCATTAAGCACATTTATGACATTTATGGCTAAATTAGGGTTTCTGGAAGCCTCTTAGGGTTTCCACATCCTCATTTGCTTCATAAATAGAGCATGAGGCTCTTGTATATTTTGTTGGATGTTGATGACTTATGATAAAGTAATACATAGTCCCTTGAAGCCTTTGATGAGAAATTTGATGTGTTGGAGCTTATGCATGATCTGATTTACTTGTTGATGGAGAAGGACTGTTTGCAGGATCCATAGGCCTGGTTGATGGTGAATTTTTCTCTTGTTAATGTTTTCTAAGTTTCTCATATGTTTTCCATCCATATATGCTACAGTAGGACAAAACATTTAGACTAATATATGTTTGTTGATGGCACCTTAGATCTGTTTGTCTCCTTCACTGCCTTAATGTTTTCTTCTGCTAAGATATGCTAGGGAATTCATCTCTTTCTCTCTAATAAGTTTTTGGCTTGTTTATTTTCTTGAATGATTTATATCAGTTAGTATCAATTATGATTTATGGCTAGCCCTGCATATTGTTACCTCTGAAATAATCTGTTCTTGAAATCATCTTTTGAAGCAGCTTTGCCTATGGTTTGTCAAGGAAGTCCATCTTAACCATGATCTTTGCCTTTACTTAGCTAAAATTGTTTCAAGGAACTTTCATAGTTGTAACTGTGGATGTTAGGGTTTTCTCTCCTTTTATGGTTATAGTCACTTGTGCATCTTAAAAAAAAATTCTTCTCTTGATGATAAAATCCCTAAAAGATTAAATAAGGTTTTTCCTTTCTTTGTTTTATATAAATGTTGTCTTGGTTGATTATCTACTTTCAGTCTGAAATCAAATGGATTAGGTTTTTCTTAAGCCTTTGATTCTCTTGTTATGCTTATAAATCTTCTAACTCCCTCAGTTTACAAGTATATAAAGGATTATGTTTCTACCCTTTATTAGCTTGTTGTTTTCAATTTTAATGTCCATCTCATGATCCTTCACAACCTTAAAGATCCACCAACCAAGTTAAATTACCATGCAAATGCTCTTGAAACCTTTGATGAAATCATTCATGAACTTGTTTGATTCCATTTCCCAATGACTTAAAAATCTTCCTTGTTTCTATCTAAATCTATCTAAGCACCATACCCAACCAAAAACAATCAAAATACCTTGCACTTAACATCTATCCTAAAATTAACCCTAATCAGCAACCAAGTTCACATCTTTGCACCTACTAGAGAGATACCTCTCTGAATCCAGGAAGGCTAGGTCCTAGGATTCCAAAGCTTGGTTTGATGTTTCCCTATGCCTTTGTATCTCAATCAATCTAGAAAATTACGGGGAGCTAACAGGAAGTTCAAGTGCTCCTTCAATCTCCAAGGTTGAGATTCATACTCTCGAAGATAGTCAATCAAAGTCTCCTCCTTTGGTGCATCACCTTCCTCCATCTCTCTGGTTGTGAATATGGGCATAAAACTGTGTTGTGGATCAGATTGTGTGGCTGAATGCTCACACCCATCATGTAAAAATCTAGGGTTTGCTTCATATTCAAACCCCCTTGGAGATTCCCTACACATATCCCTTCTCATCTTCTTGACATCTTCAAGGATGCTCTACATGGTTTGAAAAAGAAGCTTTGAGAGCTCCTCTTCCTCCCTTCCTCCAAATACTGGAGTCTTGTCTTTGTCCCTTCTATACATCTCCTCTTCTTTTGAGAAGCTTCTCCTTATGGTGACATATTGGTTGAATGCACAGGCTAAGCCAAGATTGTGCTCTGATACCACTGAAATATTCCCAAATGGGAAAAGCAGGAATATAATGCATAAAATGAAAGAAACAACAAATATTTAACACATGAAACCATGAGACCAATATGGAGTCATAACATAGTGTATAAGAACAGAAAATCAATACAAAATAGTGAGGCATAAATCATATATAATGAGGAAACAAGCCTCCCATAAGCAATCACTCCAAAATATGAGATGTTGTTACAATAAAAAATGCCGGAAAACAACTACAACGTTGTCATATTAAGCATAACTACAGCTAGAGATGATAAAATGATATAAAAATACTGATATAGGCCCCAATAGATTCTAGACATACAGATCTGGGCACTAGATCAGCTTTCCAAGACAACCCAAGAGGGTTTCCGGAAAATGCACACAATGTGCCAATGAAAGCTGCAGACCTAGGGATGAAGGTATGCTACAAAAACAAAAATGAGAATATATGGCTGAAGCTGATGTATAAACCTACAACTCTTCTCCAATAGATCCTCTGGATGAAAGAATGGCTCCTCCACTGAATAAATCACCTCCCAAAACAACCATTGCAACCACCCCTGTAACTCCTCCGTAAAACAAATCTGGGCTGAAACTGCACTGTAGGGGATAAATACACCTTGTCATGATGCCAAATATTTCAATAAAAACCAAGGGGCTTCTTTACAGGCCTTCAAATGGATGGAAAACTTCCTCCACTGCAAAAATATCTCTGAAGACACCCAATGTAATTCTCCATTGCTGCACCCTGCAACACAGCACAATATTCTGTAGAAACTACATTGATGAAGAAAGTTGTAGCTTGGCCTTGAGCCTAAGTGTGGAAATGTAGTGCAATAGTCCTCCAAGAGGCCTCTCAAGGAAAGATATGGGATGCCCGCTCGGGAACACCCTGTGCTAAACAACACTGCAAACTCAACTAAACAACTGAAGAATGTAAGAAGTCTAAACATACCATATACAAAATAATAAGCCAAAAACATAACCAATATGGCTTCCATCCTCTTCCTTATATAAGTTATGATATTCCTTACCCTTGGCCCCACTCAGTTAGGTCACTACCTCCATGCAATCAATCTCCCTCCAAAACTGCGTTATTCCTCATTAAATGTCCACTCCTCCATAACAACGTTGTTGCTTTGGTCAAAGTTGACCTATTCAACATGTTCCATCCCCTGTTCACACTCAAAGGTGCTTTATTTAGCTTCTTAGAAGGTCTTCTTTCACACTTGAAGTGTTTTTATTGTTGTTAAGAATATTTATGGGCCTCCCTACCCACTTATTCACCTACTTAGTGACAAAATAATCTATAATATTCCATTTAGCTGAAAGCTAAACTTTTGGAATATTACAGTATATCTCTCCGCTTCCACCGGATCCAAAGGTACTATAACTTGAGTAGCATTGCTTTCAAAGATCATGCTCTTGCACTTCAAGTTGATGATGCCTCCCATATCAATGACCCAATCTAGCCCTAGCAGCGCAGGGTAGGGGTCTACATCATCCACAATTTGTATTACTTCAAATTCCGTGCATACCTTTACTCCAGCAATGTCTACCAAAACCTATGGGATTATTCCTAGTGGAATGATCTTATGTTGATTATCCATATGTAGCTGAATGGTGGACCATTCTAGATTTGGTTTGCCCATCTTCTGCCAGGTCTGCTTAGGTATAACGTTTGGATCAGATCCCAAGTCCAAAATGACCTAATCCATCTCATACTCTCCGAACTGCAAGGTCATGTGCATCTCCCGACCAATCCTCTTCTTATTATTGTAGATCTTGTTTACATCCTTACTCTTAGTTCGAGGCAACTCCTTATCCGCGAAGCTATCTATCAGATCTTGAAGGCTGTCCATTGCTTCCTAGTTATGAAATATCTTAATGTAGGATTTCAAGAAAGGTTTGACTTCATCATCAATCTTTGCTTCTATGATTGACTTGGATGTGGATGCACTTACAGCAAAAAAATCCTTCCTAGATTCTACAAAAGTCTCATTTCCTTCTATAGGTTGAGTCCTTCCCTCTTTTTAGAGTCCTTCCTGATCAATGGCTCTACATTAAACTTATTTCCCTCGTCTTCTCCAGTGGCAACACCATTGCGTGTAATTATGTTTACTCTTGGATCATCATCTCACATCTCAACTCTAACCATTTGTATATTCTGTGTAGGTGTCTATTGTTGCTTCTTTTTCATTATAGCAATCAAACAGGACAATATTCAATAACATGATCAAACTATCTACAATACCAGCAAGATTTTCATGTAGGGTTTGGACATTCGCCCGTAATGTTCGACGTCTCCATAGTTATAGAAAATAAGTTGTTCTCTTCCACAACCTGCACCTCCACCTCTCCCTCCTCCCCTTCCTCTTTCTGGGGATCCATCGTGCCCAGAGGGGAATGCTTGTGAAGATGGGTCGAACAACACTTTATAGAGGTTGGAATTTTCTATCATCAAATAAAATGTGGGGCAGTGGTGCTCATCATGGCCAATCGAAGAGCAGAATTTACACCATTTCTGCTTCATCTCTAGTACAAAACTTCCTAATTGAGGGAAATGGTTTGTGTCATGCCTTCCAGCCACTTGACATTCAACACACCAGAATGTAGGAGTACCACTCATTCCTACAACATCCCTGGGTCGTAATGGATTTGGTCCTCCCGCTTGCATGTAATCTTGAAGCAAGGTACACTGATCTTTCATGTGACCAGAACCCTTACAACGTATACACCATACATTTGCGCTGACCTATTTCCCTATGTTTCTGTGTAGGTTTTGAATCTCCATGTGCATTTATTCTAACTGAATTTGGATTTGTAAAGTTCCAAATTGGTCATCAAATATGGGCGCGGCTTTTAGTTTCATGGCAACTTCAAGAGCCACTGCTTGAGAATCAATTTTCTGCTAATTCATAGGGCCATGTAGGTGTGGCAAGAGCATGGAAATAAACCATTCTTTATGTTTCTTATCATCATATATAAATCATCCATCACTATGGTGCACTTCAATGGCTAATATGCTTCCCAGACAGATTTATTTGGTTCTTTTCGGATATCTTTAAGCGTTGTTTCACATTGTGAGTAGGACTTTGGTTTTTTGAACTATTGCTTTAATGCATTCTTGATTTCATTAACAAGAGGATCAGCATTTTGATTCAAATATTCCATAAACCAGTCTAGCACACATCCTTCAAATTCCATGGCTAGTTGTGCCCTTTTGACAACATCAATGTTGAAATTTTGTGCAGTCCATACTGCGTTTGCAACAAACCAAAACCTTTCCATGTCTTCATCGCCCACGCCCTTGAAGGAGGGTAGCTTCATATGCACAACCATATCACCTCCTAGTGGTGGTGGAGGTGGGGTAGGAGATGACTTACCCCTGCGCGAGTTCAACTGTGGAGTAGCTAGTGGGCTACCCTCGGTGCACGTATCCCCACCACTCTCTGTATTACTATTATATGGGTTTCTCATAGGGTTTTATATAGATTTGTCTCCTTTCTGTTTAACCCAAAAGTACTTTCTGCTACGCGTAATGCTTTCAACTTCACTTGGGGTCATTCACTCAGTGTGACTGCACATAATACCCTTTTCACACAATAGCATCTTAACCAGCAAAGGTAGAGAGCGTATGAACTTGCCTCTCAGTTTTTTGAAGAACCTCCTTTCAACTTCAAAATATGACACAAAATGATCTACTGAAAATTCTATTACAAACCCACCCAGAATTTTGTCAACCCAATGATATACAATGCAAGTGATGGAGTTATTAGTCTGTTCTAACTAATGAATCAAATCAGGTGTCCACTGAGTGATATTATCGTCCTTCCAACAGGTTGGAAACTCAACTAACCTTAGTAACCACTCCTGCAATTCATGTGCAAAGGTCACAAAGTATATTTCGTGAACCTCTGTGAAAATATACTTATTTTCCCACTCTTCAGCAAACAACTTCTTACTTATGTTCTCCTTGATGGAGAATTCTCATATCTTTTGTTCAAACCAGTCTTATAATTCAGTCTTCGATGGCTGCCACATCACCTAATCTCTCTCAAAATGATCCCAGTCTCGGAAACAAAACCATTTGTTGGCTTGAAGGGTCCTGACCCACGTTCAGAGTTAGCGCGTAACCAACAAAACCCTCTTATTACTAACCCTTTTAGCAATGACCAACTTGCGCAGGCCAAAGTCTCACTAGAAGCAGTATGGGGGGGTGCTGGAACAAGGTTTCCACACTCTAAGAGAGAATTAAATGAAGTGGGCACCTTCAAATCTACTTTAAAACAAACAGATTTGCGCACCAGAAACCCTAGGTTAATTAACACAGATTAATCCAGCACGCGCAAAGTGACAGAAGGTTCATAACCCTTTTAATAGTTCTAACAATGTGATATTCCGCCCTTAAAAAACTAGATCTATGAATTTAACATTCAGTAAACAGGTACGCATCTGATGCAATCATAGATATATAACTCATAAAAATGAACAGATATGTATAAATAGATAACAGATGCATTTAGTACTTAGATTTATCCAAACAATTCTTCATTCATGAACATTTCTCAAAAGCCCTTACAATCCTTCAGATCCACCCGTGCACACAGCCAACAGGGTCAGCACACAGCCAGAATAAGGTATCTACACACACAACCAACATGAGCCTTTCTGACATAGACACTTAAACATATTTGCTTCAAACCTCAAAACATATATCACCACTTATCCAAAACTTATCAAAAATTGTCTTATCTAACTCGATCTATACTTCTATTTATATCTTAGCCTGTGCTCATACTAAGGTCCACAAACCATGGTTTGAGACTCCTAGATTTACCCTTTAGCCCATACAACTCATGAAGGGACTTTGAACCATCCCAAATCCCCTTGACTGTGGATTTCTTAGCGCGCATGACTCAAAACTACAAAAATATGCTATTGTTCCTAAAAAATGCGGTCCTAAGGGACCCTACTCCAACACGCATCATTAGAGATAAGGATCTAAAATAAGTGGCTATTCCATGTCACAAAACACAAAAGGAGTGTTACTTTATCCAATGTCCAATATGTGGTTTATTAGTCACCTTTTCATGGAAAGCATTGCAAAGGTATACAATACACTATATAGGTGGTTTCACAACCTCATGGCAAGAACCACAATGACCCATATTTTATTGTTCCAATGGTTTAACAGCCAAAAAATAAGCAATAGGTGGTTTCACAACATTAAAACAAGCACCACAATGATCCGATCCTCCACTGAGCTTTCCATTAATCAATCAGGCTTCAACACACCATATAGTTGCCGCAATAGAGTCACAAGGAGCACCTTCCCAATTCACAGGGCATAGGGTTCAATTTTCACCCATATTTTCTCCTTCTTCCTTCACACTGGTAGCTTTGAAACTGATTTCTCTAGTTTCTTCACCCAAAACTCCCTTATTCTGCAATTTATAGCACTCAACATGTTTTTTTCACAGTAAGCTTCTACACCAATCATTTTGTGCCTCCTCTTCACACTTCTACAATTCTCCTTATTCACAACTACCATAATAATCCTATCTCCTCTTCCTTTGCACCTTCGACCTTTTTTTTTGTAACTTTATTTCTCTATCTCCATTTTCCATGAGGAAAGGGTACGGTATGACATCCTCCTCGACTAATGTAATATCCCAAAACAAGGATTTTCTACAACAAATAGAATATCTTAAGATATTCTAAAGTTGGAGCTCCAGCAAATCATGAGCATGGAAATGTAGATCAGCTCACTAGATGTAAAATAAAATCTCACCAGCAGATGAAATAACCTCAGCAAGCATATGGCCTATATCCTCCTTCCCAAGTGGGGAAATGCAGTAATATAGGGAATAAAACAGTTGTCTTCAGAAAATAACAATATACCTATGAGGAATGGGACTTGGATCCCTTGCATTAAATAATTTATAACTCACATACAGAATTAGAGGTGAAACAAATCACTCTAGCTACTTTAAACAGATCTCCCCAGCTCCAGATATCTCAAAAACACCCTAACCCCATGACTTCCAGCTACATAATTTATGAAGACTGTAAGAGCGTAATTACCATGAGGGTTTCTATAGAAAATGATGAATAAGACTGATCTGAAGATTATATTAATCATGTAGCAAAGAAATGGAGGTTTAACCTCTTTTACACAAGAAATAAGGCACCCAACAAGGGTTTCCGGCATTACACATGTATAAAAGGTAGTACTGCAGAAAATAACGCAGTATACTACATATCTGTATTTTTCATGACTGAATATACCATAAAATAACTAATCAATACAGAAAATGGCCAAAGGCCCTCCTTATTAAACCTTCTAGAGGGAAATAAACACCTTCTCCTCAAACACTAGTACAAAATCCAGGGGTTCAACCCTGCTACCGCTACACCTGCAAAAAAAGACACAGTTCTGAAGGTAACTACATTGTATATGTTGATGGTTGATTGGCCCTAAGCTAGATGATGAAATTGAAGCTCAAAACCTTCCCTTTAGATCCCTTAAGCAAGTTGATCCAAAGAAGAGGATGGAATTCCCGCATGAGAATTATTGGCACTAAACAGTGTTGCAACCATAGCTAAACAGCTGAAGCATGCAAGTAGTCAAAATACCAAAGATAGATGAATACTGAATGAATTCATTGCTACTATCCTCTCCTTCTTATCCTTGGTGAGCCTCCTTCCCCGAACCCACATATTGATGAGGTGACTTCCTAGTAAAGATTCCTCCTTCAAAACTGTGCTATCCTTGTTGGCTTCCCTCCTCTTATAGCAACGTTGTTGACTTGGTCAACTATACCTAATTCACTTGTATTGCTTCCTTTCACACCAAGGTGTCTTCAATCCAGCTCTCATATGTGTGTCTAGGCTGATCCTTGTTCACATTGAGCTAATTTACTTGGATGATCTCTTCCTCCTCAAGAATGCATGTTGACTTAGTCAAACTTGACCTTTTCCACATATATTTTTCCCTTGTTCACACTTGAAAGTGTAAAATCCAGCTCCTAAGGTGATCCCCTTCCACATTAACATGGAAATTATTCATGTTTTTATTGCTCATGGGCCTCCTTACCCATTTATTCATCTCCTAGGTGAAATCAGCAAAAAATAATATTCCAAATTTGTTGTATGCAAATTTTGGAATATTACAACTAAGGTTACCAACTTCGACTTCAATGCTTATCAACATGATAGGATAGTCCACAGTTAAGTGGGTAGTCCCAAAAATTTATTGAGATTGGTATGGGCGTTCTCATGCAACGCTCCAGACACACAACATGTACTTAATGACCCTTTCCTCATAGCTTTGGTTATGTATGTCCCCCCATTCAAGCTATTCATAAATTCATTTTCACATAGACTCACATACATCTATAGTTCATAAAATTTTGTATACATTCATGAGGTGTTATGAAAAAGGGTTTTTACATGAAGTTTGATGGAACAATGATCTTTATCTTGGTGCACCAAATAGAGCAATATTTTGAATTGCTTAATATTATGGATGATAATCAAATGATTAACATAACAATGTTAAACTTTGAGATAAAATCATATCAATGGTGTCAATGGGTATTTAAAGGAATCCCAACTCTTATAATTATACTTGGGGTTTATTTAAAGGAGACTTAGAAGCAAATTATGGAAAATCCTGGGAACAATACTAATTCAACTAATTGACAAGAATCAATCAATTTGGTGATATTAAAAATTATAATTCAAAATTTCAGGTTTTTCCCATGATATTAGATAACATAAGTGATGAAAATTTGTTGGGATCCTACATGGGTGGATTAAAATAATACATTAAACATGAGCTTTTCCTAAAACATCTAGAAATTTTTATGGAATCTATACAAATTTATAGTCATATTCAAGCCAAGAAGAAGTCTATATGCAATTATACCATGGGAGCATGGATAATATGTAGAGATAAATTTAGATCTATAAGAAAATTATATGTCAACCAAATTGAATATCACCAAAGGGAATGGAGGAAATAATATAAAAGGACTATGCTTTAGCTGTAACAAAAATAGAAAAAATGACATAAATTTCAAGAAAAAAATTGTTCACCTTGGAAAATAATGACGAACATGAAATGGAGGCATCTACACAGGGAAGGGAGGAAGAAATTTGCAAATTAAAAGAGAAGAAAATACAGGAAATAAATGTGCACAACATTGAGTCAAGCAAGTGTGAGATATATGTTCATGCACTAGCAAGTTTGTCATCTCCACAAGCCCTAAAGATAATTTGTTGCATTAAGAAAAAAAGGGTTGTAGTGCTTATTAAATCAAGTAGTACACATAACTTCATCGATAAAATATCGGAAAAATTCCTTAATTTTTATGTATATCAAATGATAAATTTTCACTATATAGTTTCCAATGGTGGAAGTATTGATTTGCAAGAAAAATCCGCAACATTAAAATGGGTATGGGAGTATAACATGGAAATCCCAATGTATTCCATTCCAATCAGAGTTGTCTATGTGGTCCTAAGAATTCAATGGTTAAGAACATTAGCCTTATCAAGCATCATGGTCATTGAAGGGAATAGAGCACAAACAGATTATTGACTGCTGCATTATGTCTCAGAAGACTGAGCCACCGTTCATGTTGTCTAAGAAGCCACAGGTCATGGGTCACGAGCTTCCTAAAGCACCTGGGAAAGTTAATAAGAATTTTGTTGGGATCATCACGCCAAGGAGGTAAACATAAAGTTTCCAACCTCCGCCTACCCTGAATCTCCAAATCTCATCATCGTGGCCGCAGATCCTCCGAGCATAATTGGTTGGGGGTTTGCTTGACCGACAACACTAAACTCACAGTCGAAAGGGTATTGTCATGCTAAGTGAGAGGAACATGGCCCCTGGAAAAGGATGTTCACCGACTTGCAACATGATTTTCTGTTGTCGCAAGTTGTTGTAACACCAGAACAACACTTCATCTCCCTGCAACCGTGCGTTTTTGCAACATCACCACAATGGTTCGTCTCAAGTAGCTCTATGTTTCCACATCAATTGGTGTTATGATTTAGTTGACCCATCTACGTTAATGGTGAAACTTCCTGTATTATGTGGGCTAAATTCATTAATAAATGATTTTTTGTGGATTTATTTTTGGGATTGTTTAAATATGGTGATTGGCACTTAATTATGTGTGATGGAGTATTATGCTTACATTTTATCAAGAGGGATTTTTATAATAAGAATGTTACCATGGTGTTATCTTTTTATTATTATTATAGTAGCAACATTATATCTTTCTTAAAGTTTATTAAAGTGGTATCAAAGCCACCATCTTAACCAGTTGTGGGATTCCAAGAAAGGAGAAATAAAAATAGATTACTGTCAATTGGGAAGTAAAAAGGGCTAGGAGTCAAGGAAAAAATGAAGAGGACCAAGGAGAAGAAATACCAATGGGTGATCACGAAAAAACCAAAATTGAAGATGCCTTACAAAAGACCATTGACACTCATAACACCATAATGGAACCTCTTAAATTACATGTCGTGCAACCTAATGTGCAAATAAATAATGGGGAAGGAGGTTCTCATTCAAGAGGGGATGGTCCACCACATGAGTATGTCAATATTTAGAGAAATGGTCACCACAAGAGCATGTCAACGCTCGGAGCAGCCATTTTAGCCGACCAACCATGCCTCCATTTTTGGATGAATCCTCTAGGGATAAAGAATCCCCTTCACCAATTGTAGACACGATTACATCATGGATGAAATAATATGATGCATTGCCTCCCAACGTGAAAGTGACCCCGAGCATTAATGAATTTTACTACATTATGAGAAAAAAGTAAAGGAAGACAACTGCATATGGGGGCTATCAGTCAAACATGGATCTATAGAAGGTTGTGGGAAAGGTTGCTCTTATTTATTTTGATTGATCGATGAAGTGTTCGAAACGGTCATGGGTACAAAAATTGGACACATATTTCCAACTCAATCCCATGCAGGATAAGGATGCCATTAAATACGCCACACTTCATCTTGACGGAGAATCACACGAATGGTGTAAACATGGCATGGACACTCTAGGACATGCAAGCATCATCTCTTATACAGAATTCATGCAGAGGCTAATAGAAATATTTGACAGGAGGGATCCTGAGATGTACTTTCGGGAGCTAACCTAGCTTTGACAAACAGGGAGCATTGAATACTATGTTGTAGAATTGTAGAGGCTCCCAGTAATGGTCACTGACCTCTCCATGACCCGATTGGTCATGTTGTTCATAGAAGGGTTTTCAGAACCCCTATGTGGTTGGGTTAGGGCCTACCAAGTCACCACCTTGCAATATGAAATTAACCGTGAGAGGGATATTCAGGATGTAGTATGCAAGAATAGATTGTTGCCCAAAATTTCTATTCCTAAAAAAGGGAATAAAGTCAAGTAGCAACAACGGGATCCATTTGGTAAGGGGAAGCTAGATGATGAGACCAGGAAATATCTCACAAGGAGAGGGCTATGCTTCTCTTTTCAGGAACCTTGGGCACCAGTACATTGGTGTACTAAATGGAAGGTCCACTATATTGAAGTATTCTCCGAAAGAAAAGATGAGGATGTGAAACTAGAGCCGGATCAAGGATAATCACAAGGCATGGGCACAATACATGAAGAAATATAGGAGGGATTCATTTCTTCTCTTACAGGGGTCCCAAGATATCACACCCTCTGAGTTAGGGGCACCATACAAGGATAGAAGGTGACTATGCTAATTAATGGGGGGGGCCTCAAATTCAATGATTCAGAATTTGTAGTTAGAAGGGGGCTAGCTACTGAAGAATTTGAAGGCCTTACACTTTTTATTCCGGGAAAGAAAGAGCCCAACCGCATGCCATGCACTAAGATAGTCCCTAACATGAGTCTAGCAATGGGAAAATACATGGTTATAGATAACTTCTTCATCGTATATTTCCCAGACTCTCATGTAGTATTGGGGTTACAATGGCTATATTCTATCAAGACTCATATAATAAACTACCAAGACCTGGAGTTCGCATTCATAGGACCAAATGGTAAAAATTTGATGTTTAAAGGAATGCATGGATATCCTCCCAAGGTTGTGACGTCCAATAGGATGGAAGCACATATTTGACATGGGGATATTGTATGGGAAGTGGAGTGTCGAATCATGGAGAAGAAACCAGTAGAACAACACGAGTATTCCCCTGATATTATGGCATTATTAAAAAAATACCAGAAGATTTTTGGAGACAAACCCCCAGGATGACCACCAGATAAGGGATTTGCCCACATCATTGAACTAGAGGAAGGGTTCCATGCTGTCATCACTACCCTTTACTGACACCCCAAAGCATATAAGGATCAAATATAAAAGGAAATACAAGAGTTGTTAGCATTAGGACACATTTGGCCAAGCTCAAGCCCTTTTGTTTCATCTATAGTTTTGGTCAAGAAAAAGGATGGGTCCATGAGGATGTGTATAGAATATTGACCACTCAATAAGAAGATCATAAAAAATCGATATCCTATCCCCAGGATCGATGAATTGATGGATGAGCTTAAGGGAGCCAAGTACTTCTCAAATATTGACCTTCGCTCAGGGTATCACCAGATCAGTGTTCATGATCATGACATTCCAAAAACAATTTTTAGATGCCACTATGGACATTATGAGTTCCTAGTGATGCCTTTTTGTTTGACCAATGCCCCTGACGATATTTCAGTAATGTATGAACCATGTGTTCAACAAGAAGCTATGAGCATGACAAACTTATGCCCGATAATTGGTAAATATATCCCTGAGCTTAAGCAACCGTTCTGCAAATTTTTCTCATCGATGGGACATGATGAGTAGCACTGTTGAAGCTTCGATTTGATGATTGACTTAGATGGCCTATATAGGATGCACAATGAACCAAGCTCACCAGCATCCCCATCTGGTGTGGTGGATTCCAAAGTAGAGGATGAGGAAGAGGAGGAGGCATTGTTCGAGGAAGGGGCTAGGTCATCTACTATAATTGTGGAGATGTATGCCATTATGAATGGAAATGTTCAAATCTAGCACAACATTCTTGTAGGTACTGTAGAAAATTTGATCATGTTATTGAAGATTTCCCTGCTTTGATTGCAAAAAAACAGGAAAAGAAACAATAGACTCCCGCTAAAAATATTTATATGGTAAGAGTTGAGCTGCACAAAGAATAACCAAATGTGAATATCGTCACTAGGAGTGGTGCAACCACTGGTGAGAACAAAAGGAAAAATCTTGATGCTGATCTCTGGATCTGAAAAGCACCTGGAAAGAAGGAAGGATTTAACTTATAGAGAGAAAATGAAACCTTTGTAGAAGAAAAGAAGGGATTCGCAGAGGTAGGCACCTAAACATCAAGCAAGCCTATGGATGTGGTTGATGAAGAGATAAAGCCCTTCCTGCAAGCATGTATTAAATTTTTGCGCAATAAGAATGTGGTTGAGAACCTTCGAGAATTAATAGACAACCATGCAAAGAAATAACAACCCTGGATGGACCAAAAGGTCGTTAATAAGATTTATAAGAATAAAAGAAGAACTGGACGGGAAATGCACTTAAATGCCACAACATTAAAATTGGTATGGGTGTATAAAATGGAAATCCTAATGTATTCCATTCCAATCAGAGTTGTAGATGTCGTCCTAAGAATTCAATGGTTACGAACATTGGATTTAATCTTTATAAATTATAATGAATTATTCATGAGATTTGAATTGGAAGGAATTCAATATGTGATCAAAGGGTTTAAATTCAGACCATCTCATGTCATAAACTCTTATAGAATGGAAAAGCTTCTAAAAATGGTAGAAATAGATTTGTTGTTAGATTGTACTCTTTTGAAATTAAGTAGCAAGATGAAATTTTTTTTCAGGGAATTAAATTATACCTTAGAAAATCACTATAGGGTCTTCCAAGAAATTTCTAGAGGCATAAGCCCCATCTAGAGATCATGAATATCAATTAAATTAATACCCTGAGATACTCCTCCTGTTAAAATACCTTATAGATATCCTCATCATAAAAAAATGGATATTGAGAAAATGGTACAAGGAATTATAGATTCAGGAATTATTGCAGGATTTCATTTTATACTCCAATAATGATGGTGAGATGTAATATTCCCAAATGGGAAAAGTAGGAATATAGCTCATAATAATTGGAAATAGTAGCAAGTATTAACACATTACATGTGATCCAAAGGATAGATCCATGGTATTATGTATAACAGCAATAAATGAGCAGATGATCTTGGGGATCACGCCCCTCAAGATAGGCCAAAGTAGCCTCCGATGCCAAAATGCACGCAAAAACAAGTAATACACTACTACACAAAGTACTGAAGTAATCACAACGCAGTTTTAATGACTAATACTACAGTTGGGACATATAAACAAATGGATCTCAAATATCATGCTCATACAAGGCCAAAAATGGAGATCTATGCTCCCATACACTTTTCCAAGACAACCTAGGAAGGGTTTTAGAAAATATACAAAATATAAATGATGGATCTAAAGCCCTAGGGATAAAGATGCACTGTAACTAAAGCACGTAAAAGGAGGTGGCTGAATTTGATGTAGATCTGAAAGAACTCTCTAAATGAATGGTTGATCCCTTCAATGGAAAGAAAACACTCCAAATGGAGCACTGAACTTGCCCCTGCAACAAATCACTAAAATAACATAGATCTGGACTGGAACTGCATTGTAGGGGATAAAATCAACTTGGCCTGATGCCAAATATGTCAAATAAGCCCAAGGGGCTCCTTTAATGGCCTCCCAATGGAAGGAAACCTTCCTCCACTGCAAAAATATCTCAAAAAACACCCAACAAGATCTTCCACTGTTGCACCCTACAACTTAGCACATCTCTCAACAGAAACTGCATTGTACCACAAGAATAAAGCTTATTCTAAAACCTAAATGTGGAAATGTAGTGAAAATCTCTTCCAAGAGGACTCTTAAGAATAGAGATGGGATTCCCGATCAAGAACACTCGGTGCTAAACAACACTGCAATCTTAGCTAAACAGTTGAAGAAATCTTATATGTCTAAACAAACCATATAATAAAAAACATAACATGAATAATATGGTTTCCATCCTCTTCCAAACTCTAAGCCCCATCCATTAATGACACTACTTCCATGCAATGTGTCTCCATATAAAACTGCATTGTCCTTCATTGAATGCCACTCCTCCATGACAACGTTGTTGATTTGGTCAAAGTGGACCCAGTCCACATGCTCTATCCCTTGTTCACACCTTAGGGTGCCTTATTAAGCTGAAAAGATGATCCACTTTCACATGAGAAGTGGTTTTATTCCTAATAAAGAGATTTATGGGTCTCCCTACCCACTTATTCATCAAATAAGAAAGAAAAATTAGATTTTAATATTCTAGTTAGCTATATTCTAATTTAGGAATATTACATGAGAAAAAAAAGACAAATCTTGGAGGATGTATCATGATTATAAATATCTAAACAAAATCACTATTAAGGATAAAGTCCCTATCCCAAATATTGATGAGCTATTAGATGAGTTCATTGAGTGGATCATTTTACAAAGCTTGATTTTATCTCACGATACCACCAGATTATATTAAGGAAATAAGACATTCTCAAAATAGATTTTAGAACTTGTGAATGACATTATGAGTTCTTGGTCATGACTTTTCGGTTGACTAATGACCACTCTTCTTTTCAAAGCTTTATGAGTAATATTTTTCAACCCCATATTACAAAAATTGTTTTTCTTTTTCTTTGATGGTATTCTTATCTATAAAAAATCATGGAAAGAGGGTATTAAACATGTGGATAAATTTCCACAAATTCTCAAGAACAATCAATTAACTGTAAAACTATATAAATGTTCTTTTGAGAAACAAGAAGTAGATTATTTTGGTCATATTATTTTAAAGGATGGAGTTAATATCTAATATATTAAAAAATGGCTTATTCCCAAGAACATCAAAAGTATTAGAGGATTTTTTGGACTTAAAGGACATTATTTAAAGTTTGTTAAGAATTATACATGCATTGCAAGCCCACTAACATCTCCCTTGGTAAAAATTCATTTGTATAGAATGATGAGGCTACTTTGGAATTCTTTCTCCTAAAAGATTCCATGTATTCTACACGAGTAATGGTAATTCCTAAATTTGTAAAACATTCAAGTAGAATATGACGTGTCAAGACAGTAAATTGGAGCAATTTTGATGCAAGAAGGGAGACCACTGGCTTTTGAAAGTAAAAAGTCATTGGAAAAGATTTGGTGAAATCAACACATGAAAAAGAAATGCAAACAATTCTACATGTAATAAAAAAAATAATGGTGAAAAATATCTCATTGGGAGACACATTAAAATCAATACAAACTAAGATAGATTAAAGTATTTTCTAAAGAATAGTTTGTCATCAAAAGAGCAAAAAAAAGGGTAGCAAAAATGCAAGGGTTTGATTTTGAAATAATCTACAAGAAGAAGAAGGACAATGCGGTAGTGGGTGATATTTGTAGAATAGAAAAGTCTTCAAGTTTATATTTGATTACATCTTCTATTCCAATATGGCTAAAAAAAACTCACCATAAATGGAAAAATGAATATAATACTAAAAAAATACAATATATAAAGGAATTAATGAACTACTTTGATATAATGGTAAGATGTTTTTATGCCCTCAATTAAAGCTGAAGTATCAAATATTAAGAGAGTTACATGAATTTGTGACAGTAGGACATGTACGGTTCCTTGAAACATATAAAAAGATAAAAAATGATTTTTTGGCGAAGGAATGTAGAAAAATATTTAAAGATATGTAAGTAATGTCAGGTTTTCCAACAGAATTAAAAAGAGATAGTAAAATCTCCAAGGTTACTTCATCCATTAATCATTCCTAATAAAAGATGGCAAGAGATATTAATGGATTTCATCACAAGGTTACCAAAATCTGAAGGTAAAGATTCCATTTTTTTGGTCACTAATAGTCTAAAAAAATCTACACATTTTTGTGGAACTCAATGTACATATATGAAAATCTAAGTGGAAAAAGTGTTCATGAAGGAAATTCATAGAATTCACGGTCTCCATAAGGTAATAGTAAGTAACAAATATTCAAAGTTCATAGCTAATTTTTGGAAAGAATTATGCAATATGAGAGGAACAAGATTAGTGATGAGTTCATCATATCATCCACAAGCAGATGGTCAAATAGAAAGCGTGAACAAATGTTTTGAGGGCTATCTATGATTTTATTCTCAGATAATAAATCTCATTGGTAAAATGGCTTACTCTAGAAGAATAATGGTATAATACTACTTATCATACATCTACTAATATGACCCCATTTGAGGCTCTTTATGGAAATCCAACTCCTTATATCTCATATTTTTTGCAATATAATTCGAAAGTACATGCAATAGAGTCAGTTGTGGAGAATACTAAATAAAATTTGATAATTCTTAAGGAAACCTTAAAGTTGCATAGAACAAGATGAAGCAACAAGCATATCAACTTTGAAGTGAAAGACAATTTGAGGAGGGTGATTGGGTATTTTTGAGGCTACAACCTTATAAGAAATACACACTCAAGGAATAGAAGAATTACAAATTAGCTCCAAAATTTTGTGGATCCTATAATATTATTTTTAGGATTGGAAAAGTGGTGTGTGAGTTATATTTTCCTTCTTCTAGAATTATTAAGATCTTTCATGTATATTTCCTCAAAATGGTTGTGGGAAAAATGATGCTAATGCGATTAGAACTTCTAGAATTAGACGAAGAATGGACCTTGATTCTTGAACCAATTTTTTTATGAATTAGTGTTCTATATCTCTTCAAACTATAACCATTATATAGTACTTGATCAAGTGGAAGAATATGCCTCTAGAAGAAGCTACATGGGAAAATAAACAGTTCATGAAGAAACACCCCCAATTATAAGATTTGATGGAAAATATTTTTTTAAAGAGGGGGGATATGTTAAGGTCCTTCGGCCCCTATATTAAGGCCCTTAACAATCATTAATTTTATTTTATTTGTTATATTAGGATGCATACTAGAAATTTTCATTGTATCCTTTAATTTTAATTATAGCCTTTGTACAATTGAAATTTAAGGATACAATGAAAGGTTCTAGCACACATCCTAATATAACAAATAAAAAAATGAATGATTGTTAGTGCCTTAATATATGGGTTGAAGGACCTTAACATATCTGTAATATTCCAAATAGTAAAGGCAACAATATTGAACAAAGCAATGGAAAGTAGCACTAAAGATCAATGTACAAATATATGAGACCAATATGGAGCCAATTTATTATGATATAGAAGCAATAATGGAAATAAAATCTTGAGGAACAAGTCACTCAGGCAATACAATACAAGCCTCCATAAATCACATAGACAAAATACATGAATAATAACTGCTACAATAATGATGGAAGATCAATACAACGCAATCACAATGGAAATAACTATAGATATAAACACAAAATGATATAAAATAACTGATATATGCCTCAAGAGATTCTATACATAAATATCAAGGCTCTATATCACCTTTCCAAGACAACCCAGAAAGGGTTTCCAGAAATGCACAAAATACAAATGGTGAACTACAACCCTAGGGTTAAAGATTCACTAAAACTGAATAGCTGGGAAGATATGGCTGAATCTGATGTAGAAATTTTTGGCTCTCCTCCAATGGATTCTCCAGGTGAAAGTTTGATCCCTTCACTGAAGGTCTAACTCCCCAAATGGTGCACTCAAACCACCCCTGCAACTGCTCACTAAAATAACGCAGTCCAAGACTAAAACTGTGCTATAGGGGTTGATGGTGACATTTCCTAGTGCTAAATTATAATATTATTCCCAAGGAACTTCCTTGCTGGCCTCCCAATGCAAAGAATGATTCCTCCACTGAAAACAAGCTCAGGAAATGGCCCTACAATTCCTCCACTATTGCAACCCTACAACACAGCACAACCCTGGAAGAAACTACATTGTAGAAGAAAGTTGTAGCTTGGCCCTAATTTTGGAATCTGTAAATGTATCTCAATCACCTCTCCTGAGTGGGCACTCGAAGTCCCCCGAGGATGAGAGTGGGATTCCCGCTCGGGAACACCCTTGTGCTAAACAGCATTGCAGTCTCCACTAAACAGCTAAAGAGAGCCAAAAGTTATAACATGCCATAAAAAAAATAATACTCAACATGATTTCCATGGTTTCCATTCCATTCCTTATATTCTTGGTGAGCTTCCTCACCTTGGGCCCCACTCATTAAAGCCACTATTTCCATGCAAAGACTCTCCCTCCAAAAATGCACTGTCTCTCATTGATTATCCACTCCCTCCATACCAGCGTTGTTGATTTGGTAAAACTTGACCCCATCCATATTATTCATACTCTATTCGCACATAAGGGTGCTATATCTAGCTACTAAGATGCTCCCCTTTCACATTAGGAGTGATTTTATTCCTACTAAGGAGATTTATGGGTCTCCCTACCCTCTTATTCTTCTAACTAAGAAGCGAAAACAAAATTTAATATTCCAACTAGCTGAAAGCTAATTGGGAATATTACAATATACCCCTCTTTTAAAAAACAATTTCCCTTAAATATTATAACTGGGGTGTTTCTTCATGAACTTTTTAGTTTCCCATGTAGCTTCTTCTAGAGGCATTTTCTTCCACTTGATCAAGTAGTATATAATGGTTATAGTTTGAAGAGATAGAGAAACTAATTCACACACACACACACACACACATATATATATATACACACACACACATATATATATGTGTGTGTGTGTGTGTGTATATATATATGTGTGTGTGTCTGTGTGTGTGTGTGTGTGTGTGTGTGTGTGTGTACATATACACACACACACATTTTTACACACACTACTGAATATATATATGTATATATATATATATATATATATATATATATATATATATATATATATATATATATATATAGCCTTAGGATCATCAAATTGTATCTTATACATGATACTCAGTATAAGAAATAATCTTTCCCCGAGGTGGTCTGTAATTATTAGACTCTTATCATTTTAAAGTGAAAGGTTAAAAAAGCCTTCATTTACAATCATTACTTGAAATTTTGATGCCATAAATACTAAGGAATTGAGAAGTTTTGTCATTTTGTAATGGACGAAGTTATGGGCACTACTATAACCAATCTACACTATTAAATTTTTCTCTTTTATATGTCCTTATATCTTGAGGGTTTTTGAAGTACTAATTGTAGCCAATGCAAGGAAAGATATTGCTAGATCAATCTCTTCTAGTTCTAGATCATGTGATGGCTACAATTCTTGATTTTCTTCCTATTTATGATCGATGTTGAATAATTTATTCTCACTTCATTTATGCTCATTATTTTACTTATTATCACAATTGAAACACAATGATTTTTCTCTTATTTCAATTATTTATTGAGTTTTCAACCTTGTTCATTTAGTGAGGTTAGGAGAGGATACATTATGTTCTCTAGAGTTGTTAGTGATCACTCTTCTAGTGGCCATATTTTTACTTTAAAATTTCCTTGATACACTAAAACTATTCTCTAGGGATTTAGATTCAAAGAGACACTCCTCATTTTGGATGCTTTCCTTTGAAGTTCTCATAAATAGTTCTAACAAATTATCCTTCTAAATTTTCCTTACCCTGAGACTCAACTTTTGTAATTGTTAAATGTGCTATGTAATTGGGATTGTTTTCCAAATATTTACCAACTAAATAAAGAATTTTATTCTAATTGTTAGTCTATTATGAAACCAACTCCAAAAATAGAAGAAAAGAGATATCGATGCCTTAGAAATAAGCCACTTCTAGGGGGAAGCCTCCAATACATTACATGAATGAACAATTCCTGGATGATACAAATGACAAAACCTCCTTTATATATATAGGAGTCCATGGGGCCACAATGTAATCCTAGTGGGGCCACAATGTAATCCTAGCCGACCTAACAACAATAATGTAAGGGAACAATAATAACAATATGGGGGTTACAGGGGTACAAAAATAATAATAAGGGGGGCTACACAAACATAATAAGGGACTAAACTAGTAATATAGGGACCTAACATGCCTCTCTCCTTCAAAAAAGCGTTGTCCTCAATGCTTGAGTAGCTCTGGGTGCTTCTGTATAAAATTCTCATCCTCCCATGTAGAATCTTCAATGGGTAAGTTCTTCCACTTGATGAGATACTCTGAAATTGATTGATTTCGTAGCTGTCGATTTCTTATTTCTGTGACCGCTCCGGGTTCCAATATGAACTTTCCTTCCTCATCAAGTTCTGGCAATATTGTTTGAGCTGGAAGATTTTCACCTATAACTTTCTTTAGGCATGAAACATGGAAAACTGGATGCACTCGCGAAGAAGAAGGAAGCTCCAATTTGTATGCCATAGTACCAATCTTTTGCAACACCTTGTAAGGACCATAATACTTTGGCGATAATTTATTATTCTTCTTAGCTTGCTTGAGGGACATTTGTTTGTACGGTTGTATTCGTAAAAATACCCAGTCTCCTACATCAAAACTTCTCTTGCTGTGATGTTGATCTGCTTATTGTTTCATTCGATTTTGTGCCAAATTTAGGTTATCCTTTAAGAGTTGGAGAACTTCTTGTTCATGCTCGATGTGATCTTCCACTGCTTGAACCTTATAATTTTCTCTTAAATATGATGTTATGGACGGTGGATGATATCCATAAAGTGCCATAAATGGGGTCATTTTTGCTGCAGTATGGAAGGAAGTGTTATACCACCATTCAGTGAGAGGTAACCACTTGACCCATTGTGCTTGTTTATCATATACAAAACAACGAATATATCCTTCTAAAAATTTATTCACTATCTCAGTTTGACCATCGGATTGAGGATGATAAGACGAGCTATGAGCTAATTGAGTACCCAAACAAGAAAATAACTCCATCCAAAAATTTACAGTAAAAATGGGATCTCTCTTGCTCACAATAACCTTTGGGTTTCAATGTAGCTTTTGAATTGTGTCCATAAATGTAGTAGCAACTGTACTTGATTTAAATGGATGAGATAATGCACAAAAGGGTGCATACTTAGTAAGTATATCAACTACCACCATGATGACACTCTTTCCTTCAGACTTAGGTAAACCTATGATAAATCCCATTGAAATCTCCTCCCAACGTTGACTTGGAATGGATAAAGGTTGTAGAAGACCCGAGGTCCTAATTGTCTCAAATTTATTTTGCAGGAAAACCAAACATTCTGCCACAAAATTTTGAATATCAGATTTAAGGCCATCCCAAAAAAAATATTTCTTCACCCTGTGGTAAGTTTTTAAAAATCCTAAGTGTCCTCCTCAAGGAGAAGTGTGCAATTCCAAAAGAATATTTTTTTTAGTTGGGAATTCTTACAAAGATATAAGCGATCTTTGTATCATAAGGAATCATTTTTCCAAACAAATGTATCAGATGTACTAGGATCTTGTTACAACTTTTGAATGAGTGTCCACACTTCTTCGTCCTTCTTCCATTCATCTCTTGCTTCGGTTATCCAATCTGGTTGGATAACAGAAATGGCACAAAGCAATGCTTCCACCTCTTCATTATTTCTTGAGAGTGCATCTGCAACAACATTTAGCTTCCCTTTTTTGTATATTATTTCAAAGTCATAACCCAACATCTTTGTGACTCATTTTTGCTGCTCTTCTGAAGATATTCTTTGCTCCAAAATGTGTTTAAGACTATCATGATCAATTTTTACCTTGAAGTGTCTTCCCATTAGGTAAGGTCGCCATTTCTTTATTGCATGTAGTATTGCTAACATTTTCTTCTCATAAATAGATTTATGTAAATTACTTTCCTTTGATTGGATGACTTTCAAAAGTAACAGGTCTTCTGTCTTGCATTAAAATAGCACCAATTCCATTTCCTGAGACATCGTATTCCACAATAAAGGTTTTTGTGAAGTCTGGCGTAGCTAAGACCGGTGCTAGGCACATTTCCTCTTTAAGATGTTCAAAGGCCTTAGTTGCTTCAGGAGTCCATGAAAATTCACCTTTCTTCAATAATGTTGTTATAGGTGCTGCTATTCTCCCATAATTCTAACAAACTTGCGATAATACCCTGTTAACTCAAGAAATCCTCGCAACTGATTTATGATTGTGGGGACTTTCCATTCCTTAACAGCTTTAATTTTGTTAGGATCTACCTTAACACCCTCGTGAGATACAATATGACCCAGATATTCCACCTCTTGTACTCCAAAGAAAAATTTGGATGTTTTTGCATATAATTGTTTCTCCTGCAATATTTTGAGCACCCTATCAACATGTTGAACGTGATCCTTCTAAGACCTGCTGTAGATTAGTATATCATCAAAAAATACTAGCACAAATTTTCTAAGGAAGGGTTTGAAAATGGAATTCATCAACCCTTGAAATGTAGAAGGTGCATTGGTAAGGCCAAAAGGCATGACCAAAAATTCATAATGACCTTCATGAGTTCGAAATGCTGTTTTTGGAATATCTTCGGTCTTCATTCTAATTTGATGATATCCTGAACGAAGATCCAACTTGGTAAAATAAATTGCTCCATGTAATTCATCCAATAATTCATCAATCACAGGAATGGGAAATTTGTCTTTAATGGTGAGCTTAATGAGCTCCCTATAATCCGGACACATTCGCCATGATCCATCCTTCTTGTGTACCAATACTACAGGAGCAGAGAAAGAACTTTGACTAGGTTGAATTATACCCGCCTCTAACATTTCTGCAATCATACGTTCAATTTCACTATTTTGGAAGTAAGGATATCTATAAGGCCTGATGTTTGGAGGAACACTTCCTGGAATCAAATGAATAGCATGATCATGATCACGAATAGGTGGGAGTCTTTTGGGAGTTTCAAACACCTTGGAATGATTGTCCAAGACTTGTTGGAGATCTGCAGAAATAGATGATTTTGATGTCGGAACTTCTAGTGAGCATAATTGTGCAATTACGCCTCGTTTTTCTTCCTTTAGAAGCTTTGTCATGAAATTAGAGCTTATTATCCTTCCCGGATTCCCTTCAATACCCCGTAATTCGACTTCCTTTCCTTCTGAAAAAAATTTCAAGAAAAGTTCTTGAAAATTAAAAGCTACCGTCCCCAAAGATTGTAACCATTGTACTCCTAGTACAACATCAGCACCTCCCATAGGAATGGGAAGCATTGGACTAGTCAATACATATTCCCCCATGGTTAGCTTGATATTATGGCATTTTCCAGAGCAATTTATAGTTCCTCCATTTGCAACCATCACTTGACATTCTGGTGCTGGGTATAGGAAACAATTTAATTCCTTGGCTACCTTACAATGAATAAAATTATGGGTGCTACCTGAATCAATCAACACTATTACCTTTTTTTTCTTGATATGTCCTTCTATCTTGAGAGTTTGAGGAGTGGTAATTCCTACCAGTGCATTACACGATATGGTCAGATTCATTTCTTCCACTTCTAGGGTTGGTTCCTGGTGTATATCCTCTTCTTGTTCATTTTCTTCTTCCTCTTCACAATCTATGTAAAATAATTTCTTCTCAGCACACTTATGACCTTTAGTGTATTTTCTATCACAACCGTAGCAAAGCCCTTTTGCTCTTTTTTCTTCCAATTGTTGTGGTGTCAACCTTGTAGGTTGTGGAAGTCTAGGAGTAGCAACACTTCCATCTTTATATATGTGAGTGGTAGGCTTCCTTGTTGCCATAATTTTACATTCAATTTTTCTTGCCAACCTAAATGCCTTTTCCAATGAATCACGTTCCCAAACTCGAACTTTATGTTGGATGTTATCCTTTAAAGTCCCTATGAAGACATCAATCCTGTGTTCCTCTGGAATATCGGTTACCCTTATATTCAATTTTTGGAAGTCTTCAATCTGCTCCGCCACTAAACCATTTTGTTTGAGATTTATCAATTAGCTAAAGAAGGTATTTCTTTTTGTATCCTCATAATGTGCTATCATTTCCTCCGTAAAAATTGGCCAAGTGAAAAAAATTTTTATGGGAGCAAAGCCATCGATACCATACAAGGGTAAATTTTTAGGAGGAATTATGGTTTTGAAAATTGCCTGCGAGGGTGCGCAGGGTTTCCTCATCGGGGTCGCGCACCCTCGATAATTTTCTATGCAAAAAATTACCATGGCTGCATGATTTTTCTATACATGCAGAGTGCAAAAATGAAATCTATGTAAAGAAAAGTCGCGCAGGTGCCGTGAGGTTTTTGAAACATAAAAATTATGCCATAAAAAATGCTCTAATTTTCTCCCACAAGGTTTTAAAGCTCTTAATTGATCATTTTCAAGCCATTTGAACAAATCATGCTTGAGTGGAGAGAATGTGAGCATGAAACACACAACGCAGAAGCAATTTTCAACCAGAAAACATTCCGAGCTTTGAAAAACTATGTACTTTACAAATTTTGGTCCATTCAAAACATGAAAGCTCAGGTAGAATTAATGACTTCGTTGGTGAAGTCATGGGATATCTAGGAACAATTTTTTACAATCGATGATCACCGGCTCGTTATTGATTCAGAGGAAATTTATTTTCTTGAGTGGATTACCCCGCAGGGGACGTGACATTTCTTTATTTGAATCACGGTGAGGTGGACAGTCTACTGCATCATATATGGTGCAATATTGCACTCAAAATTCACAACTCAAAGATGGGAGGATAAATATAAAAACTATCCAACGACTTGATTTAAAGATCATTAGTTTTACAGTCACTATATTATGTGGTAGTGCAGATCCCCACATGGCTACCAAATCTCAGATGCAAACAACTATTAAGTGTTTCGAGGAAACAATGCTCAATTGGTGTGAAGGAGTGGTTATCAAGATGAAGGGACAACTTACTCGAGCCAAGGATGGCAAGGTGGAGAATTTCGGCTATGGCATCATCCTAGTCTCATTTTCTCTAGAGAGTATTCCACTCCTCATACCACAACAACACCTGGTAAACCCTGTAGGTCCAAGAGATCCTCATATGTTGTGATGGGTTTCATTGATGGCACACCATGGTGGTGATGGATTTCCTATAGTACGATATATGCCTCAGTTTTTTGTGTGGCTGAGAAGTCAGATATTCATGATCAAGGACTTTCTGTGTGTAGGGATGGATTACAGGGGCGACCTTGATATGGTGCTCCCAGCTAGAGTGTAGTGGGATGACTCAGGTAAAAAGTATCATTTTGATTTTTTTTTTTTATATATATTTTTATTTATTTTTATCATCCAATACTGATAATCAAATTATTAATGCAGATGTGGGTCAAATGCGACCAACAGTGCTTCGTGAGTATGACCGATGGGGAGGCCAACCTATAGCATTAACAGTGCCACCACAGAACAAAGCAATTGAAATCTTAAGAGAGGTGGAAAAAAACCTAGAGAAGCTTACTCTAGATACCCCAGAGAGTAGGACTGGTGATTTTCCTCTTAGATATTAGATACATGTTACAGAATTTCCTAGTCCGTTCAGACGGTATTCGTGCCGAGTGGCGCGTGATATAGTTTACTATCATGATCATCATCATGGATAGCAGATAGTCATCCTAGACTACATTTTTTTTTTGCATCAACATATTTATATCATAAGGCTTTTGAATTCTATGACCAAGAATGATATATATTTTTTGACACACTTGACAGACTGTTATTTAACCTAATGATGATTGCTACTTTTTATTATCTGAGCATCTTGTTCACAATGGATGGAATATTGTTTTGATTTAATTTTAATGTCGCAAATGTATATTTAACACTTGATTAGCCAATGCATCAGGTAAATTATTTTAATTTCTTGAAATTTTTTGATATTCAATGTAATCGAATTGTAATATTGCTTTTCAGGAATTTCAGCAATATGTTCAATGGAGACGTTGTATAAGGAAAACCATGCAACAAAAATGAAAAATAGGACTTGAATCCTTTTATTATGCTTTATGTAGCTTAAATATGAAATGGCATCATAAAAAAATCATTCTAGCTACACTAAGCAGATCTCCCCAGCTCAAATGTGCTCAAAAGCATGCCAATCCCATGACTTCACACAATAGAATTTCTGAAGACTGCAACAGCGTAATTTTCATTAGGGTTTATACAGTGAAATATGATTCAATACATATCTAGAGATTTTATTAATCATAGAATCATAAATGGGAGGTTTGACCTCCTTTACATGGACATTAGAACACCCTGGCAGGGGTTTCTAGCAAAATACCAATATAAAATGCAATACTGCAGAAAATAACGCAGTCCAATGCAAATTTGTATTAAATAAGACTGAATATTATATAAAATAGATGCACAATACAAAAAATTTCCCAAGGCCCTCCTTAATAGACTTCTCGGAGAGAAATAGACACCTCCTCCTCCAATACAAGCACAAAATCAAGGGGTTTACCCCTGCTACTGCTGCACCTACAGAAAATACGCAGTTACTGGAAGTGACTGTGATGTAGGTGTAGATGGCTGAATGGCCTCAAGTGAGATGATGGAAAATTAGCTCAGGACCTTCCCTTTTGATCTCTTAAACAAGTTGAACCAAAGGTGAAGGTGGAATTCCCGCATGAGAATCCTTTGCACTAAATAGTGCTGCAACTACAACTAAATAGCTGAAGCTTGCAAGTAGTCAAGAAGACCAAAAATATATGAATACTGAATTCCTTCCTTGCTGCTATCTCCTTCTTCTTATCCTTGGTGGGCCTCCTCACCCCAGACCCCACTCATTGTTGAGATGACTTCCTAGGAAAGATTCCTCTTTCAAAATTGCGCTATCCTTGTTGGTTTCCCTCCTCCTGTAGCAGCGCTATTGACTTGGTCAAATGGATCTAGTTCACTTTCATTTTCCATCTTTCACACCAAGGTGGATTTATTTGTCCTCCTAATCTAATCCCTTTTCACATTGGGATTTGTTTTATTGTCCTTTTTACCCTTCTACTTCAAAAATGGAGCAATTATAATATTCCAAGTAGCAGTGGCTAATTGGGAATATTATAATCCTCCCCGCTCAAAATTTGTTTGCCCACAAGAAACAGTAAAGAAGGATGTTGCAAGATCTTCTCTCCCTCCCAAGTGGCATCCTCATCTGGCAGATTCCTCCATCGAATCAAATATTCCTTGACGACTTTGTTTCTTTGCTGCCTCTCCCTTATGTCTAAGATTGCTTATGGTTGTAAAATTAGGTGGCCCTCATCATCAATGGGGGGAAGATACATGTTGGCAACTACATTCCTCCTAATGGCCTTTTTGAGGCAAGAGACATGGAAGATATTGTGGATTTTTCTTCCCTTAGGAAGCTCCAGCTCATATGCTACCTTACCGACACACTTGATCACCTTGTATGGCCCATAGAAACTTGGTTTGATATTCTCAACTCCCTTCTCCTTGAGTGTGGACTATTTATAAGGCTGAAGACGTAGATAGACTAGATCTCCCACCTCAAACTGTCTCTCTATCTGACCACGGTTTGCATACATCTTCTGCTGGTTCTGGGCAGTAGCAATGTTGTCTTTGAATGCTCTGAGTATGTCCTAATTCTCCTGAATCCATTCCTTTTCTCTTGGAGACTTACTTGCCCCAAACATAACATAAAAAAATGAGAGTGCCTCATACCCATATAGGGCTCGGAATGGAGTCATGCCAATAGATATATGGTTAGTGTTGTAACAATATTATCCCAAGTGGAGCCAACACAGCCAAGCCCTCTGCTGCCCTGCTACATAGTTCCTCAAGTAGCCTTCCAGCCACTTGTTCACTATCTCGGCCTGTCCATCAATTTGTGGGTGATAGTCAGTGCTTGGAGTCAAATCAGCCCCCACTAACTAGAAAATTTCTTGCCAAAAGCCACCCATGAAGCGACTATCCCGATCACTCACTATGGTCCTTGGGAGACCATGGAGTATAAATACATCTTTGAAGAAGAGCTTAGCTACCTGTGAAGCAGTTTAATGTGAAGAAATGGCAAAGAAATTAGAGTACTTTGTTAGTCTATCAACAACTACAAACATACAATCCTTACCCTATACTGTCGGTAGACCGGTGATGAACTCCATAGAGATGCTTTCCCACTTCCCATCTGGAATAGGTAGTGGCTACAATAACCCAGCAGGGTGGGTGTATTCTCCCTTGTTCTGCTGACAAATTGTGCACCCTCTGACTGTTGGAGCACATCCTCTTTAAGACACTTCCATGAGAATCTCTCTCTTATGGCCCTATAATTCTTTGTGAAACCTTGATGCCCTGCAAGTGGGGAATCATGTGATGCTAGTAGGATCTTCTCCTTGAGCTTGGAATTCTTAACCAAGAAGATACAGTCCCGGTAATAGATGACCTCATCCATCACCCTATACCTCTCATCTGATACCACCCCATCAAGTATGTCACATGTAAAATCATCTTTGGAATACTCAACCAAAATTTGAGCCTTCCAATCTGCGTCCATGCCCCTAAAAGACAACGTTGTAGGCCTCCTGGATAGAGCATCAAATACTACATTGCTCTACCCCTTGACATACTCTATGTCAAAATCATATGCTTGGACTTTTCTCACCCACTTCTGTTGTCTCTCCTGGAGTTGTTTCTGTTCAAGGAAGAATCTAAGACTGTTATGGTCAGTCTTCACCTTGAACTTATTCCCCACCAAGTATTGCTAGAATTTGGCTAATGCATGCATGATAGCCAACATCTCTTTATCATAGATGGGATATAACCTCTCATGAGGGAGTATTTTCCTGCTCTCAAAGGCTATAGGATGCCCACCTTGCATCAAGACTTCTCCAATCCCTTCACCTGATGCATCACATTCTAGAACAAAAGGTTGAGAAAAATCAGGCAAAACCAAAATAGGACAACTACTCATTACCTCTTTGAGCTTATCAAAAGCCCTCTATGTTGTAGGTGTCCAATGGAAAGCTCCCTTCTTTTTCAAGTCTGTGAGTGGTGCTGCTAGCTGTGAAAACCCTTTCAAAAACTTTCGGTAATAAGTGCATATGCCCACAAACCCCCTGAGTTCTATGACATTCCTAGGCTCAGGCCAATCTCTGATAGCCTAGATATTTTCCTCATGTACCCTCACTCCATCCACTCCTATGATGTGCCCCAAATACAACATCTCTGTGAGGCCAAATTCACATTTGGAGAGCTTGGCATAGAATTGCTACTCCTTTAGGATATGTAAAAATATCTCAAAATGTTGCAAGTGCTCCTCCCAAGTGCGGTTGTAGATAAGAATATCATCAAAGAATACCAATACAAACTTTCTCAAATGACCACGGAAGATGTGGTTCATGCAATATTGGAAATTTTTTTGGGCATTGGTTAATCCAAAGGGCATCACCAGAAACTCAAAATGCCCATAGTGACATCTGAATGTTGTCTTGGGGATATCTTGCTCCCTCACCTTGATTTGATGATACCCGGATCTCAAATTGATCTTGGAGAAGTATTTAGAACCCCTCAACTCATCCATGAGTTCATCGATCTTGGGTATAGGGTACCTGTTCTTCATGCTCTTCTTTTTCAAGGCTCTATAATCAATGCACATCCTCAATGTGCCATCCTTCTCCTTTACCAAGACCACCAAAGAAGCAAAAGGACTAGTACTAGGCCGAATGTGTCCTAGAGCTAGCAGCTCTTGGATGGCCCTCTCAATCTCATCCCTATAAGCCTTGGGGTGCCTATAAGGAGTGGTAATTACTGCTTGGATCCCTTTTTCCAACTCAATAGTGTGTTCAAAAGCTCATTTAGGAGGTCTCCCTGGTGGGATATCTCCAAATATTGTAGAATACCGATCCAAAAGAGACTGAACATCTGGATGCACTGGTGAATCCTTGCCCCTTACTTCCGATATATGCAGCTCCACTACCCATTCAACATCCCATCTGCGCAGATCTGCCTCCATCCTGTGTGCTAAAACAACCTGAGGGGGGTATCTGTTTATACCCTTGATCTTTAGATATTGACCATTCTTCCCTTCTATCCATTCCATCTCCAAAGTTTTCCAATTAGTGGTAACTCTCCCAAGAGTGATCAACCACTAGACTCCCAATATGACATTAGTGTCTGGAATATCTACCACAAAGAAGTGGTCTATCAAGGTGTAGGTCCCCATGGTAATGGTTAGTGCCAGAACATACTTGGCACACTGCAGGGTCATAGCTCCTCGGACCAAAACTGAGAATCCCTCAAACTCCTCCATGTGGATTCCTCTCCTTTGTACCAGTTGTGCATCAATAAAATTACGAGTTGCCCCACTATCTATCAACACAAATACTCTTTTCCCCATAATAGTACCTCTTACCCTCAAAGTCAGATATTTTGGGACCCCTCTTAATGTTGCAATAGCTCCCTCTCTTGGAGAAAAGTCTTCTATGGATGGTACAGCACTGGCCTCCTTCTTGGAGAAGGTCTTGACATAATGTGTCCCTCCTGCAACACATTCTCCCTCCAAATAATGAACAAGGATTGTCTTCTTTGGCCTTGAGGAGGTCTCCTGTTGCAATAATATTCTTGCCCTGGGCAAGATGTGTTGTAAGTCTATAGCTTTCTCCATAGCTTCAAGGAGTGTGGTTGGTTTAGTGGATTGGACCAACCCTGCAATGGTTCAGCCACCCCATTAATAAAAATGCATACCTTCTTGCTCATAGTGAGGTTGGATACCATCACTGAAAACTGCAAATATTTAGCAATACAATCCTCAAGATCTCCCTCCTGTTTGAGCTTGGTTAACTTGACAAAATGGGCTTCCAAATCTCTTGGATCAAATCTCTCCACTAGCCTCTTGGTGAAAACTGAGTATGAAGTGATGTGATGATGCCCAAGTGTGGTCAATCCATGAAACCACCATTCTTTAGCCTCCCCTTCTAGGTGCAGCGCAGCTATCTTGATGGCTTCTATTTCAGAAACCTTTTTGAACTGGCAGTATGTGCCAACTTCTACACCCAAGCCTTGCTTGTACACTTAGGTGTTCCATCAAATGTGGGAAGGAAGAACCTTACCATACTATGTTTTAGGGCTGATCACTACATCAATTTCTCCTCCTTTTGATGAGGATTAACCCTCCTTCCATCCTTGATCCGACAAAACTCCTGAAAGCTCAAGTGCTCTTTGAACCTTTGGGATTGGGATTCATATTCCTCAAAATACTCTCCTAGGGTTCCCTCCTTATCTCCTCCAGATATAAATTAAGGCATGGTAGATCGTTTTGGTGCAACTGAATTCTCCATTCCATTTGAAGTGCTGGTGCTTGCCTCATGGCAAAACCCCATAGAATCCCCTTCATGCCTCATCTCCTTGAGGTCCCTTGCAATGTTATGCAGGTTCTGAAGTAGGAGATTCGAAATATCTTCCTCCTCCATGCTTAATATATATTATCCCCACAATCTGAGCCAAGAGTAGAACTCTGATACCACTGTAATATTCTTTTTCAGGAATTTCTACAATATGTTCAATGGAGACGCTGTATAAGGAAAACCATGCAACATAAATGAAAAATAGGACTTGGATCCTTTTATTTATGTTTTATGTAGCTTAAATATGAAATTTCATCAGAAAAAAATCATTCTAGCTACACTAAACAGATCTCCCCGGCTCAAATGTGCTCAAAAGCATGCCAATCCCATGACTTCACACAATAGAATTTTTGAAGATTGCAACAACGTAATTTTCATTAGGATTTCTATAGTGAAACATGATTCAATACAGATCTAGAGCTTTCATTAATCATAGAATCAAAAATGGGAGGTTTGACCTCCTTTACATGGACATTAGAACACCCCGATAGGGGTTTCTGGCAAAATACCAATATAAAATGCAGTACTGCAGAAAATAATGCAGTCCACTGCAACTCTGTATTACATCAGACTGAAGATTATATAAAATATATGCAAAATACATAAAATTTCCAAAGGCCCTCCTTAATAGACTTCCCGGAGAGAAATAGACACCTCCTCCTTCAATACAAGCACAAAATCAAGGGGTTTACCCCTGCTACTACTGCACCTGCAGAAAATATGCACTTACTAGAAGTGACTGCGTTGTAGGTGTATATGGCTGAATGACCTCAAGTCAGATGATGGAAAATTAGCTCAGGACCTTCCCTTTTTATTTCTTAAACAATCTGAACCAAAGGTGAAGGTGGAATTCTTGCATGAGAATCCTTTGCACTAAACAGTGCTGCAACTACAACTAAACAATTGAAGCTTGCAAGTAGTCAAGAAGACCAAACATAGATGAATACTGAATTCCTTCCTTTCTGCTATCTCCTTCTTCTTATCCTTGGTGGGCCTCCTCACCTCGGACCCCACTCATCTTTGAGGTGACTTCGTAGAAAAGGTTCCTCTTTCAAAACTGCGTTGTCCTTGTTGGTTTCCCTCCTCTTGTAGCAGTGTTGTTGACTTGTTCAACTGGATCTAGTTCACTTTCATTGTCCCTCTTTCAAACCAAGGTGGTTTTATTTGTCCTCCTAATCTAATCCCTTTTCACACTGGGATTTTTTTTATTGTCCTGTTTACCCTTCTACTTCAAAAATGGAGCAATTATAATATTCCAAGTAGCAGTGGTTAATTGGGAATATTACACGAATTGTATTTCCAAGAGACGAACCCTTAAAAAAATTTTTAACATAGATGGACTTCTAACTGTATAGGAAATGTTCAAATTTAATACAATGAGCTGCAAATGTAGCCTAACAATCAAACGTCGAATGTAAAATGCAATGGCATAAGATAATAGCTCAATGGCTGGACTATATTCTGTTATGTTGTTCGTTGTTTGACCAAGGAAAATCCCATAAATTTCTAGTACTATGAAAAGCGTTGTTAGCAAAGCCAATGTAAGCTTGAGGGAACATATACATTTGCAATATCAAGAGTAATCAAGATAAGAAGGAAAAGTACTGGAAATTCGTTAAGAAAAATAACTAATCTATGGCACAAATTTGTAAAAATGTAAATAATATACAAGGAAGATCTCCACTAAGTAAATAATGCATAATATATCTTCAAATAAAGACCATTTCTAGGCTGACCTAAAGATACACTGTCATAATCAACTAATTCGTAGGCACCTTTTGCAAGTACACATTTAACGATGTAAGGGCCATACCACATAGGTTCTAACTTACCAACGCCTAGCTTATCGTGTGCTTGATCAAAAAATAAGACTAGGTCTCCTTCAGAATAGACACGAGGAATAACACTTTGATCATATTGTGCCTTAACACATTTTTATGAGCCTCGGCATCTAATGCACCGATGCAGCAAGTTTAATCTAACTGTGCTAAGTATAAAAAACACTCTTCCTCTTCATAAGTGGTTGGTAATAACTCAATGGCTAATTTTAATGACGAAATTTCACATTCAATTGGTAAAACATCTTCCAAACCGTAAATGAGTTGGAAAGGAGTAAAACCAGTGGATGTCTTCGCAGAGGTATGGTATGCCCACAAAGATGAAAAAATCATGGTATGCCAGTTAGTTTTATGAATTCCGACCATCTGTTTGACCATATTCATTAAAAATTTGTTTACAGCTTTGACTTGGCCATTTTCTTGTGGGTAATAAGGTGTACAATTGTCATGGCGTAAGTCGAGTTGAGCGGAAAGTTCAGTCATCATAATGTTTCGAAAGTGGCTACCATGGTCCATAATTATGGCTTGGGGTACATCGAACCTAGAAATTACATGGTTGAATATGAATATAGTTGCAATTGCGTCGTCTCTCTTGAATGTAGGCATCACCTCGGCCCATTTGGTAAAATAATATACATCGAGAATAATATACCCATGCCCCTGGGTCGAGTGAGGGTTACATGTAACGAAATAAATACCCCATTTTGAAAATGGACCAATACCTGTGATTGGGTGAAGAGGAGCGGGAGGGGCACACATCTTTAGATCAAAAATTTGACAATTGTGACATTTCCTAACTACAAGGATACAATCTTTAAAGAGCGACGGCCAAAAATAGCCAGTGCGCAGTATCTTTTGGGCAGTGGAAAAACCAGACATATAAACACCACATGCTCCATAGTGGCATTCATTTAAGGCCTTCTCGGCTTCTTCATGTGTTAAACAACGTCAAAAGACAAAAGTAGCACCACAACAATAAAGAGTATCACCAACAATGTTATATTGTTGGGACTGGTATCGAATTTTATGACAATTAGAGCGTGATAGTACAAGTAGAAAAGTTTGGGTTTGAAGAAATATGATGATATCTCCATACCAAGGATCAAGAGTACTGATCAGAAACAAAGATTCATCTGGAAGATGATCTTTTGCCATGGTCTCGGATTCAGTATAGGAAAAATCACACAAAATTTCAACACATACCAGTGATTTCTTTGATTTGGATTTTTCAAATTCCAAATCAAAATCTTGTAGAATAACTATCCACTTCGAGTATTTTCCCCTAGCAGTTGTTTAGACAAAATATACATCATAGGGTTTCAATCAGAGATCATGGTAGTTTTTCATAACAATATATAGTGACAGAAATGTTGGACAGCTTGGAAAACTGCCAAGGCCAATTTCTTCACATGTGTGTATTTAATCTCGATAGGTGTAAGGTTCTAACTCAAATAATAAATCACATCTTCAATGGTAGACTCATCTTCTTGAACTAATGTCATTCCTATGGTGGAATAGAATGCAACTAAATACAAAAAGTAGTCTTAGTGATAATAATGTGGATGCAACAATGGTGCATGGGTAAACGCATGTTTAAGTGCATCAAAATATTTATCAGCAAGCTCAACCCAAAAGAATGGAATGTCATGTTTTAATGACCGAGTGAAACCTTTAGTTAGATCTTCATAGTTAGAGATAAATCGACGTAAAAAGTTTGCTTTCCCTTGAAAACTTTGGAGTTGGAGAAGACTAGAAGGAGGAGGTAAATTGATGATTTCCTCGACCTTGAGAGGATCAACATAATGCCTTCCTTAAAACAATGAAACCCGATAATCATCTTGATTGTACAAAAAAAACACATTTATGTGGATTCGAATGAATATTGTAATGCCTACATTGGAGAAAAATAACTCGTAAATGTGTAGGATATTCTCGGCGCATAGAATGGGTTGGTAAGTCATCCAAATAAGGTTGCATAATATGCTTTCTTTTACGGAAATAAAACTTATGGATAGATATGTTTTCCCTAAGTGTGGTGGTCACACTTAGAACAACAGAAGAAAGCTATTTGACCTTTTCCTTAAAATGAATAGATAAGGCAAGAATACCTACTTGTAATCTTTTCGCTATTCCTCGGCTCCCTTTCGTCACTTCCGTTGCTCTCAATCGAGTTGAACTCACGTGATTGGTACCTACAATGGAAAAAAGAAGACGCAAAACAACATAAAGGCATATGATATATCCATGTTAAACAAATTGAATCGATTGCATTTGAAAATACAGATATAGCATCATGGACACTGTCGATTCTCTTAGGTGACTATTATAGGCAACCTCTAAGCTTCTCATTTAATTTTCAACCCAAGGTAAGTCTTCTTAGTTCAAGAGTGCGAGCACAATATATGTGAGTGACATCGGAAATAGCTACTCTATATTACTATGAATAAGATCAATTAATTCTCGAAATTCAATCAACTCAAAGGAAATGGAATTTGTAAATTACCATTAATTATCCTGTCTAAATAAGCCTAGTGAGAATAATCTATGATTGAACAGCACACTCAACAAATTGAACAGCATTCCTAGTGAATGGAACATCAAAATAAATGAATTGAACAGCAATTGCTTAGTTTAATTTTGCAATGGAATTCTCTTGCGAACTAACTGACTAACATTCTTCTGTATTAAGCACAACAATAAATCTTATAGTACTGATGGAAAGATATAATTCTTGGTGATATAAAGCATTGAACAGAGATCGTGCTAAAGCCTATAAACATATATAAATGAATTGAGAAAACGATGAAAATGTTCAACAGTTATAAAAGTATTACTGTAAACTAGAAACATGAGCAATAATATACCTAAGTGGCAGAGGAAACTACAGCATCACAAGCATAGAAGTTTAACAAGTAGAAAGATATCTCATAGAACACATTAGATAACTGAAAAAAAAAATTCGTAATTAACGTACATTATAGAGGTGAGCGTGGAAACTCCCAGGGGTGGGCCCAAACCACCAGAAGTCCAACGCAGTGGAAAACTTAGGAAATGATTATTCAAAATACCAAAATTCTTTATTAAAAGATTCAAGACATGAATACAACTAGACAGTCTATCCTGATATGCCTATTACAGAAAAATAATTCTTATTTCGCCTCCTTCTTTCGTCCATCCTTGGCATTTTTAAAGGAAATTTATCTTAGTAGAATGGCCTTTCCCAAACGACAGCCCGCTGAGCGTGGCTATTGTTTGAGTTCTTTGGACGTGGATCTATCTTTCCGCCTTCCACTCATCTATGGGGGTTACTATGGATTCATGTTCTATGTCTGTCAGCTGTCTTTTGGTCTGCGTCGATTTCGCTACCTCATTTTCCTATGAATAGAGATGAAATAAGTCAAATCCTTTTTGTATTGAACATGCTTCGTACCATTAGTCTATTTGTCCTAATTTTGCATTAACCCTCCTTTCCTTTACTATTAAGATGAGAGAAATTCTACAAATGCATGATAATTCGAAGTAAATGTGGGGTGAAAACATACCTTAATTCTGGCCCAACATACTTCCCTGCTTACCTATTTGCAGGTCCTCATGCAAACAAATGGTTGAGATGCAACTGTGTCAAGGAGTAGGCAAGGTAGACTTCTTCCTTGTATGCTCTGAAACCCTGTTTCTGACTAATTCTTGTAAACGCAACATTTTTGTGCCCTTCTAGCAGTTCGTAGTCATGATCATAACCCTCAGGGGGGTGCCAGATGAGAGGGCATCTATACCTGTGCCCTAACCATGCAGGACCCATGTTGAATACCAAGTCACTATATGAAAGGAATCTGGAGGCGGCCTCTTTGAAGTTTTTGTAGCCAAATAGCTCCCTATTCTTTACATTTTTTGTGGAGGCCATCCATATTTGTTTGGCTGCTGCCAGGGTTGTTTCTTGAATGGCTTCGAAATATTCCCGCCCATGCTCTATAATGTCTTTATGGATGGTTCCAAGCTTAGTCCTTACACCCTTTCTTCGCATGAAATTCTTGTGTTGGATGAATAGCTACAGGGGTTTAGTAGGCTCTCCTTTGACCCACAGGTCTAGGCCATGTTCGCTCTTTTGGAAAATGTTATAGGCTTTGGCCCACCTAATCTGGTTCTTAACGAATGAGAGGAAGGCCTAGAAATAAACATCTCCTATAAAGGGACTAGGATTTTTGTCCCTATCCTCTTCTAGAAAGAAGTTGTGCATGTAAAGTTCACATAAAAGGCGTTGGACCTGTTCATCTTGATCATTTCAACAGTGGACAAATTCCTCTATGGTTTTGAAAGTTGTGGGCTTCCTTGCCATGACGGCCTTGATTTTTAGCATTAAATATCGTTCCACTAGGAATAGGGCATAGTTGGGTGGTTGGTGCCCTGCACGTTAGTGCATAAGAATACAGAGAACAAATCGTAGATATTTGTTTCTTGGCTTGATCCACCTGGCCCTGTTCCCTTTTTAACTTTGCCTACTACTCTCTGAGCTGGGAAAATGTTTCATCTTCTGTGGTAGAAAGGTTCGTGAATTTCTTTAGCAGTGCTTGATACTCTAGTGCAGGTACTACTTCCTTTTTGCATTGTGCCAACTCATGTTGTGTTCGAATTAATTCATTATACCATTTTTTATTGACAGATCTTTCAACTAGAGCATAGGTAGGGGTTTCCTTCATTTGGGTTCCCTTTTCATCAGTGAATTCTTGCCTAGTTTAGACAGAGGCCTCGCAAGTGTCCACCATGTCTTTTTGTACCTCAATCTCAACGGTGCTTGCCAAGTCAATCTGCATCTCAGCCTCAGCAGTATTTTCTATGTTAGTCAGCATTTCAGCCTCAACAGTATCTATTAGGTCAGTCTGCATTTTAGCCTCAGCAGTATCTGCTAGGTCCGTCTGCATTCCAGCCTCAGCAGTATCTAACAAATTGGTGACCAATTATGTTTGGGTTTCTGCTATGATAAATTCTTTCTTAGGCTTCCGGGCCTTGTTTACCTCTTTCAACTGCTTCCTCAAATGTTTTACCAATTTCCTTAACCTTTTGCAAGTTCTGCTTAATTTCTTGAACTTATTTTCAGCTAAATTTTCTTCTGGTCTGGGTTCAACAGGGGGTGGAGGAGTAGCAACCTCTTTTTTAGGGATGGCAGTGTTAATTTTAGGTTTTCTTGTGGTGGTGTCTTCTACCTGTACTTTGGAGTTTATTTATATATGAGGGTCATGGCTGGGTGAGACAATATTTCCCTCAGGTGTCAGAGGAACTATTTCAATGCTTGTGTGTTGTTCCAAGGGGATAGTCTCCCTTGATTCATTTTTGGATTTGGCCTCCTCTTATACATACTCCCCCTCATTCGCTCCATCATTCTCAAGAGGGGAAAAGGCCCTAAAAGCCTGTGGTTCCTCTTGATAGGGTAATACCTCGGTGTGGCCGGAGCTGCTGGCAGTAGCAAACTAGTCTAATGGCTCTTCTTTTTCTCCATATTGCTCAGATAAGCTTTTAGTTTCATGGGATGCCCTCATTTGCTCCAAGACTCGAGCCATCTCCTCCTCATAATCTTGTAAGGGTATATTTTGAGAGCTTGAGGGTAGTGAGCGGGATGGCCCTGCCTCCTCTATGAAGTCTGAGGTTCCTTGAAGTCTCTTGGACCACTTTTGTCTTCTTGGTTCTGAATTTGAGGTGCGGGTCCTTTTCCTTCTAGGTAAGTTCATCCTAGGGAGCTCAATTTCGGTCCCACCAGGATTTTCCTTAGGTACCTATGCAGCAGGGTTAACAAAGTTGTCCCAGGCTATCTGATGCTTTTCCAACTCATGTATGGTGATTAGTTTGATTAGCCCGTGGTGACTGAAAACTTCTTGAGGGTTTTTATCTTTTCTTATTCGAACAGCATTGTCATGTAATATAGAATTTAAGAAAGCAGGCAAGTTAACTGAAATATTTTGTTTAAGCACAGCTAATAGTTTAAGTTGACAGGGTTTTACCACTTCTTGGCATCCATCGCATGTAATGAATCTCTGGATGAATGTCACCAGTTCCTGCCATGGTTGATGTATAGAGGTAGGGTTAATCCCTTTTCCTTTTCGCTCCAACGACTCTTTCGGATCCTGATATGTTACGACTGCCTCTTGTAAGAGAAGGTGTTTCTCTGTCCATCTCTCTCCTTCTGCTAGTATTCTGAAGACTTCAGCAATAATTTCCTCTGTGACTGGTATAACTATTCCCCTGAGCCTGGTCTTTCCCTCTTGTAGATTTTGCAAGAACTCAATTGCTACCTCTGTATCCAATCCTTGTAATGTGTGTAAATATGGTAGCCAGCCAGCTTGCTGGAGGATAGCACTAGCTGCATCTGAAATCGAGAAGCTTGAAGGTTCATTTCGAAGAGAGTTTCCTCCCATGGCAGATGTGTTTCCTTAAGCTAATTTCTCCTTCTAATTGTGTTCTCTTTCAGCTTTGTTGTTTAGGATGAACACTACTATATGCAAGAGAAAGGGAAATTGCAGCCTTCTGCAGGTAACTTCATACCTTAATTGCGATGCTCCTTTGGTATTATCAGCATATCCAACGGAATTTGTGTAGGAAATTTGTATGTTTGCTTATTTATGAATAATTACACCCTCTCTGCTGAAGTAAGGGCATCCACGTCCTCAAGTACAAGAAGGATTTGATCAATCATGAATGCATACGGGGGGAATGTCAGCATTCAGTAATCATAGCATGTACGTGAGAGTGGAGGCTGTGGCTTTGGAGCTCGAGGAAAGCGGAGTAATTGGGTAATTATGAGCGCATGCAGTGTAAAGGTCATATTTGGAAGTTGTCATAAGTGTATCTCATGCGGAAGTGACCGGAGAGGGAGAGAAAAAAGTATAGCTATTATTATGATAGGATGTCCTTCTTTAATGATAAAGTGTGACAGAAGCAAGACTGAGATAGGTAATGATTGGTGTCGTCATCCCGAAGTTAAAACATGTAAGTGTATCTCGCTTATAATTACTTATGTGGTAGATTATAATTATCACTAATTCGAGTAGTGTTCTTATGTTAATAATGGAAGAAAAATGGGAGGTAAGGTATATGTAAGAGTAATTGGCTATCGTTGAAACATACTCTCATACCATAGGTAGAGCCACTGCTACCAGCAGGTGTTCATAGCCTCGACAGGGTTGTTATTTTAACCTGAAAAAATGAGCAAGATCCTTATGTAAAAGTAATTATTCTGTCAATTTTGTGCAGATATCACCGTGCTAGTATGGTAGCCAAATAGCCACAGTGCCACTCACCATATTTTTAGCAGAGTGATCAGGTTGGCTCGTGATGAGACCTCTTGTCCTTCAAGCAGTCGAGAAGGTCATTACCCTGGTGTGGTGGCCATTATGGGCATGTCACTTAGTAAACTCTTATGAACATGGTAGGTTGGCTCGTGATGAGACCCCCTATCGTCTCTTGAAAATTTTCATATGAGAATAGTACCTCTTTTTATTTTTTCTTTTGAAACATAAGCATTTTGATTTATGAGAAGGTCACTGTGCTGGTATGATGGCCAAATAATCACAGTGCCATTCACTAGGATTGTAACAGAGTGATCAGGCTGGCTCGTGATGAGACCTCCTATCCTTCAAGAAAATGAGAAGGTCATTACCCTGGTGTGATGGCCATTGTGGGCATGTCACTTGTTAAACCCTTATGATCATGGTAGGTTGCCTCGTGATGAGACCCCCTATCCTCTCTTAAAATTTTGCATGTAAACATAATAGTTATTCTTTATACATGAAGGGAGGCTCATTAACTCCTTAAGAGTTAGGGATGGTGAGAGAAGTAAAAAGAATGCCAATACAATTAACACCCCTTATTCCTATTTCTTCATATTGGAGGGAAATACTACTCGAAAGTGCAGAAAGATATACCATCATAAGATCATGTATTGTATGATAATATATTTGAGCTAGGAATGACTTAGCCTTTCATTTCATATATGTACAATGTTGACTTACAGTTTAGAGATTATAGTGTCAAATAATCATCATATTGGTAATTTTATTCCTTCCCTCTTCTCTTCAACTGCCACTTCCTACTCAGAGATGCCTTTTATAGCTAGGGTGTGGATCGAGGGGAGGATATCGACAAAGGAAAGAATAAAATGCAAAAACAAGGTTTTTCAATCCGATTGAACATCATATGTTCAATGGGATTGAACAGTAGTCGTTCAAAGTGTTTGAACAGTAAGGAAAAATAAAACACAAAAACATGGTTGTTCAATCAGATTGAACAGCAGTTGTTCAATTGGATTGAACAGTAGCCGTTCAAAGAATTTGAACTGCAAGAAAAATAAAAACACAAAAACACGATTTTTCAATCCAATTGAACAGCAGTTGTTTAATTGGATTGAACAGAAAGGAAAATAAAAACACAAAAACATGGTTGTTCAATCTGATTGAACAGTAGTTGTTCAATTGGATTGAACAATAGTCGTTCAACAAATTTGAACAGCAAGAAAAATAAAAAACACAAAAACAAGGTTGTTCAATTTGATTGAATAGCAGTTGTTCAATTGGATTGAACAGCAGTCGTTCAAAGAATTTGAACAGTAAGGAAAATGAAAACACAAAAACATGGTTGTTTAATCCAATTTAACAATATTTGTTCAATTGGATTGAACAGTAGTTGTTCAAATAATTTGAACAGCAAGGAAAATAAAAATGAAAGAGGATGAGAAAAAAAAAGGATACAATTGTGAGTATGAAGAATGTACAAAAAAATAAGAACTATACATTATTTACAAATGACGGTAGCAAACTCTCATGTACCTGAGGTTGTGGGGTTATCACCCCCTTCTGCCACAACTTGGATGGTTGGATCATTTCGTACCTGCTGGCAGAAGGACCCCTTTGTGAGAGGTTTGCGATAGAGGCGTACTATGTGCCCATTGACTCGAAATGTAGAACCAGACCCATCTATGGTGGTCAAGGTGAGGGTACCATTGTTATGCAATTCTTGGATTTCGTATGGACTGAGCCACCTTGTCTGCAATTTTCCTAGAAAATCTTGGAATCTGGAGTCATAGAGAAGTGCCCAATCTCCTTTCTAGAATGTCTTCTTTTTGATGAGGTTGTCATGCCACTTAGTTCGTTGTTGTTGTATCATCGTTGTGTGATGTAGAGCCAATAGTTGTGTTTCATCCAATTCATTTATTTGCTGGAGTCTTTTAATGTGGGCCTCTATCAAGTCCAATCCTACTTCCTGAGTTGTCCTTCGAGTTTTGACTTCGAATTCAATGGGAAAAATGGGCTCTCTTCCAAATACTAAATGATACATAGAATATCCAATGGTGCTTTCGACCTGTCCATTCGCCTGCAGGTGGTAAGGAGACGTGACTCTATGGGTGATGTGATGATTCCATAGAGTGGCTATGATTTTATTACCTATGAACTGTGCCCCTCCATCGGTTATCACTTCCCATGGTAGACCATATCGCATAAATAGCTCAAACAGAAAGTTAATCACAGATTCCTCTGTGGCTCTTGATAAGGCCACTGTTTCCACCCATTTCATTACGTAGTCCATGGAAACCAGTATGTAGGTTTTCTAATTCGATGGTGGGTTGAATGTCCCAACGAAGTCTAGTGCCCACTGTTCGAACGGTTCTATTACCAATTGTGGTTGCAGTGGAATTTCATCTGCTTGGCCTGGGCGGCCCATTATTTGGCAGCTATCGCATACTTGGACATATTTTTTGCGTCTTTGAAGATCGTGGGCCAATAATAACCCAATTGTAATACTTTGTGTCCTGTTCAGTGATCTATGAAATGGCCTCCACATGGTTCATCATGACAATCCCGTAGGATATCATATATCTTGTATTCCTGGATGCATCTGCGTATATGCATGTCGACCCCTATGTGGAAGAGGTATACGTCGATCCAGGAGAACCTGGAACTGTGTTGTACAATCAGCTTCCGTTCCCTTGATGTTAAATGCATGGGCAGTATCCCTATGGCCAATTAATTTGCTACGTCTGCATACCATGGTGTTTTTACTGCTACAGAAAATAGATGTTCATCAGGAAACTGATCTTCGACTGCTAGTGTGTCATCTGTTTTTGGAACTCTGGATAGGAAGTTTGCAACCATGTTTTATTTTCCTGGGTGGTCTTTTATGGTTATGTCAAATTCTTGCAAAAGCAACAACCAACGAGTTATTCTCCCATCTGTGATTGGTATATTGGTTAAATATTTAATGGCTAAGTGATCAATATACAAGAGTACTTGATAGCCCGTTATATAATGTCTAAACTTATTAATAGCATAAATGACTGCCAGGAACTCTTTTTCTGTCACTATGTTTTTTAATTCATTAGGAGTAAGATTTTTGCTAATGTCATAAATAGCATAGGGCTTTTTGTCTTCTTCTTGACCAAGAACTGCCCCTATCATTGTATTAGATGCATCTAAAGAAATGTGAAAAGGTAGCTCCCAGTTAGGACCACATAAGATTGGTGTTGTCGATACCAGTCTCTTTAAATCTATAAAAGCAGTGTCACATTTATCAGACCAATGGAATTCGATGTTTCCTGTTAGAGCATACAAAGGTGCAGCGATTTGTGATAAATTCCTTATAAACCTATGATAATACCCTGCATACCCCAGAAAACTACGTACCTTTGTCTGTGTGCAGGGAATGGCTAATAAAAGGATTACCTCTATCTTTGCCGAGTTTACCTGTATTCCTGCTGCAGAGATATAATGCCCCGGGATTACTCCTTCGGTCATCATCATGTGGAATTTTTCATTTCTTAAGCATAACCTGGTGGCAATGCATCGTTCCAATACTTTTTCTAGCATTTCTAACACTTGATCAAAATCATCACCATATGGGGTGAAGTCGTCCATGTAAATTTCAAGCCCCTCATTTATTAAGTTAGAAAAAATGTTGAGTATGGCTCTTTGAAAGGTTGTTAGGGCATTTCATAGTCCAAATGGTAGCACCCTGTAGGAAAATGTACCCCATGGGCAGGTAAAGGTTTTTTTATCCTGGTCTTTAGGGGCTATTTGGATTTGATTGTAACAGCTAAAACCATCAAGAAAATAAAAGAAACGCTTCCCTCCCAATGTGTCCAGGACTTGATCAATAAAAGGGAGGGGAAATTGGTCCTTATGTGTCTCCTTATTCAGTTCTCGATAATCCACACAGATCCTCCATTTCCCATTCTTTTTAGGGATGACTACCAGAGGGGAGACCCACTTGCTATCTGAAATAGGATAAATGAAATTCACGTCCAACAGTTTTTGCAGTTCCTCTTTTACCACGTCTTTTAGATGAGGATTTAACCTATGCTAGGGTTGTCGAATAGGTCGAGCTTCCTTGTTAGTATAGATGTGATGGGTTCATAGCTGGGGGTCTATGCCCTTCATGTCTAGGTAGTCCCAAGAAAATTCTCCCTGATACTTCTATAACACCCTTATGAGCTTCTGCCTTTGGTTAGTATCCAGATTTCCATTGATATTCAAAATTTTCCTTGGCTCAATATCAACAGGTATGCTATTGTGTACAGTGGTCGTAGGTATATGTTGATCATCAAGGTTTGTCAAGAGGTCTTCTTGTGTTTTCTCTTCAAGAACTATTTTCAGCATTTTGCATTTCAATTTTCCGGGTGTAGGCGGCTAATTCATAAATTTATTGATTACATCATCCTCAGTTTGATATTTAAATTCAAGAGCTTCGATTAATGTCAGAGATGGACAGATATTTTGCTCCCAATATGTATGCAGATGATTTTGAATGTGTACAGTGGGTAGACTTGGTTTGGCAGGTGGGTAAATTATAATGTTCTTTATGGAATCTCCCTTAGCAATGGCCATGCTACCTATCTGACAGCCTATGTAAGCATCGTTCGTTGCTAACCAAGGTCGTCCAAGAATCAAGGGGTGTCCGTCCATTCGATTTTTTGGGTTAATAACTAGGAAATCAGCCGGATACTCCCATGATTCTATAGAAACTAGGATTTCCTGCAATATTCCTTCTGGCCTGATAACAGACCTGTTGACAAGTTCCAACAACATAGCTGTGGGTTCTAATGCTGATATGCCTAGATTTTCGCAGGTCCCTGTGGTTAAGATGTTAATGGTCGCCCCTAAATCGACCAATGTGTTTGAAAAGGAGTGGTCGGATATTTGCACAATTACTATGGGATTACCAGGGTCATCGTATTTAATGGGGGCCTCCTTACCCAATAATAAGTCAGAAAGCGTTCCTACCACATGAACGGTGGGAGAAATATTTACTCTTTTTGCTTGCTTCCTTCCACACAATTCTTTAATTGTCTTTGCATAGATGGGGATGTCTTGTATGGCCTGCGGAAGAGGAATTTTGATGCAAAGGTTTCTCAATTCTCTGAATAGATCAAAGTCTGGGGAGATCATTGGTCAAGGCAGCGTTAACCTTTCAAGGAAAGGAGTTGAAAAAATCCTAATATTTTCAGGCTTCTCTTCGTCAATCGTTTCCTTTTCTTGCTTCATCTCTAATTCAGTTACATTTGTTTGTCTGGGCTATGTTGGAGTCCCAGATTTAAATTGTGGAGGGATCATCTCTTGAGCTGGTGAGATAATACGTCCTGATCTCAGCCTTAGCTAATTACATTACTTCTATTCAGTTTCGGGGTTGGGATTTCCTATAATCTGGGTTAGCTGAACCAGCCTGTTGTTGGGGTTAGGATTGGGTTGGGTTGGTAACTGAGGATGGATGATAGGCTGAGGGTTGTGCTAAATAGGGTACGGATATGGAAGTGTAGGTTGATTTTGAATTCCTGTCCCCATTAGTGGGTGGGTCATTCCTAGAGGTCGTTGCCAATTTTGAGGCCAATTTTTGGTTTGAGAAGGGGATGATGGCCACTAAGTTTGATATGGGTTGTTTTGCTAATATGGAGGAGAACAGGGAAAACTTGGCCAATTATTCCCTGTAGAGGGTTGCATTGGCCAAGGTGGTATAGGAAATGACTGAGACAGCCAAGTGGAGAAAGGCAGTTGATTTTTCCAAGCTGCTGAGTGGTTCTGTTGGTTAAACTGCGGAGAAGGTAAGAACGGAGGCAGGTCTTGAGGCATACCTGGTCATGTCTGCCATTGCCAACGTTGTTTCATCAAGTAGACTAGTTCAGTTTCTTCTTCTGCTCCTTTTTAAACTGCTTTGATTCCTGGGAGTGAAGGGCAGTGATTCGTAGCATGATCCTTAGTGCAAATAGCACAAGTATGAATCGTGTCTAAGGAGCATTCCCTTTGGTTGTGCTTCTTCCAACAGCATGGGCAGAAGACGGACAAGTTATGTTCCGCTATAGCCTGCTTCTTCTTGGCTTCTAGGACATCAAGTTGTGTTGTCAAAGCACCTAAAATGTCAGCCTTGAAGTCTTCCAAAATATTACCAAACTCTGTTATTGTTACGTTGCCACCAGACTGCTTGAGATCTTTCTTTGTCAAGTCTCGCCCAAGTGGCTTATTTCGCATACTGCCCCGAGAGCACCTGATACAAAGCGAAATAATTCCATCACATTCTTCTTGATAGATGTCCCCTCTTCCCATTATACTGATTGTTTCAACCCATTCTTCTTTCATTCCCTTAATTATTGTTGCGTTCAGGATGTCTTTGGATAATTCAGTATATGGGGAATTTTGCATATTATACTAAAATATTTCAACATACTCTTCTAATGTTTCGTTATCTTTTGCAGACATATTGAATACTTCATCTTTTAATTCCCGAGTTCAGAAATAATCGTGATATTTGGTTAGAAAATTGTTCTTCATTTGGTCCCTGTTATTGATGGTTCCCCCACCGAGTCCCATGAACCAGCGTAATGCTACCCCCTTCCAAGTAGAGGGGAATAATTTCGGTTTTTGAGGTCAGTGGTATAGTCGTATCCCCTACATAAGACATCGAACTCAAATAAAAATGCATATGAATCTTCCGAGGTCAACCTGTGGAAGGTGGGGATGTTTTGCAGGGGAATGGCTTTCATAGGGGCGTTAGCAACATGGTCAACAATGGGATATTCCAATGTCGATGTCTGCCTTTGATTCTGGTTTTGATTATTTTCCATTTGATCAAAGATATGCTAGTATTCTTCGAGGATTTCTTGTTCAGGAGGAGTGATCTTAGCGGGATTGGGTGGAAGGAGGGGAGGAGGCTTCACAGCACTCCCTCAATCTGGAATACCAAGCGTCTGGGTCTCGACCACTTTTTCAGGGTATTCAGGCTCTAGAGCTCCTACTTGTATTGCCCCACAAGTTTCTCCTTCTCCTTCTTGTAAATTGTAAGAACCTCCCTCTCTCAAAGGGTCAGTACCTATGTGTTCAGTAGTCTGGAGGCTTTTTTCAAACCCTTCAGTTTCACTGTGAATCTCGCCGTGGGCTGCAGATGGTGAGGTTGTTGCTTGAGGGAGAGTAGTAGGAATTTGAGTGGGAATGATTCTGGGTCCTACAGATGCCTGGGATTCGGCTCTCTTAACGATTTCATCTATATATGTCGTTCTACCAAGGATTACTGGTCCTTTGGGTTTCGTAGACTATTGTGAATGATTTTGATTTGTCTCCATCCTTTTCTTCCTAGTCATAAAACAATAGCACATATTCTACTAACCTTTGATCAATTGCTGAGAAGTGGGTTAGGGTGCAAGTGTTTTTCTTTCCAGTACGCAAATTCGTACCTCTCATTTTTAATACCCAATGCTTCGCAGCAACAAAGAACAAGGAATGAAGGATGTCGCTCTTTAACACTCTCCCCGAAAACATCGCCAAAATGTCGATTCTCTTAGGTGACTATTATAGGCAACCTACAAGCTTCTCATTTAATTGTCAACCTAGGGTAAGTCTTCTTATTTAAAGAGTGTGAGCACAATATATGTGAGTGACATCGAAAATAGCTACTCTATATTACTATGAAGAAGATCAATTAATTCTTGAAATTCAATCAACTCAAAGGGAATGGAATTTGAAAATTACCGTTAATTATCCTATCTAAATAAGCCTAGTGAGAATAATCTGTGATTGAACATCACACTCAATTAATTTAACAGCAGTCCTACTGAATGGAACATCAAACTCAATGAATTGAACATAAATTGCTTAGTTTAATTTTGCAATGGAATTCTCTTGCGAACTAACTGACTAACATTCTTCTGTATTAAGCACAATAAGAAACCTTATAGTACTGATGGAAAGATCTAATTATTGGTGATATAAATCATTGAACAGAGATCGTGCTAAAGTGTATAAACAGATATAAAGGAATTGAGAAAATGATGAAAATGTTCAACAGTTATAAAACTATTATTGTAAACTAGAAACATGATCAATAAACTGCTTGAGTGGCAGAGGAAACTACAGCATCACAGGAGTAGAAGTTTAACAAGTAGAAAGATATCTCATAGAACACATTAGATAACTGAACATAAATTTCGTAATTAATGTACAGTACAGAGGTGAGCGTGGAAACTCTCAGGGCTGGGCCCAAACCACCAGAAGTCCAACACGATGGAAAACTCAGGAAATGATTATTCAAAATACCAAAATTCTTTATTAAAAGAGTCAAGACATGAATACAACTGGACAGTTCTGTCCTGATACACCTATTATAGAAAAATAATTCGTATTTCGCGTCCTTCTTTCATCCATCCTTGGCCTTTTTAAAGGCGATTTCGCTTAGTAGAATGGTCTTCCCCAAACGACGACCCATTGAGCATGGTTGTAGTTTGATTTCTTTGGACGTGGATCTATCTTTCCGCCTTCTACCCATCTCTAGGGGTTACTGTGGATTCATGTTCTCTATCTGTTAGTTGTCTTTTGGTCTGCATCGATTCTGCTGCCTCATTTTCCTACGAATAGAGATGAAATAATTCAAATTCTTGTTGTTTTGAACATGCTTATTATTTTTAGTCTGTTTGTTCTGATTTTGCATTAACCCTCCTTTCCTTTATTGTTAAGACGAGAGAAATTCTAAAAATGTATGATAATTCTAAGTATACGTGGGGTGAAAACATACCTTAATTATGGCCCAACAAACACATGTATTAGGAAAGGAACAAATCTCTTTATTATGAAGTAGAAGGAGAAGTTACAACCAATTGGATCGATTTGATGTCAACTCGCTCCAGCTTCAGTCCTATTCTCATCACATCAACAGCATCACTCCAATAGCATAACATTACATGCAGATGACACCTCCAATATCTGTGATCTCACGAGCATAACTCTACTAATCCAAATTCTTGCTCTCTTATGCACTATGTTCAGTGCTCAATTTATAAGTAGATGAAGGTAGATTGACATTAATGAATCATTGAATGTATTTTCAAAAAATGGATAAATATGTTTCCTTGTTCATGGGAATAGAAGGATAAGAGGTTCAATGGCTCCATGGTGTCCATATTCGAATTTATCAGATAATGTGATAGCTGGAACAACTTCTAGAAGCCACTAGAGGGTGGGAAGATTCCCAGAATCCAATGAAAAATTCACTCCCAGACGACCAATGCACTATAAAGTGGGCCTAGATGCTCTACAACGTAGCTTTGCATGGGATTAGATGCTCTTCAAAGCACTTACTACAGTCTAGGGGTGCATTGATGGCTCAATGGAAGACTTCCACTGGCATCTAAGCAGTGAAACTTTCATGGAGGAAAACCATCAATGGGATGACTTGTTTATGGCATGTAGCAACTAATTTAGAGTATGATAGTCCCTAATTGATACTTATATGGGTTTTGGAGTGATGCCCAAATTGACCTGTAACAACTGCCCCCTAAAGCATGAAGTCAAAAGTGATAATGTTGATTGATATGCTTTACGATGTGATGAGTAGGATCAGAATTGGATGGTGACCTGCATCAATTACAATACATTACATCATGATATATTTTCATCTTGGACATGAATTACTTAGGGAGGCATACCCATACTCAGCACATAAACTATCATAACATCCAAAATTCATCTACAAATATAGACCTGTGATAGGATGACTATCTGTGTAAAGACCATCGTACAGATGATTTGGTACTACTCCTGAAATTACAGCCTGGATAGATGAAACTAGATCTAGGGTCTTCTATCTCGTTCACTCGATCACTTGAGTAAGATTCTAACCATGTTAATATGTGATCTGAAGTTGAACATGGGAAGACACCATATGATTACCAACGAATGATGTAATTCATTAACAAATGCGAGAGAAACCATCGTTGATGATAATGGCTCTGAAGGTACTACAGTACACTGTGCATGGTGTGAATAGATGATTTGATTTCGAACACCATAAAAATTCTTTCGGTCAAAGGTCTGTGATGTCAACCTGTTTCCGGAAGCAAGAAACTTTTCATTGATGTAAGCAAGCTCCAAGGTACTGAAAGGTTGTTTCTAAGTCAACTTTCTGGATGATGAGCTGATGTTGACAGGAAGCAACTCATCGTAGGAGGGCCTTGATGTATCCCCCATCAACAACAAGAAACAGGAGTAATGATTTTAGACATAGAATGTAACTGATGAAGCAATGTTCAGGGATGGCATTCATGGAATTAAGGTTTATGAGTAATGCAAAGGACGAGGAATAACTGAGTGAATTCTCTCGAACATATCAGCGACACTGAATGATTCAACAGCATTGACACAAATCCAAAGCGATAGATGGTGTGATAGACCATAGGTATGATAAACCATCAAGAAGATAACCCAACCCAAAAGTCACAGATGATGAAGTGAATGAGTGTCATGATCAAGAGAGACTTGCTACCATAAAGTGATTTATCCCTTTCCAAACTTCCCTAGTCATTTCTGACCAGAACCTTTTTATTTTTTAACAAGCTTGAGGAGGATAACATATGCTTGAATCATAATTCTACCCTTCGGGTGAATCTATCACTATGTGATGCTTTAATGAGTCTAGCGAATGTGAAACTCGATATTTTCATGATGGACAAGTCCGTTGTTATTTGATGTTTTAACGAGTCTAATGACAGTGAAAACTCGGTCCTTTTCATGTTTAGAGAGTCTGAAAAGGGGAAAAAAAGAAAACTCCACAAGTTATTTTTCGTAAAATTGTCCCTCGGATCCGAAAAAGCGTAAAATAATACCTGAGGAAACCTCCTAGCCATGTTCGACTAGCATTTTCCTTTTTTTGTAAATAATCTATCTCAGTCTGGAAAATGCTTAAACTTATACTTAGTAGATTTCATTTCAATTCCTTTTACGAGCTCAAAAGGACAAGTGTTCGACAATTTTTTCATGTTTTGGGAGTCTAAAAAGAGCTAAAAGAGAACTCAAAGGTTTCTCTTTTTCATAAGTTTTAACGAGTTCGAAAAAGTGATAAAAAATGTACTCATATGGCCAAGTTTCAATTTAATTAATGAGCAGGAAAAGACAGAAAGAACTCGGCATTTTCATGTACGTTTTACGATCATGAAAAGAATAGCAAAAGAAGCTCAGGATTTTCATGAATTTAACAAGTCTTGAAAATAATAACCGAAATGGACTCAAGATAGGTTTCATTTTTATACAAGCTTGAAACAGAGGAAAACTATGCTTGAAAGTGGTTTCCTTTTTACACAAGCTTGAAACAGAGAAAACTATGCTTGAAATAGGTTTGTTTCATTTTTTAAAAGAGCTTGACACATGAAAATAACTATGCTCATAGAACTTGTTTCATTTTTTAATGAGCCTCACACAAGAAAAGGAACTATGCTCATGACCTTATTCATTTGTTAACGAGGTTGACACAGTAAAAGAACTATCGTCGAGACCTAATTCATTTTTTAACGAGGTTGACACAGTAAAGGACTATCCTCAAGACCTGATTCATTTTTTAATGAGGTTGACACAGTAAAAGAACTATCCTCAAGATGATTTCATCCAGCCTATCTATTTCGGAATCATTGGGAATCTTCCTTAAGCCAGATGAAGTGGAAGATATCATATTGCAGGTCTCTATTTTGTGATTTCCATCGATGTCGCAGGAAACGATAATGAAAAGGTGCCCATTAGGGAAGAATCCTTAAAGAGTCCTGCACCAATGTTCTGTAGAGATGGTGGGGGTCCGTGAAGGAACGAAATGCTTCTAGTTGCCTAGGAACCATAGGCGAAGGAGGAGAGTTGATCGATGATTGTGATGCCTCCCTTATGGGGGAAGATGACCATACGAAAGTAAGTATATACTACCATAGCCATAGCATAAACCACGGTCTTCCAAGTAATATATTGTAGTCAAGGGGTCCTTCAATGACCTCAACTTCAATAGTAACTGATTTTCCCCCTAGCTCGACGTGTAGGTTACTGAGAATTCCACAAGGCTTATATGTACGACCGTCAAAAGCTTTCAATGTCGTAGGTGATTGTGATAAAGTCAGCGAGCCAAGTGAATTACAACAACTCATAGATATGATACAAGTATTTTTTCCTTCATCAATGATATTCCAATGAATGAGGTGATTCAGGACATGTGCTTGAATCAAAAATGCTAATTGTGGCACATAGCCTGTGTGATTAAAGACTACAATATTATAATCCGTCGAATCGATTCCACCAATCGCTGACAAAAAAGCTTGCTTTTGGGAGGGACAATTATGAAGAACCTTAGGCATTGACATAGCAGAAGGTGACTGAGCCAACTCTTCGACTATGTTATAATTTTGAGCTTCACAAGCTCGAGGGTTGAAATTCCATTTATGAATGAATCCCTTCAACAGCTTTATTGTTAACTCAAGAATAATATGCGGTGGAGCCGAATCAGATGAAGTCGAAGTTGAAGTAGTAGGTTGATATGTAGCATGACCATTTGATGATGATAGAGGATTATTGTAATCTTTACTTCGAGTAGACACCAAAACTTCAGTTTTGGGCTTAGTGGTGAACATAATAAGCACTTGCGAACTAGAAACGGGATCTGTAACAACCATATGTATGTGTTTCTGGGTTTGAAAAAGGATTTTTCAACACTGTAGATGCAACATAAGTCTTAAGAATCTTTGAGACTTCTAGGAGGTCAGGAAAATCTCACGTAAAATGCTCCTCATTACATCTCAAGCAAGGGTAATGATGTTTCTGAGAAGAACCAGATGAATCAGATTATTTTTCCTGCAAGGAAGAATTTGATTTCTTCTTATCTTTCCCCTTATTCTTACTTTTGGCTTGCTTGTCGGTTTTTCCCTTGTCAGATGACACGGCATATATTTCAGAAGAAGACGCAAGAACAAATGCAATAGGGTTTTGATTTGAAACAGCAAGTGTAGAACCAGATGGTTGACTTGCTAGTGGAGTGCTAGCAGAACCAATCACACCATTGCTAGCATGAATGTCCTTACCAGATGGAGAAGATGGAACAATAAAATTTGGTCGCAGTGCAGTCGAAATCTTTTCATAGAGCATGCCATACTGAGTATAAATCAAATCCAGATACTAGGCACGAGCAATTACTTGCTCTTCAGTGACAACATCGCCTTTGGCTACGTCCTCAGTGATAGATGGCAACAAGGAATTTATAAACCACTCAGATAAAATTTGATCAAGAACAAATGTTTTAACCATTCGACGACGACGACGCCACTCATGTATATGATCTGATATATGAGTAGCAGTTGTTTGTTTAAAGCTGGTCAAAAGTTTCATTCCAATTTCATATCTGATGGGTAATTGGAAGTGGGTTAAAAAATTAGTGGCTAAAGCTGTAAATTTATCAAAAGAATCTCGTGGTAATTCAATGTACCACTTCACAGCCAGATCAGTAAGAGTTCGCTGGAAAAGACGCAGTCTAATAGAATCATCATTCAAGGAATTTGATGAACACCATAAAAGAGAAGTCATAACGTGAGTAGATGGGTCTTCTCTAGAGTTTCCATTGAATTTTAGAATATCAGAGGGTAATTTATGAGGAATCACTGGTCACCAAGGTAAATAATGAATGGGATAATTAGTGCGCTATTTTAAATCAAGTAACTCTAATGTTGCAACAAACGGCAACTATCGATTTAGTTCAGGTTGAGCATAACCAAGATAAGATGGAATTGCATGGGAAATAGGTCGTTGTGCACCAACAAAAGGATTTTGTTGTTGGTAACCCAGATAGGGGTAAGTTTGTTGACCAAACCCTTGATAGGCTTGTTGACCAGGACCTGAATAAGCTTGAAATTGTTGGAATGGTTGTTGTGGCTACCATGGGATTTGATAAAATTGTTGCTCGCCAGGATAATTTGGTCCAAGTTGTGAATAGATAGGACCAGTAGAATTCTGTGACAAAGGTCAAATAGCCTGTGGTTGTGAAATTCCCGATACAGGTGGTTGTTGAATACCAGCCCGTGAAGACGAAGTCTGTAGACCCAAAAATTGAGGGTTAAGGGTTGAACGACCCACCAAGGTAGATTGAGAAACAACCAAAGAAGTAATAACATGTGTAGTAGGTACAGATGAAACAGGTTGAACTGGTTGATATTGATACACAACCGTTTGCGGCTGAACAGGAAAAGTAGGCTGCCATTGACAAGCAGGTATTCCAGCATAAGATTGACCTAAAATTGAAGGAGTATTGCCATATGGCCCGAACATTTGTTTCCCCCCAACATGTGGAGTATAAGGATATTGCACATATTGACTTTCATATTTTTATCACCCAAAAATTTCAAATCGTCATTTTTACAAGGTTACAAAATTTCATGAATCAAAATAGGGTTTTAGGAGTCAATTTAGGTTTGATCAAGGGAATGTTTTAGATATTTTATGGTTTAAAGCTCATCCTAAGGTTCAAATTAAGCCTTGTTTAAAGCTCTTTCATGTCAAAAATTCATCATTTTCCATTTTTATTTCATCTCCCAAAGTTTTGTGTCAAAAATGTCCAATTAGCCGAGAAACCGCAGTTTCATAGCGCCACCCATTGAAAAAATCCGTTTTGCGCTACAAAAGTGTTGATAGTTTCGTAGCGCAAATAGGAAAAATTACACTACAGACGCTACGAAAGCACGGCTTTGTAACTATCTTATCATTTGAGTTGGAAAATGTCAGAAACTGTTGGGAAAGGGTAGGATAGTGGCATGTCGAGTCATGTTATGATGAAATTGAAGTACACACCCACGTTTGCAGTCATCATGGTCATTATAGGTTATGAATGAGGCATCATTTTAGTTATGAGAGGAAATTTAAAATTTCAAAATCTTTCCTAATTAGTCATTCTCATACTTTTGCCTCCATTCAAAATGTCTCAGCTCTTAGTGTCAAGCCAAACCTATGGCTGGTTCATGCAAAGGTTTTACTACACCCATATCAAGCGAGGCTAATACATTTATCAAGTGAGGCTGAGAAATTTATTCAAGCGAAGCTGATACATCCATATCAAGCGAGGCTGAAAGCTTTTCTGAAGAATATGAAAGAGGAAAGAAGGATTCATAGAGGAGGACAGTGCCTAAGGCATGAACCTGAAGACATGAAGGCAATAATTGAAGACCCAGAAGTGATGGAATCATTCAGAAGAGTAGGTTGCCTACAGTTTTGTGAGAAGTTGCAGGGTTGTCACACACAGGTATCCAAGGAATTTGCTATGAATTTCAATGGAACAGCCACTAAATTCAGGATGTTAAGTGTGTCTATTACACCAAAGGTTATTACTGTTGTTACAGAGATACCAAGAGGTCAATAAACCTGGTTCAAAGGTTTCAAATTTGATATGCAGCAGTGTAATGAAACCTAAGCACACAGACATGGACCTTAATAATGCTATCCCTAGAAGATGCATCAAAGTTAACTACTCAAAATTGTTGCTGAACATTCAGAAATATTTTACTTGTGAAGTGATCCGGATTTATGCAGGAACGCAAAAGAATAAACACATAACCATAAATACAGAGATGCAGCGGAAATAACACTTCATTTCATTAATATCAAATAACAGAAAGATGCTTACAGACATAATGGAAATAAAATAGCCAGGGTGCTGGTAGCGAATCTCTGAGAAGAGATGTGGTGGCTACAGACCTCTGAACTGTGTTACAATGAGGCTCGAGGGCCTATTTATTGTTGAGAAACAATGTAGAATCTAAAACGTCCAAAAACCTAACCGTAGGAGATGAGGCGCCAAAACTGTGGGCGCTCGTTTGGGTAAATTGGTGGTTCAACTTCCCGGGGGCATAACTTTGGCACCCGATCTCCGTTTGACGCGTTCAATAGCTCGTTAGAAAGATCTATCCGAGGACTACAGCTGTCGGGACGAATTTTATCAGAAAATTCGTTGGCCTCAAAAACGTCGTTTAGGGCCTCAAAACGGCTCCGGAAGTTCAGGACCCGAAAAACTGCTAAAAATAGTAAGTTATGCCGAAACTGAAAAACTGAAAGAGACAATGGTGGGGGGCCAAGTGGAATAGGTGGGTGGCCACCAATATCCACCTGGATCATTAAGCCCCCAAAACGGCTCCGAGAGTGGAGGACCCGAAAACCCGCTAAAAATAGTAAGTTGTGCTGAATATGAAAAGCTGCAAGAATTGATGGTGCTAGTCCAAATGGAATAGGTGGTGGCCACCTATATCCACCGATCATGAAGGCAGATATCACAAGGTTTATTCATATCATTTAAATTGCTTCTACATTTCACTGGTAAGATTTCACTTGATTTACCTTTTTATCTGCATAGGAGTCTTGCAAAGATGGTTGATAAAGTTCAAGAAAATTTTGAAGGGAGTGAAACATCCTTATTTCATCATGGCTCAATGAAATTATTAATTTTAGATGAACTTCAGAAGATTGGAAGAGATTGGTCATCATTCTTGTTTATTAATGGTTTTGAGCTGGAAACCCTAACTCCTGTAAGAAACCCTAAAGCTAAAGGAGTTCCCTCATCACCAACAGCAAAACCAAGCCAACCTATGGTTGCAAAACCAAAAGAAACTGGAAAACTGAAGCTAAGAAAGCAAACTGATAAAGGGCCAGAGAAAACGCAAATGCTTGATGCACCAACTCTCTCACCTGCAAAACAGAGATCAGAGGTTGTCAAAAATTCAAAACAGAAGCAAGATGTCAGTAAACAAGGGACAAAAAGAGTAACTAGAATCCAAGCAGTGGCATTGAAAGAAAAGACAGTTGTTACAGAAGACAACCCAGTAACAAAGGGGAATCTAGAGGATATTCTTCATGCTATTGACATAGAGGAAACACCCATTGTCCAAGCTAAGTTCATTGGGGAAGATGAGCATAAGCTAAAAAAGTCCAAGTCTTCAAAGAGGCTAGAGTTTGAGGGTTTATTTTTCAAGCAAGAAATCCTATGACAAGGCATGCTAGGAAATTGATAAAGAGAAGCAAGGAATTTCAAATACCCACTGAGACAGCTAAATATCCTAAAGAAATTGTTGATCTTTCATCACCTACATTGAAGCATACAACCAGTAGAACAAAAAGGGGAAAAGAAAAAATAACAAAGAAAACAAAGTTTCAGCGCCTTGAGGAGAAATTAAGGTTAGCAAACCAGGAAATTGTTGTCATGAAAAAGAGAGCTAGAAAACACAGTGTTGAAAAAGTACATTTTAAAAGGATGAAGGCAATGTGGGAAGGACAAGTTGATTTTTCTTCTGAAAACTTAAGTAATGCAGAGAAATTTTTCAAATGGACAGTTCCAGCAATAAAAGAAGCTAAATTTGTCAGAATGGTAAACAGACATCTAAGAGCTACTAAGATAAGACTTAAAGACCAGGTGAAATATTTAGATCCATAGTAGGAGTTAATTCATGATGAGTTAAAGAGAAGAGTCATTAAAATGATAGTCATAGAAGAACCAATAGCTCAACCAAGTGTAAATGAAGAAGGAAGGCCTCAAGAGAGCTAGAATGAAGTGGGTTTACAGTTTGTATGAATTGTAAATACTAAAGACAGGTTGTGTTTTGAGTTTTGGAGGCAAACACAGTTTTCCCTTGGAAAATTTTTGAAGAATCTGCATACTCAGCAATTTCATAGTGAATTTAGTGTAAAAAAGCAGAAAAGCGCTATGAAACTGTTATAGCTTCTTTTCTTGCTTATTTTGATCAATTTTGAAAGGGTTGAAGACTGAGTTAGGAACTCAATTTGCTATGGAATATATATTAAAGGGTAATTTAAATGATGCAGTGTGTTGTACCTTAAGAGAAAATCCCTTAGCTGTGATAAGGAATCAGTTCTTAAGACATTCATATGATTGTGTCATAGAAATATTTGTCTTTGTTTAATCACCCTCAAGTATTTATCATTAAACCCTCAAATATCAAATATAATGAATGTCTCACAATGCTATTATCTGTTGATGTTGAATGAAATGACCAGAAGAAAATGGAAGAAAGAAGCCCAAACTGATATGATGTTACACAAAATATATCACCTCAAACTCCAAAAGAATTATATGAAGGAAATAGTTAAAACGAAGGAGCGCCAATTAAGGATTTTAACTCTTGCTTACATAAGTAAAAAGAGACCTGTAGCTCATTACTTCATCTTATTCAAATATAGAAAACACAGAATGTAAACTTGAATACATATCAACATAAACAGATGCCAGAACATTACTTTTCATTCATTAATCATTTGAAATATTTGAGTACAAAAATTGTAGTCTGAAGGTCCAAAAACTAAGAACCTTCCTTCTCCTTGAATATTACATTAAATACAATAAAAATCAATTTGAAACTGTTATAAATGATCCTAACTACCTCAACTTCTTAGTACTACGTAAGCTATCTATTACATACCCTCAAAACGTCTTATTACAATTACATCATCTTTGAAAGAGTACAATAACATAAAAATTAACATCCTAATCTATATGTCGAATGTGAATTGACGACGATGTGGCTACATTTCCTAGATCAGCTGATTTGTCTTTCTTCGAAGTCAAAGCATCCTTTGGCAAATCCATTGTCCAAGCTCTACACTTCTTCCATATATCTACTTTTGTTCTGGGTGAATGTACCATGGTTTTGATACTCCAATCTGAAAGTAGTAATTCGGTTGAAAGATGGCCTTTATACAAATAGATTTTTTACCAACCACAGCAGCTGAAAGTGTCTCTGAAGAAAGTTGATTATTGTTTCTCCCTTAAGCACCTAATTCTTTTCATGTGTATTGTCAACTTTACTTTTTGTCAATACTATTAAGCTTTCATAAGAAACCCATGACAATAGACTTCCTCCAAGTCCCCAACATGAGGGCAGACCTGCTCTTGTTACTTTGTCAAATAACTTATCAAATGGACTTACTACTTATGTAATTTCCAGGAACTTATTTTTTGTAGCCTTTCTGTAATCATTCTTGACAATCATCTTATTAATCTCCACTACATATAGGATTCTATATTTAATCTCATTTTCTTCTAACTCTTGATCTGTTTTAGAATTGATAAAGTCAATGAATCTTCTTTCCCAAACAACCCTATTGATTGCCTTTTGTTTCTCTGTCATGACTTGTTCTTCAAAATTCTTGAGAAGACTTTTCTCTTCTGTAACCACCATCAAAAAGCTCCAAATCGATTTCATTTCTGAAATGATATCATTCCAAATGATATCTTTTTCCTGTATTAAAGATATGTTCCCTTTCAGTTTTTTTTTAGACTTTTAATCTCAGTATAGTGTTCTGACTATCCATTTTGTATTTACTGGCTTCATTTTCTGTAGCTTGAATAATCTTTGATGCAGTCTCTAAATCTGCTTGAGCCTTTTTCCGATCCTATCTGCCATCTGCAATTCAGTAGTCAACTGAGAAATCTGTGCTAGTGGGTCTTCATTACCTGTTGGAAAAACAAAAGTACAAGAATGATTGTCAATATGATTTTGAAATGACAGTGCAGTTTTCTTTAACTTAGAGACTTCTTCCTCCTTTTGCATGAGCTGTTGTAGAAGCTTTTCTTTCTCATTCTCTACCTTTGCAACTTTTGCTACCAAGGAATGCTCTCCTGTAGGAAATTTTAACTTTTTATTCAATATAGATATCTCTACTTCAGCACTTTGCAGAAGTTTCTGCACAGCAGTCCTATCATTAGGATCTAACACAATATTTACTATGATTTTCTTCAGCTCCTCATTTTGGATTGTTAAAGTCCTAGAGTTGCCTTTCTCTAACTTTAACTACTTAATCACTTTTCCAAGAATATTCTCTGCCTTCATTTCCATTGCATTAGTCTTTGTCAGGTCATTCACAATCAACTAACATGTTTGCATATGTAGGTTCTGTTAGCCACCTATAATATTTTATTATAGCAAAAGGTGGCTAAGAATTTTTGAGCCTCCAAGGAACAGATTTTATTACTAAAAATTGTTGGCTCTTGAAGACTCTTGAAAGGCCTCATGCCTCTGTCCGAAATCTTCATTGCTGTTCCCATTTTATACTCAAAAATTCTGTTGATTTCATGAGAAGAAACTGCTGGAAAAACCATCATTTTTTCCTTCCCCCTCTTTCAAATTTACCTTCATTTTCTCCCCTTTTCCTCCTTAAAACCCTTTTGTTTTCATGATTCCACTTCTTCCCCTCATGAAAATCACTTTTATAAAGTTAAAGACTCAATCTTTAGCTTTACCAAAACCTCCAAAATCCATTGAAAAACTTTGAAAATTTCATAAAAAACAAGTTTTTATTACTATGGACTTAAGCCCCTTGGGCTAAGTCCTAAACCACTTCCCCACCATACGCTTTGGGGTTGGAACCACATGCTAACCCGTTTTGGCACTTATCGCATCGCAAAATGTCAAGTACGCAAGTCTTTGCCATGGTTCGAAAGTTCCGATGCGATTAGCCTTTTTGTGTTTAAAACCCCGATCGCATTGTCATTTTCTTATTAAACATGGGCCCACCTTGGCACTTAAAACCTTGTAATATTCCATCTCCGATCGTTATTTTTCTTTGTAAAGTCTTAAAACCCATTTTTCCAAAGTTTAAACTAAAAAACCATAACCACAAGTTAGTGATAAATAGATTTGAATAACGATCAATTCAACGGAGAAAATACTGGGATTGATTATACACAACATCAAAATTTCCAATGCGATCGTCTATACATATAAATCCCGCTCTTTCATTACATATGACTCTTCACCGGACTAAGTGTTAAAGATTTGGCGCCCAATCGCAATGTATCGCAATGTTTCAAATGTTGATTGAAAGACTGTGCCCGATGGTTCGATTGGTGATAATTTTGTTTTAATACGCCTAGGCATATTACATTCATAAAGTCCAAAGCCCCCGCATCTGGGCGCCCAATCGCATTTTATATATTTTCTGCCCCCCAAAGCATAAAACCTTTGTTTTTTCCAAAGTTTGAGTTTTCATATATCGCAAAGGTTTTTCCACCGATCATTCTAAAACAAATCCCCGTCGTTGATCAAATGTCGATCAAGCGGCCAGCGCTCCATCGCATCGCAACTTTTGCATCGCATACATTTGTTACCACCCCCGATTGCCGACCCCCCGATTTTTTCTTCACCGTTTTTCTACTTATTAGATCGACGGTCTGCGCCACATCGCATCACATGTTTTAATCGGTCCGTCTGCTCATCACCCCCGATTGCGATCCCCCGATTGCGATCCGCCGATTGAATCCAGACTGTCCACGTGTCAAGATCGGACGGCCCAAAATCCCTCCGACTTGTTCTTTCCCACGCCCTTTTTAAACCTCCTCGTTGCAGATCTCCACCGTTGGATGCTTTCATCCAACGGCTACGCTCTTTCCTACCTTCTGAAGTAGTCAAACCTAAAAACGCAGGATTTCTTAATTGTTTTATGTTTTATGTAGGTTTTAAAATAGTTTCCGCCGTTATATTGAAGAAAGGCCAGGGGCCGGGAATGAAAATTCTCGTGCCTTTAGTCCATGAAGAGAACCATTCACAGGGTTTCGTTCTACGTTTTATCAATGCTCCACGGGCATTGATGCCTACGAAGGCCCTGCGCGGCCCTGCACATCGACAAGACACTGTTTTATTAAGAAACACAGTTAAAGAGTATCAGTTTTGAAGACATATCACAACAGAATGAAGATTGAAGATAGATTTTGGAATTACGGCTAAGAATGCTTATCAAAAGCCTAATTCCCAGAATTACAACACAATGAAAAGAAATCATAAGTGTTTAAATAGACAGGCAGCCCTCCACCGCCACATTTGAGGCGAATTGATTCCTCAGCTACCATAAGCGCCACCTGTTGCCTCAAAGCATTCAAACAGAGGCTGAACTTATTGTAGAATCAGATATTTTGCTTCAACGCAACCAGGGAGTTACTTCTGCAAGGAAATAAATGCAGAAATATCTGCAAAGTTACTCCAAACATTACGCAGAGCCTCAAAGTTAATAAAAGCTCCCACCGAGGTTAATTCATAAATGTAAAATAGTTAATGCAGACAGAATGTTTTGTAAACTTCTCCATCGAGCCCCTCAAAGGCCGAGAAGTCTTGAATCTGTATTAATTGTTCTTAAGATCTTTTATCAGATCTCACCTCCTCATCCTTCTATAAATACCTCTGTATAAGATGAGAAATTGTTGGTTGACTACGTTGTTGAGCATTATTATGTAATTGAGCTTGAAACTTATTATTGTAAATATTATTCACTGGCCCTTGAAGCTCTGTTTGTAATAGATAATTTAGGTTGAATATTGAAGATGATTGATGAACTGAAGCACTGGACTTGAAGACTGTAACTGGTTTGACATCAATAACAAGTTTTTTCTTGGGATCCTGGTCTATATTACTGGTGAAGTGCCCCATTCTTTGTTATTGTTTTTTCCTTCTATGTATGCCATATTTTTCACTATTCTCTGATAAAGAACAACATTTACAGAGTTAGGATTTATTGTTTATTAGTTCCCTTCTCTAACTGAAAATATTTATCTTAATGATTCAATACAGTTTAAGCAGTTAGGAATGCTGGAGTTCCCTCATCCTACTGTATGCTTTAAACATTGTTCTTGAAAGCTATTTTCATCATTTTCTTATCAAAGTTAGACTAGAGAAGTTATGGTTTGCCCTATTTCTAGCTTCTTTTCTCCAAAGGCAAATTCTGAAGGTTTCCCTTGGTGTTGACTGAAAGCAGACTAGGTTTAGAAGTACCTTATCTGATCTTAGGTTACACTTTGTTTCTCTTATGTGTTTTCATACTTTCTGAAAGTAATTATGTGGATTACTGGATTATTTGTCAATTAAGCTGCTTTAATACAAACTTTCCCAAGAATTTTATGGTTAGCCCTGTCCTTGGTTGGTTTTAAATAGTTACTTAAGAGGATTTTCTTGTTTGGACTGACTATAAATCCCTTGTGAAATTATTATCAGTTTCCACCCCTCCAACACTTTATTGTTTCCATTCCATCATTTTAATCTCAATAATCTTGTGGTATAGATGACTTTCCCCTCGGATCACTCTTGATTTTGTTGCTCAATTAAAGCCCAGATATGACTCCATAGCCCAATGAACTAAAAACCAGCGTTATATCTATCTTTTAACCTAGTTTTTCTATCCACTTGCAACTTCTCACCTTTGAAACTCTTTGCACTTAGAACTTTCCCCTCAAAACAGTATTCGTGCTCAATCATCCAAAAAAAAACAAAACCCTTGGCATTCATAACTAGCCTAATATCATTACCCCAAACTTCAAAGACAAATCCATCTTTGCACTTATTGGAGAGATCCCTCTCCGGATTTAGGAGGGCTAGATCCTAGAATCCCAAAGATGGCTGAAACGATGTTGTTTCTGCAGTTTTAGTCTCACCAATCTGCTAAAATTACATATTCCTAACATTTTTGGCGACTCCACTGGGGAGAACCCTTCTCATTATAATATCTTTCAAACTCAGTCAGAAGACTGCAGGATTAAAAATTTTGCAAAAAAGACTAGTTAAACTCTTAAATATTCTCATACTTGGTTGAAGTTGTCTTGTTTATTCGGGTCTGAAAAACACAGCGTAGTGGCTCCTAGAAAGATTCACACTAGAGCCTATCCTGACCCTGATCCACCTGAAGTAGTTGATAACCCAGAAGGTATCCTTAGGAAGTCTCCTAAGATCAAATTATCAATTGTTTTCAGATCACCCTTGAGAGCTAAATCAGTTCTTGAAAATCTTGCAGCTCCACAAGAAATACATGGTGGTGGACCATTAAAATTTTTACCTCCTTAGGAGCTAAAAACTTCCACCTGACGACTCCACACTCTGAAACTCCCAAAAGACCAAATGACTCCACTGGTAGAAGACCCTGAACTAATTGACTAGACACAGTGACCTCTCTCTTGATTTACAAAAATGATTCCAAGAATACAACGAAGATATGCCCCAATGAGTAGAGATCATATCCCTGGGTTTCCACATAAGATGCCCTAGGTGAATTGGGATGACAACCTGCCTGTTTTTCAAGGTGAAAAGTTTGATGACCCTTTATTACATCTTATCAAATTTCACATACATGTATGGAGGTTGAAATTTGAATGGCATGAAGACTTCCTAATGAAAATGTTCATGTTAACATTAGAAGGAAAAGTTAGGGATTGGTATGAATGCTTAAGATCTAGTAGTTTGTTTTCTTTAAGAGACCTTGAATATGTGTTCTATGAGAACTATAAAGAAAACACTACATCATTATCATTGGGTGCAATATATTATGACTCATCACAAAACATCACCCAACACATTATAGATAATGAGGAAGCTTTGGAAGAGATGCATCCTGAAGATCTTTTAACAGCCATTCATGAGTTTAATCTCCTATTGAAAAATTTTAAGAATATATATGAATCAGTTGAGGAAGATATGATCCAAAAAAATAATGGACGTTCCTCAAGATATCCCTGAAAACTCAAATATTGATTCATCATCCATTATAGCCGAGGCTCAAGAAGACGTCCAGCCTCAAAATCAGTCTTCACAAGAGACAGAGAATTGTTGTACTTATGTTCAAAGGGACATAGAAACATCCTCCCCTTTGACAGAAAAAGAGATAGATCAGACTATTTATAAACAGTCAGTCTCTGAAACTTTTTGCAAAACAAACATTCTTGCCCATTCACATAGAGAAATTTGTGGTACAGATTTAGAAAGTTCTTTTGTAGATCAGAATGAAGAAGGACGTGCTGATAACCCAGTATGTTTGATTGGTAGTATTACTTATATTCGTGATTCTCCTAACTTTGATCTATCTAGTGATGATGCTTCCCAAACAAAAGTTAAGTTTGCAGGATCATCAGTAGTAGATTTATGGGAGGAAGATCAATTCCTTCAAAGAATTAATGAGCCAGTGTAGACTATTTATGATACTGATGATGAAAGTTTTCAAAGTCTAGAAGCGAGTGAATATTCATTGGATATTTTCTCTGTTTCATTTCAGATCATCAGTAATAGTTTCCATGTGATTGGGAATCAGCAGACTTTCAGCTCAAAGGATGAGGAGGAAAGAAACGAAGAAATTTTTGGGCAGGTGGAAATCAAGGAGCTTTCTCTTGAAAAAGAGGAAGCAATTAAACATACCCTTGCTCAAGAATATAATAACCTCCTCATAGAGTACAGTCCACTAAAACAGAGCATACTAGGGCTACAAGAGGACAACACTGCCAAATATGATGAGTCCTCCAGTTCAGATGATGATGCTTCCAAACAACTTTCTGAAGATATGCTCCTCAAAGCTGAAGTCTTGGAAGCAGACAATCTACCAGACACAGAGGACCAAAAAGAAGAGAATCTTCATCTTTTCTTTGTTGATTCTATGGAAGAGTATGTGGAAATCCCAAATGGCTCAAATTATCAGGCAGCGATCCTTTGCACGAGCCAGAGACATGAAAAGTTGTCACCTTCTGTGATAGCCTTGATATTGAACGTTAATCTTCAATATGTTCTATGGATACCTCTAACAAGCAGCCAGAGTTTCTACTTCCTCTTGACATTACTCAGTTGGCTGCATTCGCATTTTTGTATCATATGATAAATGTAAATACTCCATGTTTATAATAGGTTAGAATGTCAATAAAGCTCAGTTCTAAGCATGTAGTTAGTTGTTGTTTTCTGCTTTGAATAAAAATCAAAGATTCAAAAAATACAAAAACAAAGAAAGAAAGAAAAGAGGGTAGACTGTAAAACAAGAAAGGTATAGCCCCATACCAAAAAAGAGAAACAAATTTTGAAAGTGTGCAAGCTCAAATGCCACTCCTGAATGACACACTTCTAGTTAGTCAAACAGCCTAATCTTGACTAATTAGTTTTAAATTTTTTGTTGATAGGATAGTGAAATCAATTTTCCAAACTGTTTATTCTTGGCTTATCAATAGATAGTTTAGGATAGAAATTGAAGATTCAAACATGATCAAAATCTGAACCTAAGTTTCCAAAGATAAATTGACTCAAATTTGTTTTATTTTTTGAGTCAAAAAAGATGTAAATCTCGTTCTAATTAGCTCAAAATCTGAACCCGAGAACAAAGAAAAACAGCTCAAACAAGAGTCAAAACAGAGCTGTAGAAAAGAGGAAGGAAATGTTTTCAATTTTCAGATCTTAAGCCTTCCATTTTTGGTTTAATTTTCTGCAAAATAAATTTCTATGTGCAGCTTGTTTTTATGCCATAAATCACAGCAAGTCAAACAGCTTAATCTTGACTTGACTGTTTTTAAAATTTATGTTTTAGAATTTAGAGAATAAAAATATGTTGGACAGTTTAAACCCAACAGATAGTAGAATAGGTAGAGAAGCATCTGAACTCAACTGTTTAATCTGAGTTCAGGGAGAAGTAAGGAGTAGAATTAGATTAGTTTTCCTGCTTTCAAAAGAATAAAATGTTGAGAAAATAGTTTTCCAATCCAAGTGCACTCTAATGAAGAAAAAATGTTAGATCAGTATGATTGGGTAGGTAGAAATTTTGTATTGATGAAGGTCCATTGTGTTTATGGCTGCTAATATGTTTTCAAAAGAAGATCATTCAAGAAAAAGGAAAGCATCCCAATGGATCAGGCACAGGTCAGCCTCCCAGAGAACAATGGATGAGGCAACTTATCAGCCTCCCAGAGAATGCAAGTCTGAAATTCTTGATGCCTTCAAGAAGGCATCATCCCCAAGTGGAGCCACTGTTAGCCACCTATAATATTTGATTATAGCAAAAGGTGGCTAAGACTTTTTGAGCCTCCAAGGAATAGATTTTATTACTAAAAATTGTTGGCTCTTGAAGACTCTTGAAAGGCCTCATGCCTCTGTCCGAAATCTTCATTGTTGTTCCCATTTTATACTCAAAAATTCTGTTGATTTCATGAGAAGAAACTACTAGAAAAACCATCATTTTTTCCTTCCCCCTCTTTCAAATTTACCTTCATTTGCTCCCCTTTTCCTCCATAAAACCCTTTTTTTTCATGATTCCACTTCTTCCCCTCATGAAAATCACTTTTATAAAGTTAAAGATTCACTCTTTAGCTTTACCGAAACCTCCAAAATCCATTGAAAAAATTTGAAATTTCATAAAAAACAAGTTTTTATTACTATGGACTTAAGCCCCTTGGGCTAAGTCCTAAACCACTTCCCCACCATACGCTTTGGGGCTGGAACCACGTGCTAACCCATTTTGGCACTTATCGCATCGCAAAATTTCAAGTACGCAAGTCTTTGCCATGGTCTGAAAGTTTCGATGCGATTAGCCTTTTTGTGTTTAAAACCCCGATCGCATTGTCATTTTCTTATTAAACGTGGGCCCGCATCAGTGCTTAAAACCTTGTAATATTCCATCTTCGATCGTTCTTTTTCTTTGTAAAGTCTTAAAACCCATTTTTCCAAAGTTTAAACTAAAAAACCATAACCACGTGTTGAATATAAAATGGGTAGATTGAAAGACCGATTGCGCAATCGCAATCGGAGAAAAATACAATGGGTTGATTGAAAAGGCCGCATCAAACTTTCCAATGCGATCAGGCCTTATACATATAAACTCTGCCCTTTCATTACATATGACTTTTCACCCAGGACCAAATGTTAAAGATCCCGGGCGCCAATCGCATCGCAATGTTTCAAATGGGTTGATTGAAAGACCAGGCCCGATGGCCCGATTGAAATTGGCCTTTGTTTTAATACGCCCTGGGCATATTACATTCCGTAAAGTCCAAAGGCCCCGCAGTCGAGAGCCTATCCACCTTTTATATATTTTCCGCCCCCCCAAAGCATAAAACCTTTGTTTTTTCCAAAGTTTGAGTTTTCATATATCGCAAAGGTTTTTCCACCGATCATTCTAAAAAAAATCCCCGTCGTTGATCGAAAGCTGATCAAGCGGCCAGCGCTCCATCGCATCGCAACTTTTGCATTGCATACATTTGTTACCACCCCCGATTGCCGACCCCCCAATTTTTTCCCCACCATTGTTCTACTTATTAGATCGACGGTCTGCACCACATCGCATCGCATGTTTTAATCAGTCTGTTTGCTCATCACCCCCGATTGCGATCCGCCGATTGAATCCAGACCGTCCACGTGTCCAGATCGGACGGCCCAAAATCCCTCCGACTTGTTCTTTCACACACCCTTTTTAAACCTCCTCTTTGTAGATCTCCACCGTTTGATGCTTTCATCCAACGGCTACGCTCTTTTTTGCCTTCTGAAGCAGTCAAACCTAAAAACGTAGGATTTATTAATTGTTTTATGTTTTATGCAGGTTTTAAAATGGTTTCCGTCGTTATTTTGAAGAAAGGCCAGGGGCCGGGAATGACAATTCTCGTGCCTTTAGTCCATGAAGAGAACCATTCGCAGGGTTTCGTTCTACGTTTTATCAACGCTCCACAGGCATTGATGCCTATGAAGGCCTTGCGTGGCCCTGCACATCGACAAGACACTGTTTTATTAAGAAACGCAGTTAAAGAGTATCATTTTTAAAGACATAGCACAGCAGAATGAGGATTGAAGACAAATTTTGGAATTACGGCTAAGAATGCTTATCAAAAGCCTAATTCCCAGAATTACAACACAATGAAAAGAAATCATAAGTGTTTAAACAGACAGGCAGCACTCCACCACCACATTTGAGGCGAATTGATTCCTCAGCTACCATAAGCGCCACCTGTTGCCTCAAAGCATTCAAACAGAGGCTGAACTTATTGCAGAATCAGATATTTTGCCTCAATGCAGCCAGGGAGTTACTTCTGCAAGGAAATAAATGCAGAAATATCTGCAGAGTTACTCCAAACATTACGCAGAGCCTCAAAGTCAATAAAAGCTCCCACCGAGCTTAATTCATAAATGTAAAACAGTTAATGTAGACAGAATTTTTTGTAAACTTCTCCATCAAGCCCCTCAAAGGCCGAGAAGTCTTGAATCTGTATTAATTGTTCTTAAGATCTTTTATCAGATCTCACCTCCTCATCCTTCTATAAATACCTCTGTAGAAGATGAGAAACTGTTGGTTGACTACGTTGTTGAGCATTATTATGTAATTGAGCTTGAAACTTCTGATTGTAAATATTATTCACTGGCCCTTGAAGCTCTGTTTGTAATAGATAAGTTAGGCTGAATAGTGAAGATGATTTCTGAACTGAAACACTGGAATTGAAGACTGTAACTAGTTTGACATCAATAACAAGCTGTTTCTTGGGATCCTGGTCTATATTACTAGTGAAGTGCCCCTTTCTTTGTTATTTTTTTTCCTTCTATGTATGCCATATTGTTCACTATTCTCTGATAAAGAATAGCATTTACAGAGTTAGGATTTACTGTTTATCAGTTCCCTTCTCTAACTGAAAATATTTATCTTAATGTTTTCCTCTTATTTGTTTATTTAAGAATGATTCAATACAGTTTAAGTAGTTAGGAATGCTGGAGTTCCCTCATCCTACTGTTTGCTTTAAACATTGTTCTTGAAAGCTATTTTCATAATTTGCTTATTAAATTTAGACTAGAGATGTTATGGTTTGCCCTATTTCTAGCTTCTTTTCTCCAAAGGCAGATTCTGAAGGTTTCCCTTGGTGTTGACTGAAAGCGGACTAGGTTTAAAAGTACCTTATTTGATCTTAGGTTACACTTTGTTTCTCTTATGTGTTTTCATACTTTCTTAAAGTAATTATGTGGATTACTGGATTGTTTGTCAATTAAGCTGCTTTAATACAAACTTGCCCAAGAATTTTATGGTTAGCCCTGTCCTTGGTTGGTTTTAAATAGTTACTTAAGAGGCTTTTCTTGTTTGGACTGACTATAAATCCCTTGTGAAATTATTATCAGTTTCCACCCCTCCAACACTTTATTGTTTCCATTCCATCATTTTAATCTCAATAATCTTGTGGTATAGATGACTTTCCCCTTAGATCACTCTTGATGTTGTTGCTCAATTAAAGCCTAGATATGACTCCATAGCCCAATGAACTAAAAACCAGTGTTATATCTATCTTTTAACCTAGTTGTTCTATCCACTTGCAACTTCTCACCTTTGAAACTCTTTGCACTTAGAACTTTCCCCTCAAAACAGTATTCGTGCTCAATCATCCAAAAACAAACAAAACCCTTGGCCTTCATAACTAGCCTAATATCATTACCCCAAACTTCAAAGACAAATCCATATTTGCACTTATTGGAGAGATCCCTCTTCGGATTCAGGAGGGCTAGATCCTAGAATCCCAAAGCTGGTTTAAACGATGTTTTTTCTGCAGTTTTAGTCTCACCAATCTGCTAAAATTACAGATTCCTAATAGGTTCATCTTGTCTAGCAATGGGATTTTCTTCACATCCACAGTCAAATTCACAGTATTGAAATTGTTAGAAGAACTAATTGACATATCAGAAGGATGATAAAGAGAAATTTTGAATTGATCTTTGTCAAGATCCATTGCAGTTAAAAGTCTTGTTTGGTCTAGAGCAATTTGATATTCAACTTGGGCCTCCATGCTGGCCTTCATCTTCTAGTTTCTCTCTGCAATTTGGGAAAACATATGTTTCATCAGAAACATTTTTTCATGGGTGTTCTCGTTTCTCTTGGGTGAAGTAGGAACATTTTTTTTCTCTCCCAACTGTAAGGAAAAACCAGGTTGATTATATGCAGGTTCTTCATTAAATTTTTCTCTCTTCTCAACTCCCTGCTCCTCATATTCTAAATCAACCACTGTTTCTTTTCCTCTTTTACTTGATTTTTCTGATATGACAGGAGTCTGAATATTTCAACGGCCTCTTGAACTCATAAAACCTTTAATTTCCATCTTCTCTAGATCTGGCCTACTTTCATGAATGAAAGTTGAATACCCATTATCAATTCTTCTACTAGAAATAACACTGTGAGGGTCATAAGCCCACTTTTCCCCTAACAATAAGTGCATCTCATATAGCATTATAGTAACTTCCAAAAATTATTGCCTCATATTAACTATGAAAGGACCTACAGTCATGGGCAGTTTGAACATACGCCCCTTTTTCATGGGCACAAAATGAATTTGATCAACATTTAGACTTTTCCGAACAAACTCCAAAGCAAATAACCTCATAGGTACAAACACTAGAAGCCTATAAGGCTCAACACTAGTTCCATAAAGTCTAATTTTGGAATAATCCTAAAAAAAAAAAAAATCTCCAAAATTACATTTTTCCCCTAAATGCAAGAACTCCTGAGCTTTGGGTAAGAAACAGGGGGGGGGGATTCTATTCAAAACTTTATATGCAATTGACATGAAATAACCAGAAAAATCAAACAGACCAACTTCATTTTGTTCTCTTCTCACTATATCTATCTAGAATACTACTGATTGCCTCTTCTTATTCATATCCATAATATTCAGACCCAGATGCATGAATTCCTCTACATTTTCATATAAGAATAAGTAAATCATTAATGAAGGGAACCTGAAAGAACCTGTTAATGATAAGCTCATGAGTTTTGAATTGACAACTTCTTGCCAATAGGATGGAATATCCAGCACCATTCCTGGCTTCATCATCATGGAAAACATCCCCAAGATTGATTTATCCATTGTGTTGTCGTCATCTTTGCAATGCTGCTCAGCACTAGCTTAACCTCAATATCAAAAATTTCCATAGGGAAATATTTATTGTCAGGCTGAAATTGTTGTGTTTTAGGCTTTAGAAAATGAATGAACTGATTAAAATCTTGACCTACAAGGCTGTCATAATATGCTACCAAAGAATCATCAGAGAATTGGATATATGTCTTTGACTCAGGGTAACAAAGGGCTTGGCGAATTAGCTGGGCAGACACTTGCAAAACATTCTCCCCCTGACAATTCATCACAAAAAATTTCCCAGGATACATAATAGATACTAACCAATATATGAATTAAGGAAAAAGATGGGTTTTCGGGATATATGCAGACAACACACCAGTCTTTTCCATGGCAATATAAATTGGAGATGCTTTATCATTTAAGAGGACTTGCTGGTAAAATGGAAGGTGAACCAAAGAACAATTGGTGTCTTGAATATCCCTCTCAGTATCCATGAGAGGGATATGACTAGAAGAACCTGACAGGGATGAGCGTTTAGCCATGATTCAGAGTTATGACAATGGATGACTTACAGGGAAACCAATTCTTGATAGGGTGACAGAAAACTGAACAAGGTGCAACACAAACAAATTTCAAACATCAACTTAATCACAAATGATTTCGAAAAGAATGAGAATTGCAATTAAATAGGTGGCATGGCTTCGAACTTAAATGCTGATAAGATGTGCCAACAGAGCATTAATCACTCTTGATGTGGAAAACAACTGTAACCAACTCATCATCTTACGTCACTGCGAGGGGTCTCGAAGTACAGAGGATTATTTTGGCTTGTGCCCCTGCAATCAATCTCCACCACTCATCTGTGTTACTCCTGCAGTCAACATAGTCAACTGCGGAGGCACCCTCCATATTAATTCGTGCGCTAGTAGTGCCCGTGGGTTGAGCCTTTTTTTCAGTGTTCAATAAATCATCGCATCTCGCTCGATGAAACAATCGACATTTAAACTTTAAGTCGGGACCCACTTTCATAAAGTCAAAAAGTATTTAAACGTTTAACTCTAATACAATGAGGAGAAATATTTTTATGCTAAATTATAAGAAGTTTAATACTTTAACATATTTTTAACAATTTTCTATTTTATTTTTTTTGTATTTTCAAAATTGAAAATAAAAGGATATTTCTAATGATCCACAACATCTGGCTCCACCTAGGGATAGTGTTTTTTTCCATGAAACACTAAGAACCTGCAAATTAGTGCCTTCACTTCGGGCATGGATTCAAATAATGTCTAATGAAAAATATACAATGAGAAAAACCAAATATGTACAATGATGAACCAGCTATTTTCAGTACTGAAAATAATTTTTTAGATACTTCCCATTCACAGGCAGTACTACTGCTTCTCCATCAAGATTTTTTAGCATAAAATTGTTATTTAATCTAGCTTCAATAATTTTAGAAGGGCCATACCACAGAGGATCAAACTTACCATGCTTCCCTTTTTCCTCTCTTCTGGTATCCCATCTTAATACCAGATCTCCCGTTTGGAACATAATCTCCTTTGCCTTCCTATCAAAAATGGACTTCATTTTCTCCTGATATGTGACCAAATTGTCCCTGACTTTAATCTTGCTTTCACTCAATTATATTACCTTATTTAGCCTTCTTATCAATGCATTAGGTTCTTCTTGCGCTTCTTGAAGAAAATAAATTACTGGTCTTGCTAACTGAGTGGGAAACAAAGCTTGAGTACCATATACTAACTCATAAGGGGAATTACCAGTAGATCTTCTAGTAGTCATTCTCACTGCCCAGAGAGAAAATATCAGCTTTGAGTCCCAATTATTCTGGTTCTCATTGATTGTTTTCTTCAATATCCTGACCAATGTCTTGTTAGATGATTCTGCTAATCCATTCCCTTGAGGATGATATGCTATGGAATGAGACAAGATCACATTATAAGTTTGACAAAAATTTATGAATCTGACTGAGTTGAATACCTAAGCATTATTTGTTACAATTTTCACTGGACATCCAAACCTGCTGAAAATATTCTCTTCCAAAAACTACATTACTACCAGATCATTTGCTTTTCTGGTAGGAATTTCCTCCACCCATTTTGTAAAATAATCAGTGGCAGTCAGAATCCACTTAAACTATCTGCTTGATGGTGGATTAATTTCTCCAATAAAATCCAATCCCCATTGTTTGAAGGGTTCTTCTATAAACACAAGGAGAAGGGGTAAAGGGGCTAACCTTTTCTTTTCTGTAAACAATTGGCATTTTTTACAACTTCTAACAACTTTATACACATCAGAAAATAAAGAAGGCCAGTAAAAACCTGATTTAAAATTCTTATGAGCAGTTACTTTCCAACTGTAATGACCTCCACACAAACATTCATGGTACTCTTTGATAACTTCCATTGATTCTCCTTTTTTCAAACATAATAATAAGACACCAGCAACATCTTTCCAATAAAATTTAGCATCAATTATAACATAAGGTTGAGCTTTAAGTTTTAGAGCTCTATACTTTGCTCTATTGATTGAGGGAGGGCAAGAGAAAAAATACAAATAGTGAATAATATCCTTATACCAGTCTAAGCAGAGAATTTTTTACTTGATTGTTGACTTTTTTTCAATTTGATTTGTCTCCTCAACCACTTTATCTAATGGTGCAAGCAAATTAATTCCCAAAGTTTGGAAATTAGATTCTGATAGCAATTTCGCTAATCTCTGTCCCTTGACTAACTTAGTAAGCTTAATGTCTAAATCATACTCTTGGATTTTGGAAATCCATTTTCCTCTTTTCCCCTCTACATCACTTTGAACCAGCACATCTTTTAAGCAGAATTAGGTACATTTGCTACTATTTGAGAATCAAGTACATAGGTCGTGAAGGCTTTCAATGATTTAACTAAAGCATATACTTGCTTCTCCAGGATATTATATTTGAGTTCTGCATCTCTGAGGACTTTACTAAAAAATGATTTCGGCTGCTCTTTCCCTTCTTCATTCTTCTGTAACAACACAACAGCAATATTGGAAGGTGATGCAAATGAAAATATTTGGAAAGGCTTCAAATAATCTGGGCTGATCAAAACTGGAGCATCTTGAAGAGCCTCTCTAATTCTGGTAAAGGGTTCTCTTGTATCTTTTTCCCATTTTACTTCAGCATTTTTCTTTAACATATCTGTTATTCTTCTGACAATCTCAGTGTAGTTTGGAACAAATCTTCTCAGAAAATTAATTTCCCTAGAAATCTTTGGATATCTTTCTTACTTCTAGGTAATGGAATAGTTTGTGTAGCCTCAACTCTTGTTGGATCAATTTTTACTCCTTCTTTTGAAACTATATGTCCCAGCAACTTACCTTCCTCCAAAGCAAACAAAGATTTCTTAGGATTCAATCATAACCCAAATTTCCTACATTTCAAGAAAGCCTTCTGCAGGTGTTCCAAGTGTTCATCATCAAAACCTGAAAAAATAGTCACATCATCCAAATATATGACTACAAATTTGTCACCCACAAAAGCTATATCCATTGCCCTCTGGAAAGTAGCTCCTGCATTCATGAGGCTGAATGGCATGTTGGCATACATGAATGTTCCCCAGGGCGTGGTGAAAGTTGTTTTCTTCTGATCTTCCTTCTCAACAGCTACTTAGTTGTACCCAGAGAAACCATCAACCATGGACAACCTATAAGCCCTAGTCACTTTCTGTAAGATATAGTCCATCTTTGGCAAAGGATAATTATCTTTCAAGGAAGCTCTATTCAAGTTCCTGAAATCTACACATAATCTTATCTCTCCATTTTTCTTCCTAACTGGCACTAGATTTGAAACCCAATCTAAGTATCTGAGTGGGACTATGATTTTTTCTTGTAAAATTTTCTTTACCTCTTTTCCAATTGGGGCAAGTAACAGTGGATTAATTTGTATGAGCTTCTGCCTGTGTGGCTTATCCCCATCTTTGAGTGGTATTTTATGTTGAATAATATTTAAATCATAAGTCTTTAAATCTTCATATGACCATGCAAACACATCCCTCAACTTTTTGAAAATATCTACATACCTTTCCTTATAATCCTTAGGAACTCCTTTAAATAACTTGACCATTTTGGGCTCCCGCTTAGTTCCTAAATTGCAGTCCTCCATTTCTCCATCCTGAGATACTTTCTTTTGTTTCACTGCTACATCATTAGAATCAAACAATCTTTCAAGAGGAACCAGCCCCCTGGGAAATATATTATCCTTCAACTGAATTATCTTATGATCACCAATTGTCTGTTTTGGGTCTCTAGGCACATCATTTTGATCATTTTGTTCACTTTCTAGATCAATTTCACTCTCTTCAAAATTTCCAATCATTTTTAAAAATTGATTGATCTGCTCATCATCCTCGAAAACCTACCAATGCTTTACATTATGAGGGATTGAAGGCCTCTGTTTCAACTCAATTTCATATCTCAATCTTGGATTAATGGATGGCTTAAATGTACTGGCTGCAATCGCCAGTGAATCTGCCATTCTGTTTTCTTCTCTTGGAATAAACTGAAGATTAAAGGCTTCAAAATAATTTTCAATTAGATCCCACACCTCATTTCTATAAGATCTCAATCTGGGATGCTTGGTCTGACACCAATTCTTAATATGTCTTATTTCTAATTCAGAATCACCAAAAATGGAAATAGATTGAATTATCATTTGTTTAGCAGTTTGAAGGCTCAAAATCAATGCTTCGTACTCAGCTACATTATTAGTTGATTCAAATTCAAGTTTGAAAGAAAAAGGTAAAAGGTTACCTTCTGGAGATATAAATATGAACCAGCTCCGGTACCCTCCTTAGAATATGCACCATCAAAATAACACCTCCAAATTTTATTTGAATACAGCTCCTTATGTACACTTATTGAAGAGAGCTTATTCTATGAGTCTTCAGCAAATTCTGCATCTTCATGCAGCATAAAACAAGAGAGATCCTCCTTCTCTTGACCATAAATAGGGGATTTACCTGCATCTTTCTTGGTGGTATTTTTCATGAATCTGGTTTCTCTTTACAACCTTCTCTCTTTCCCATTGAAAACAGGAATGATGGCATATGTGAAATCCAATTTTAAGACACCTCCAAGCTTTTCTCCCCAAGATCTGGATAATAGCATACAAAATCTGGCTGGAATACCTGCAACTACTACATCCATCATGATACTCTTAGCTAGAATTTGGGCCAAGGAAACAACCATGTATTTGATAAGCCCAACACACTTCACCATTTTTGAATCAAACGAATAGAGGTATCTATATGGCTTAGTGATTTTTAAATTTAGCTCTTTCATCACAGATAATGCCATAAGATTATGCGATGCACCAGAATATAGCATACAATTATGTAGAATGGAATCATGTAAAAGTACTGATATATAAAAAGGTGGAATAGAAGAATCTACCTCTTCAACATGAGGACCGAAATTAACCACTTGTTTTTCTTCTTGCAAATTCACAATACCACCCACCTCATCAGACTGAGATAAATTAATAAGTTCTGCAATCTCTTTCTTATACCCAGGTGTTTTAGACAACTCAAGAAGAGGTACTTGAATTTTAACCTTTTCTAACTCTTTGGACAAACTGAAAGTTTGGTTTTGTTTAGTAAACTTTTCATATCTTGATTTTTGTTAGGATTTGCATGTTTCTCAGGAACAGTAACAATCTTCTCCAAAATATTAGAATCATTAGACTTATTTTGGGAAGCCTCAGATTGTTGTTTCTCTTTTTCTTTTACTGGATTCATGGGTTGTTTCCCTTGTCTGATTGTTTTACTTAATTTTTTTGTTGTGGAGTCGCCATTGGAGAAGGGACTGACTCTAATTCTCTCTTCATCATCCTGAGTTCTCAACCTCTTTTTTTATCTCAAGTCATACTTTTTATCCAATTCTGCTTGCATAAAATCAGTGAATTGTCTGCAATAATCATCCATCTCTTCCTGATCAAATGAAATATAAGCTTCTTTACATTCTTCTTCACAATATTTTTCAGATTCCTCTTCTACACCATCCTCCATATATATGGAAGAAATTTGATCTTCAACTTCTTTCTTATCATCGTCAGCAGAATGTGAAGGTGGTGCTTCTATATATAAGGGTGCTTAAACTTGATCCTAATCTCTTCTTTCCCTCTGCAAAATATCCAGGGGCTGCTGGGATTAAAAACCCCTCCGTTTTTTTGTGTAGATTTCTTGTGTAATGTTCCCAAAATTAGCATAGAGCTAATTGGAACATTAATTTTGCTTATATCAGCTAAGAAGTGAATAGATGGGTAAGGAGGCCCATGAGTAGGAATAAAATCCCTCATAATGTGAAAGGGATCATCAGAATAACCATATTTTGCACCCTCAAGTGTGAAAAGGGGCAAATGCATGAGGACAAGGTTAGGTTTGACCAAGTCAACAGAGTTGCCATAGGAGGAGTGGTTCACTTTGAAAGACAACGTAGTGTGAATGAGGAAGAGGTCATTTTGTGGAGGAAACCCTAATGTGTGGGGGCCAAGGCAAGGAGGCTTTGATTTGTATAAAGGGAGGACAAGGTAGCCATAAAGGGTTATGTTGATGAATATAGAATTTGGTCTGCATGACTATTTTCTTTCTTCAGTTGTTTAATTGATATTGTTGTGCTGCTTAGCACAAGGGATTTCCTGTTTAAGAATCCTTATCCCTTCTTGAGAAGCCTCTTGAGGGATTTTACTTCATTATCCACATTTTAAGCTCAAGGCCAAGCCACCTCCTTTAGCTACAGTGTTATTCCTGTAGCAGGAAACGTTGTGTTGCAGGGTGTTGCAGTGGAGGGTTCCACAAAACCATTTCCTTGGCTCATATTTCAGAGGATGGAGCTTCTATTCCTCTAGGAGGTTAGTGAGGGATATTTCAGAGTTGACTGCCCATCTTTGGCACCAGGCCAAGCACTTCCTATCTCCTACAACACATTCCATCTCATTGACTGCGTTATTTCTGAGCACATTTGCAGTGGGGACTTGCTCCACTATTTTGGGAGGGTGAGATCTTCAGGGATTGGATCAGCCTTTCACCTGAGAGATCCATTGGATGAGATATATGCATCATATGTAGCATCATTAGCTATCTTCATCCATTTCCAGTTTCTGAGTTGCAGCTGCTACCCTGCAACTCCGGCATTTCTACATATTTGCCATTTTGTGCATATTTCAGCCAATCCTTCTAAGGATTATTGTATTGTTGTTTCCAGGGGTTAAGATCTTGCTCCCCCATATATTTTGAGCTATACATTTCTATATCCATGTATTAACATAATTTTGCAGTAGTTACTCTATATAGACTGCGTTATTATAGCCTTGGGCTTTCTTCATGTAGCAGTGTTCTTCATTTATCATGTATATGTTCTATTGAGGGTTGCATTGCCCACTTGAGTGATTTTTCCTCAAGGATTTGTATACACATTTTTTGCTATGATATAATATGATGGCTATTGAGATCTTCTTACATTCTCTGTGTCAATGTATCACTACTACTCCATTGTTATGTTTACATATTACTGATCTCCAACTTTAGAATACCTTAAGGTATTCTTATTTTTGTAGAAAATCCCTATTTTGGGATATTATAGTGGTATAAAAGCATGATATTTGGCTCAACCTGTGAGTTTCATCCATAAGAAGAAGAAGAGATCAAGAAGATGAAGAGAATGAGTTTACTCTCATCAGTTTTCAGATCCAGAAAGGACCTCTCCAAGGAGGTCAAGAAGATGGAAGAAGGAGAAGAGGAAGGACCATGCACTTCCTATTCTCAAAGAGAAGAAGGCATGAAGCATGAAGAACACTTGGAATTCAAAATTCTAAGTGATTATCTTGCTTAATACTGAGCTAAACCTAGAGCCTTCAAAGAGACTCTAGCTTTACCACAATTAATTCAGCTGAAAGAAGAAAGAAGACCCCATAGCTATGGGATGATGAGAGGCAATAGATTTCTATTGTCCACTTTTGATGTATCACTCACATATGCAGCAGAGGCTTGGGTGATGAAGCTATATGCTTCCTTCCTGCTACATCCGGTAGTAGATAGAAAGGTTGTGGAAATTGCAGTGCTGCACCTTGAAGGTGAGGCAAATACTTGGTGGTTCAGCCATTGGAGCCATGCAAGGGTATCTACTCTTGTTGATTTTTCTAAAAATATGATTAGAAGATTTGGCCAAAGGAGGGAGGAGTCCTCACCACCAGTTGAAGAGGCATATACCAGCGTTTTCACTATCATGGAGGATCAGCCTTCATCTTAAGCAGTTGGTGAAGCCAACACATTGGAGGAGGAAGCCCTTATATTCATACAAGATGCTTCCAAGATTTCCAAAGGTATGCTGGAATTTCCATCTCTTATCATTTCAGCAAACATTATGAATGGGTCTACATCATTACATGTCGTTGATTTAGAGCAACATAATAGTCCTACGTTGTGCAATCTTGAATCAGTCAAGGGAGAGATGAACCATTATCCTCATGAGCCATTCTTTATTTTCACACCACACTTGAGATTGGTGTTTGAAGGCTTGGAGGAAGAAGAGATAGATGGTAGACATCTTGAAATGAGAAACACTTTCTCCTTTCGAGATGACACTTTCTCAATGAGCACTCCCCAGCTCAAAGAGAAACTTCCACCTGCAGTAGATCCAAGGTCTCTTTGGTTTTGGAAGGCCATGCATGAGGAGGAGATCTCATGGAGATATTTCATTGGAGGTGTACTTCAACACATCATGAAGTGCAAGGTTTTTCAACGGTTTGAGGAGATTCTTCCCTTCTCACACTTGGATCCTCATGGATTCAAGGAGGAGAAGATAGATGATGGAGGACATCTTCGGATGGATAACATCTCTCATTATTGTATTGTGCACCTCTTGAGCCATACACATCATGATGGGAGGTTTTTTCCTACCACCTATTTGGGTCCTTATGGGACCAAATTGATCCTTGAGAAGATTGCATTTCAAAATCCCATGAAGTGCAGAAATATGATTTGGGATGATGGTAGCCCTCATGGGAGGAGTACCAAGATGGAGGATGGAAGGGGACATCCACAATTGGTTGAGTGGATGTGGATGATGAGCAAGAATTTGGAAAGCTACTTGCAGGTCTATGATACTGGGAAGCAGGAGCCATGGCTGCACTGGTTACTCTTGAAGGAGTTTGGCCATCACTTGGCATACACTCTTTCTAAGGGTATGGGGATAGAGAAGATGTGGCAAGATGCTTGCATCATTGAACAACAAAGAGTATGGATGTATGGTGTTGATGTGACATTCATATCATTTATTATGTCTTCATCACATGTCTTGTATGATGAGAGCATGAGGAAGCAGCAAACACTTTTGTTGCTTGGGTTGTGCTTGAGAGAGCAAGGGTAGATTTGCTCTCACATGTTGTATGATGTTGCAGGAATAGGATATGGCACTATCTTGGTGCAAAGGGTCTAATCCTTTGCCTTTGATGATCATGAATCACTTCCATCTTAGGAGGAATTCCATATTTGCAGCAACATTATTGGAGGAATCTTTGACAATAATCATGTCAAAGAGTTGAGTTATGGTTTGGCAGGAGCCTATTTTCATTGGCCAACAACGTTGTTCCTTTGGAGCATGAACTTATTCATGTATTCATGCATCAATTTACTTTCATCACATGGTGAGAATGTTTTTTTTGTAGTTATTGATTATGTAACTCAGTATTTGCATATTCTTACCAGTATCTTACAATGCATTGATCCACAAGAGGGAAAGTTTATTGTTGAGCCCCATAAACAAAATTTTGCCAACTAATATGATGGAGACAGCCATCCTTTGTATAATCATGGGCAAGTGTTTGATTATTTATTTTATGCTCAGTTGAGACATTCACTCATTTTCTATTCACTAGTAGATGCGATGATTCACACAACTAGCCATTTGTCAAAACACCACTTGCCATACTATTTTCTGAAGTTGCAGTGGGAGAGACTGCGTTGTGTCCACTTGAGACATTGTTTGTATCATGCAGCATCATGTAAAACATTCAGCAAACTTCTCATTTGGATACTCTATGGTGATCATGACCTATTCATCATGGATGATATTTTTTGGGCCAGCTTGTTTTTCAATGTTGGAAAGGACATCCTTGAAGGATTGTTCTTTATTTTGCCACTTGAGGGAAATACTATTGCAGCCCTAGATCAGCACATACTCTAAAATTATCATGAGTGGAGATAAGTACAGCGTGGGGTAGACTACCTTTTCTACCATGATCATATTTTCAGCCCACCTACTTTGTATGAGCCAAAGGTGGAGAAAGACTTTCAGGAGTTTCCATGTTGGAGGGTAACTCATTTTATTTGGATGATTTCTTGGGGGATGGGAGATTCATATGGGGATGGAAGATCCCAATTCATTTCATCCTCATGCCTCAAGAAGGCCCTTCATCTCTATCCTTGTAGTTTCTTGAGGACAAGCCACATTTGGGAGGGGAGGACTGTAATGTTCCCAAAATTAGCATAGAGCTAATTGGAACATTAATTTTGCTTCTATCAGCTAAGAATTGAATAAATGGGTAAGGAGGACCATGATTAGGAATAAAATCCCTCATAATGTGAAAGGGATCATCATAATAACCATATTTTTCACCCTCAAGTGTGAAAAGGGGAAAATGCATGAGGACAAGGTCAAGTTTGACCAAGTCAACAGCACTGCCATAGGAGGAGTGGGTCACTTTGAAAGACAACGCAGTGTGAATGAGGAAGAGGTCATTTGGTGGAGGAAACCCTAATGTGTGGGTGCCAAGGCAAGGAGGCTTTCATTGGTATAAAGGTAGGACAAGGCAGCCATAGAGGGTTATTTTGATGAATATAGAATTTGGTCTGCATGACTATTTGCTTTCTTCAGTTATTTAACTGAGATTGTTGTTCTGCTTAGCACAAGGGATTTCCTGTTTAGGAATCCTTCTCCATTCTTGAGAGGCCTCTTGATGGATTGTACTTCATTCTCCACATTTTAGGCTCAAGGCCAAGCCACCTCCTTCAGCTCCAGCGTTATTCCTGTAGCAAGAAACGTTGTGTTGCAGGGTGTTGCAGTGGAGGGTTCCACAACACCATTTCCTTGGCTCATCTTTCAGAGGAGGGAGCTTCTATTCCTCTAGGAGGTTAGTGAGGGAGATTTCAGAGCTGATTTCCCATCTTTGGCACCAGGCCAAGCACTTTCTATCTCCTACAGTGCAGTCCATCTCATTGACTGCGTTATTTCTGAGCACATTTGCAGTGGGGACTTGCTCCACTATTTTGAGAGGGTGAGATCTTCAGGGATTGGATCAGCCTTTCACCTGAGAGATCCATTGGATGAGATCTATTCATCATATGCAGCATCATTAGCTATCTTCATCCATTTCCAGTTTCTGATTTGCAGCTGCTACCCTACAACTCTGGCATTTCTGCAGATTTACCATTTTGTGCATATTTCAGCCAATCCTTCTAAGAATTGTTGTATTGTTGTTTCCAGGGGTTTAGATCTTGCTCCCCCATATATTTTGAGCTATACATTTCTATATCCATGTATTGACATCATTTTGCAGCAATTACTCTATATAGACTGCGTTGTTATAGCCTTGGGCTTTCTTCATGTAGCAGTGTTCTTCAATTATCATGTATATGTTCTATTGAGGGTTGCATTGCCAACTTGAGTGATTGTTCCTCAAGGATTTGTATACACATTTGCTGCTATGATATAATATGATGGCTATTGAGATCTTCTTGCATTCTCTCTGTCAATGTATCACTACTACTCCATTGTTATGTTTACATATTTTTGATCTCCAACTTTAGAATACCTTAAGGTATTCTTATTGTTGTAGAAAATCCCTATTTTGGGATATTACATATTTCTATCCAATTCCATCTTTACTAATTTTTTTGACAAATATTTAATGACCTTAGTCATGTCATCAATCCTTTTATCTTGTAATGACTCTTCCTTAGCTTTACCTTTATCTTGAACTGACTGCTTTTCTTGAGCTTTCCCAGTTGCAGTCATATTTGCTTCAATCTCCAAAGCAATAGTTTGGATTTGTTAAAGAGTAGGGGACCTTATTTCTCTCAAATTAAAACTAAATTCTGATACAAATGCCCCAGCAAAAACAACTCTTGCTCCAATAGGAGGAGGTTTCATTTCTGTAAGTAAACTATTGTAGAATTTATTGAATCTTTTAATGAAATCATTCATATTTTCATCTGTTTTTTTCTTAATAGCATTAAACTCTGTCAAAGAATAACCATGGTCTTTCTTTTCACCCCATATTTAGATGAATTTTCTTTCTAACTCATCCCAATCATTAATTGAGCCATTTGGTAATCCTTTAAACCATTTTCTTGCCTCTCCACTTAGAGACTGCACAAAAAGTCTCATTACTACATCTAGATGCTCAACATTAAAATTTTCAGCAAAAGTGAAAAACAAAGGCAAGTGTTGTTCTGCAGTTATTTCATCTTCACCAGTAAATCTAGGAAGCAACTGAAGATACTCTTGAGGCATTGCATTCATTGGTTGAGGAAGATTTAATGGTGCATATATGTTCATCAAGAAAGCAAGGGCTGCCACGTTTATGCCTTGATTGACTGCTCCTTGAGTAGGGGGAATCTGTGTACCAGTTGTAGGTATGGATGAATGGGGTGAAACAACTGATAAGGGAAGGGGTTGATAAACTAAAATAGAAGAACTAGCAACTGTATTAGGCTGAGTTTCTGTAAATGTGAATGATACAGACTCAAAAGACTGCTCTGCTAAACTTGGTTCTTGGAAATGAATGGATGGAGACAAGAATTCTTGTTCTGAGAAAGTGAGCTTCCAGGAAATATCTTTGGATGAAAGGGTATGAAAACTACTTCCAGGTGTAGGCAGTGTGGCATCAGGTGTAGAAAGCGTTCTTGATTTCTGGCCTTTTTTAGAAACCAACTTTTCTGGATTTGAAAGGGTAGAAGCTTTCTGTTGAGATGTGTATGACCTTATATGTGGCCTCTTATAAGCCATAATTAGAAAATGAAGACACAGCTTTAATATTTCCTCCTCTCAGAACAACCAAAGGAAATATGAAAAAAACCCAGGGGAAAACTTCGATTCTTCGTCCCCGACAATGGCGCCAAAAATTTGTGTACCTTAAGAGACAATCCCTTAGCTATGATAAGGAATCAATGCTTAAGACATTTAAATGATTATGTCACAGAAATATTTTTCTTTTTTTAATCACCCTCAATTATTTATCATTAAACCCTCAAATATCAAATATAATGAATGTCTCACAATGTTATTATTTGATGATGTTGAATGAAATGACCAAAAGACAATGAAAGAAAGAAGCCCAAACTGATATGTTGTTACATAGAATATATCACCTCAAACTCTAGAAGAGTTATATGAAGGAAATAATTAAAATGAAGGAGCGCCAATTAAGGATTTTAACTCTTGCTTACATAAGTAAAAAGATACCTGTAGCTCATTACTTCATCTTATTCAAAGATAAAAAACACAGAATGTAAACTTGAATACATATCAACATAAAAAGATGCCAGAAACTTACTTTTCATTCATTAATCATTTGAAATCTCTGAGTAAAAAAATTGTAGTCTGAAGGTCCAAAAACTCAGAACCTTCCTTCTCCTTGACTATTACATTAAATAGCTATCTATTACATACCCTCAAAACATATTATTACAATTACATCATCTTTGAAAGAGTACAATAACATAAAAATTAACATCCTAATCTATATGTTGAATGTGAATTGACGATGATGTGGCTACATTTCCTAGATCAGCTGATTTTTCTTTCTTCGAAGTCAAAGCATCCTTTGGAAAATCCATCGTCCAAGCTCTGCATTTCTTCCATATCTCTAATTTTGTTCTCAGTGAATGTGCCAGGGTTGTGATACTCCAATCTGAAAGTAGTAATTCAGTTGAAAGATGGCCTTTCTGCAAATAGATTTTTTACCAACCAGAGCAACTGAAAGTGTCTCTGAAGAAAGTTGATTAATGTTTCTCCCTTAAGCACTTGAGTATTTTCATGTGTATTGTCAACTTTACTTTTTGTCAATACTAGTAAGCTTTCATAAGAATCCTATGACAACAAACTTCCTCCAAGTCCCCAACATGAGGGCAGACCTGCTCTTGTTACTTTTTCAAATAACTTATCAAACAAACTTAATGCTTCTTTAATTTCCATCAACTTCTTTTCTGTAGCCTTTCTGTAATCATTCTTGACAATCATATTATTAATCTCAATTGTATATAGGATTCTATCTTTAATCTCATTTTCTTCTAACTCTTGATCTATTTTAGAATTGATAAAGTCAATGAATCTTCTTTCCCAAACAGCCCTATTGATTGTCTTTTGTTTCTCTGTCATGACTTGTTCTTCAAAATTCTTGATAAGACTTTTCTCTTCTGCAACCACCATCAAAAAGCTCCAAATTGATTTCATTTCTAAAATGATATCATTCCAAATGATATATTTTCCCTGTATTAAAGATATGCTCCCTTTCGGTTTTTCTTTGAGACTTTTAATCTCAACATTAGCATTCTGACTATCCATTTTGTATTTACTGGCTTCATTTTGTGCAGCTTGAATAATCTTTGATGTAGTCCCTAAATATGCTTGAGCCTTTTTCCGATCTCTTTCTACCATCTGCAATTCAGTAGTCAACTGAGAAATTTGTGCTAGTGGGTCTTCATTACCTGCTGGGAAAAAAAAAAAGTACAATAATGATTGTCAATATGATTTTGCAGTGACAGTGTAGTTTTTTTGAACTTAGAGACTTCTTCCTCCTTTTCCACGAGCTGTTGTAGAATCGTTTCTTTCTCGTTCTCTACCTCTGCAACTTCTGCTGCCAGGGAATGCTCTCCGGTAGGAAATTTTAACTTTTTCTTCAATACAGATATCTCTTCTTCAGCACTTTGTGGAAGTTTCTGCACAACAGTCCTATCATTAGGATCTACTCCAATGTTTACTATGATTTTCTTCAGCTCCTCATTCTATATTTTTAAAGCCCTAGAGTTGGATTTCTCTAACTTTAACTGCTTAATCACTTTTCCAAGCATATTATCTGCCTTCATTGCCATTTCATTGGTCTTTGTCAGGTCATTCACAATCAACTGACCTGTTTGCATATTTAGGTTCACCTTGTCTAGCAATGGGATTTTCTTCACATCCACAGTCAAATTCACAGTATTGAAATTGTTAGAAGAACCAATTGACATATCAGAAGGATGAGAAAGAGAAATTTTGAATTGATATTTATCAATATCCATTGCAGTTAAAAGTCTTGTTTGGTCTAGAGCAATTTGATATTCAGCTTGGGCCTCCATGTTGGCCTTCATCATCTGGTTTCTCTCTGCAATTTGGGCAAACATCTGTTTGATCAGAGGCACTTGTTCATGGGTGCTCTGATTTCTCCTAGGTGAAGCAAGAACATTTTGTTCCTCTCCCAACTGTAAGGAAAAACTAGGTTGAGTATATGCAGGTTCTTCATTAAATTTTTCTCTCTTCTTAGCTCCCTGCTTCTCATATTCTAAATCAACCACTGTTTCTTTGCCTCTTTTACTTGATTTTTCTGATATGATAGGAGTCTGAATATTTGAACTTGTTGAACTCATAACACCTTTACTTTCCATATTCTCTAGCTCTGGCCTACTTTCATGAATGAAAGTTGAATACCCATTATCAATTCTTCTACTATAAATAACATTGTGAGGGTCATAAGCCCACTTTTCCCCTAACAGCAAGTGCATCTCATCTAGCATTCTAGTAACTTCTTCAAATGCTTTTCTCATATTAACTTTGAAAGGAACTACAGTCATGGGCAGTTTGAACATATGCCCCTTTTTCATGGGCACAAAGTGAATTTTATCAACATTTAGACTTTTCCGAACAAACTCCAAAGCAAATAACCTCATAGATACAAACACTAGAAGCCTATAAGGCTCAACACTAGCTCCATAAATTCTAATTTCGGAATAATCCTAAAAAACAAACCAATCTCCAAATTTACAGTTTGCCCCTAAATGCAAGAACTCCTGAGCTTTGGGTAAGAAACAGGGGGCAAGAATTCCATTCAAAACTTTATATGAAATTGACATGAAATAACCGGAAAAATCAAACAAACCAGCTTCATTTTGTTCTCTTCTCACTATATCTATCCAGAATAATACTGATTTCCTCTTCTTATTCATATCCATAATATTCAGACCCATATGCATGAATTCCTCTACATTTTGATATAAGAATAAGTAAATAATTAATGAAGGAAACCTGAAAGAACCTGTTAATGATAAGCTCATGAGTTGTGAATTGAAAGCTTCTTGCCAATAGGATGGAATATCCAGCACCATTCCTGGCTTCATCATCATGGAAAACATCCCCAAGATTGATTTATCCACTATGATGTTGTCATCTTTGCCCAGAATCTTTGCAATGCTGCTCAGCACTAGCTTAATCTCAATATCAAAAATTTCCAGAGGGAAATCTTTACTGTCAGGCTAAAATTACTGCATGTTAGGCTTTAGAAAATGAATGAACTGATTAAAATCTTGACCTACAAGGCTGTCATAATATGCTACCAAAGAATCATCAGAGAATTGGACATATGACTCTGACTCAGGGTAACAAAGGGCTTGGCGAATTAGTTGGGCAGACACTTGCAAAACATTCTCCCCCTGACAATTCATCACAAAACATTTCCCAGGATACATAACAGATACTAACCAATATATGAATTCAAGAAAAAGATGGGTTTTCGGGGTTTTCTTTGCCATGGCAGTATAAACTGGGGAAGCTTTATCATTTAAGAGGATTTGCTAGTAAAATAGAAGGTGAACCAAGGAACAATTGGTGTCTTGAATATCACTCTCAGTATCCATGAGAGGGGTATGACTAGCAGAACTTGACAGGGATGAGCGTTTAGCCATGATTCAGAGTTATGACAATGGACGACTTATAGGGAAACCAATTCTTCATAGGGAGACAAAAAACTGAACAGGGCACAGCACAAAAAAATTTCAAACATCAACTTAATCGCAAATGATTTTGAAAAGAATGAGAATTGCATTTAAATAGGTAGCGTGGCTTCGAACTTACATGCTGATAAGATGTGCCAATAGACCGTTAAGCACTATTGATGTGGAAGACAACTGTAACCAACTCAGCATCTTACGTCACTGTGGGGGGTCTCGAAGTACAGAGGATTATTTTGGCTTGTGCCCCTACAATCAATCTCCACCGCTCATCTTTGTTACTCCCGCGGTCAACACAATCAACTGCGGAGGCACCCTCCATACTAATTTGTGCACTAGTAGTGCCCGCAGGTTGAGCCTTTTTTTCAGTGTTCAATAAATCATTGCATCCTGCTCGATGAAATAATTGACATTTAAACTTTAATTTGGGACCCACTTTCATAAAGTCAAAAAGTATTTAAACTTTTAACTCTAATACAACGAGCAGAAATATTTTTATGCTAAAGTATAAGAACTTTAATACTTTAACATATTTTTAACAATTTTCTATTCTTTTTTTTGTATTTTTAAAATTGAAAATAAAATGATATTTCTAATGATCCACAACAAAGTGGAAAGAATTGAATTTTGTAGGATAAAGACTTGAAATGGAAACGCTACAAAAAGCGCTATGAAACTATTGTGTTTTCGTAGTGCAGGACATTATAGAATTTTGAGCAGTGTTTAAAGCGGTTTTAAACAGTTCGAGGCTAGGGAGGAGTTATGGGACGTCTTAAGCCAACTTCTCACAACTAAGGACCACGAAATGAAGAGTACATGATGGTCAAAATGTTCAAAGAATGAAAAATATCTTATGCCTAAAAAACAGGGTATTGTTTCCTATTTTTGTGGAGGTCAGCAAAGTGGTCATTTGGCAATGATGTAAATTCAAATAGATAAGGTTGTTATTGATAGTGATAAGGATTTTGAGTCCTTTTTGGAATAGGACTGTTAAGTAGGATAGGTGTCTTTTTGTAATAAATTCCATGTTTTATGATTATGAAAGGTGTCAAGGGACATAAATTCAATGTATCTAGCCTAGAGGCAGATCATCTCATGTTGTAAGATGTCAATTAAGGACCAAGAGGTCAAATTTGTCAAGTGTTGGACATTTTTGGCAAAATTGTGCTTCTTGTGAATTGACTGGTTTTCAGCTAATACAGAGATCTTCTACTTGACCAACTTGATATTCAGAAGGAGTTTTAGTGTTTTCCTATTCTATTTTCATCTCTTATATATCTCATTTGTAGTGGTGTTCATCTATATTACTCAGAATTCATCTATTAGATGCTCTGACTTCCTATATAAGTGAACTGACTGTGTTTTTACAGTTTCATGTGTGTGTACCTGATGACTAAAACTCTGATATGCCTCAACTTCCATGTTAAGTAGATTCACTGAATTACTGAATTTTTTTGACTCCATAAGCCCAATGTATACATGCTAATGTGATTGTCAACCTACATCTATCATTTTATCAGTTTATTTCCTAAATAGATTTAGCCATCTATATTTTTATCCATATCTTTAACCCTTGAGAGAGCCCCCTTAGGCTGAGGAGGCTAAGCCTTGGTCAAAATATTAGGTTTGAAATAGTTACATGAGATTGTCTGATCAAGCAGCCTATCAGGTCCAATTTTGTGATAACACATATGATGGGATTCCAGCAGATACTGGGTAAGATGAACGGTAATTGGATGGACCAGCCTGATATTAAGCTGATGATGTCAATAAAGTATTAGGTCATTCAGTGCTCATAAGATATGAACCAGATAAAATTCCAGATGATGACATGGGTGAATTCCATGTACTATAGGAGACACTAGAGTAGGTTCCATTTAAATCTTGGTAACCCAGTGGTACAGACAAACCACCATATAGATGAGACTCAGGTGTCGTAGAAAACATCGAAGATGAAGCAACATTGGATGTTGTCCTAGCTGTAACATATGGTACAATCTGGGATGTTGTCTTATCCATGGTTAAATAACCCATCAAATACTCTAATGAATCTATGAGAACTTGAGATTGAACAGGATTAACTGGAGAAGAGTAGGTAAAACGAGGAAAAGACGAATAAAGATGAATCCCGGACCCAAAATGAGTGGGAGTTGAAGGGGTTGTCTCTTCTTGAAGTTCTTCCTCTATTGAAATCAAACCAGGTGGAAGTACTTCATCGTTAGGCCCAAGATAAATTTCAGGCGGTAAACTCTGCGGTAAAGAGGAAGACTCAATGGTTACGTATGAATGAGGATGAGACGGTTACACGGGAACAACTTATTTTTGTTCAACTTCGGGATCAAGATGTTCTGGTAAAAGAACAATAGGTTTCGGATCGACTTCCAGTTGAACAAGCTCGGGTTTTGGATTTACCGTTTCACTAGATTGAATTTTAGTGTCCTCAGGTAACTCTGAGGGTTTCGTCTTGATAGTAGCAGATAAACCGGGATCAGTTGAAATGACACAAGACTCAGTACTCAAAGGATCATATGACTCTGGTAAATTAGATGAATATGTAGCACCAAAGGTTTTAGAGGTACCACACTTGGTAGGAAGAGCTCGCCTTCATCTATTAGGTGTAGCTTCTTACGGTAAAGGTGGTTTATTCATTGTCCTACGAGAACGACGGGGAAAGGGTTGATCTTCTTCCACGATTGTTGATTGATTTTAATACAAAAAAAAATAAAAAAAAGGGGGGTAATGCTAGGAAAAAGGTTTACCAAGCAACTTTGAACTACAATATACTGCCCAGTAAACCAAGGACTTATGTACGTGCAAACAATATCCCCGAATGTTGTGTTCGGTGTATCACAGTGTATGAGGCAGCCGACTCGATTACCTATGGATGGTAAGAAACCTAAAGTTGTCCTCCCAAATATACTCGATGGTACGTGGACGCCCAATTTGTATTAGCGTTGTCTAATTCGAAACCGCAGAGTGAGAGCATCCACTTATACTTTTCGTACTAAAACACTTCCTGATATACCCGAAGGTACATGGACGAGCTCCGATATACTTACGTACGTGGCATGAGGTATCACACTCGGAATGTATCGCAGACAATTAATGACAACTGCTATATTTAATGATGTCGGAACACATCTCTGGCCTAAACCTATAAATGTTATCATTAAGTGACAATGCTCCCTTAGATTAATTCAGATAAATTTTAAGTTGATCCTGTTTATAAGTTTGTCTTTCAGGTTCACTGCAAGATGTATTTGAAATTCCTAGAATGCAATAAAAATGATAAGCATCCGTTTCGATTTGATTTTCGACAACGAAAAACCAGATACAATGGATAGAGAAATCAGATTGTAAGAAATCAACAATGAGCACATCTAAATGCAAATTCCCTAACTATTCCTATGTAGCACTTACAATCCCTATATGCAAATGCATGTTTTTCTTTTCAATTTATTTTAATTTTAGATGAATGAAAAAGAAACTATAATGCACAAACAATCAATCAATACTTTCAAGAGAAAAGAAGGTTGAAACAAAAATTCCTCTTTCGAAAATAAAGAACTGATAAAATGTAAAATTTTAAACTTTGGAGTTATTTGACAATGATAAAGAAAACAAAAATAAACATTGATCAAACAAATATCAAAAGTGAGGCAAGAATGGTAGAGGCAATCAGACACTTGAAAACTCAGCAAACAAGATACTAAAATGGATTTCAAAAGACAAAATATGATAGATTTTGGTTGGTCATGTTATCACTCCGCCAGATTCCCAAGGCTGAAGAAGGAATCTCAACAGAGGTAACCACAGACCAAAATTTCGTCTTGGTAGCTAGCCCTACCAAGTCGGAGAGGGATCTCTCCACAAGGTCATAGCCAAGAGGGATGGAGAAATTAGGGTTTTTAGGCTAGATATGAGTGTAGGGGTTGTTTTTATTTATTTCACTGGATGAAGATATTAGGTCAAGGGAGCTAGGTCAGGGAAAATGAGATAGGGTTGCAGAGATTCAATGGGGCAAGGTATGCATAAGGCTTACCACTTTAAAAATAATTGTGATGAGATGGTTTTAAGACTGATGAGAAACTAGGAAGAGCATGGGAGATGTATTCTTCCTAAACAGAGGAAAATGGACAAATTATGATATCTTTCCCTAAACAGAGCAGGAGAAAGCATGTGTTATGCCTATAAAATTGAAAGAAATAATACAATAGAGATGTAATGAACATGAATACAACACATTATAACATATTAAACTGAAGGAAAAACAATGATAAACATCATATCACATGTATCCCAAAAAAAAGTTGCAACTCTTCTTTATTAACTGGCCAAAACTTAGTACAATAGTTCCTTGATCAATAAGCCAACATCCAAACTGATTTCAACCCTTGCTAAGAGTGAATAAAGGGACTAAATAGACATCAAAACAACATTCACTCATCCTCAGGAATTGAATCCATGAGGTGAGGAAGAGATCCACAAAACACTAAACTGAAAGTTGAAGTGTAGGATGGTCCAAGTGAGTCATTCCTAATTAAATTCAAATTGATTCATTTTGACTCTATGATAAATTTTACCCAATGAATCTACCCCTAGGTAACTTATCCATAGCATAATTACATTTACCATCATTGATTATGTTATAGGTAAATTTTGGCACCATTCCCAATGACCTGGTTAACTGGACATCATCTCCAGGACCAATGAATAGGGTCTATCATCCCCTATCATTTCAATTGTTATATGCCCTAAGACAAAGAACAAGACAAATCATCTATGACTTTCATCTGCAAAGGTTTCCAAGATTTGAAGTTTATAATATATCATATGAGAGCTCACCAATGTTGCCTCTAAAGGTGTTGAGATTGAAACAAGATGATGAGCTTAGTGGAAAGAAATCGCCTTCACTAAGTGGGCCCACAGGCTATTTTTGGCGCAAAGTCTATTTTTAGACTATGTCTATTTTTAGACATATGGATCATGTTCTATGAGTTGCAGGATGCTATTTGTGGTTGGTTGGTCAAGTTGAGAAAAATAGATGGACTTCTATTTTTAGACATACTTTAACTTATTTTAGATTGCCTAGTGAATAGATATGTCTAATATTACTTAGCCTAATAATATCTGGACTCTGAACACATTCCAGTCTTCTGAATGCACGCCTAAGTGCACAGGCACATGCAACTGACGAAGGAATCACGCTATCCATGGAGCTATTGCATGGAGGACTTCAGTTAGAACTCATGTGACAAAGTTTGGTGGAGATGTAGAAGTAGTTGGTGGAGTTGTGTTCAGTTTAACTTAGTTAGACACAGTTGAGCTAGTTGTATCTAGTCTAACTGATTGATACACTAGTGAGAGTGGTGTAAATTAATTATTGATTAATTCACTAATTATTAACTCATTAATCAACTGAATAATACATCAGTTAACTACAGTGCATGGACAGTTTCAGTGGAGACCAGTGGAGAGGTAGGTGAAAGAGCAGGTTGACTATCAGTTGTGACTATAGTGTTGCATGAGTTTGCACCACACATTGATGGAGATGCCAATGAGGATTGGCAAAGGTATACCACCATCATCCTAAACCTCATTGTGCCATTCATCTGATTGCGCACAAGAGTAGCTAATGTAGTGGAGTAGATTACATGCGTTTTGTATGATCTGAGCTTTTGTAGTGTGTAACAATTGGAGATAGTGCTGAGAGCTTGTGAGGAGTTTGTACTATGATTGTTACATGATCTCTATCATTATAATATACAGATAGTTGGGGGTTTTCAGCTTTAAGCTTTCCCATAAATACTGTGTTTATATGTGTGATTGTTTCTGGTTTTAATGTGCGCATGCGATTGTTTTTACTAAAAATCGATGATCAAGCCGCAGAAGAGGCTGAGGACAGTGCATGAAGCTCAGCAGTGTGTGATCAGATAACTGCGGGAATACGAACAAGATTCAAATCTCCCCTACATTGTATCGCAGCAAAGATTGATCATTGAGCAATGAAAAACATTTAAATGCTTATATTTGTCGGTGGAATTCCGAATTCTGCGCAGTGCTCATGGTGTGCCGTCGGTTGAGATGTCTTTCAATGGATTGCGATTGGAGTATTCCCTTGAGGGCAGCTCAAATTATATTGCATGGAAGGACAGGATGGAGGCAGTGTTAGATGACAATGGGTTGAAGGAGTTCATAGATGCTGAAGTCCCAAAGCCTACTTCTATCGATGCTGTCGTAATTGAGGCTTGGCAAAAGAAGACAGAAAAGTGTCGAAGGATTCTGTTGGAGGGCGTGAAGGATCACATAGTGTCCAGCCTTCATGGTAAGGCTTCTCTATTTTTTATGTGGAAAGCCTTGACATATTTATTCCAAATCAAGAGCGATCAGAGGAAGTTTGCGCTCAAGGATAAACTCAGAAACATAAATATGGAGAAAGGCGACAGTATGCCCAAGTACCTCACGAAGTTCATCCAATGCACGGATGAGCTGGGAAGTGTGGGGGTGACTCGTAGATGACGAGGACTTGGTGAGCTTGGCTCTCCTTGGGCTTCCGAAGAGTTGGCATTCCTATCAGGAATCTGTCAATGGTCGGGAGAAATTGCCAGGATGGGAGCGACTTTGGTCGGATCTTGTGCAAGAGGAGATAAGGTGGAGTACCAGGGACGGATCTTCATCAATGAACTTTGATGAAGAGAATTGCGCTTTGGCTGCCAAAGAAAATAAGGGGAAGAGAAAGAAAGCTTCTCATTCCTGGTAGAATTGAATAATCGGACATATTCAATGAGATTCTCCCGATCACACACTATTTTAACTTCATGCACAATACATAATCTCTTCTACCATTGATCATTAATTGCGGAAATAAAAACAATCGCATGCGCACATTAAAACCATAAACAATCACACATATGAACACAATATTTTATGGGAAAGCTTAAAGTTGAAAACCCCAACTATCTGTATATTATATGTCATAGAGATCATGTAACAATCATCATACAAAGCTCATCACAAGCTCTCAGTACAATCTCCAATTGCTACGCACTATCAAGCTAGATCTAGCAAAACACATGCTCCAATATTTTGCCACTTGATAGCCAGCCTCTATTGTGTTTTCAATGCTATGGGATGGCTTCATTAAATAGATAAACCACTTGGCTTGTACTGCACAATCCTCATGGGCTTCTCCACCTTTCTGTGTGTTGCAAATAGCAACAAGATAGTCACAACCGATAGCTTAACCTCGCTCTTTCACCTATTTCTCAGCATTGGTCTCCACCGATATCACATGCAATTGTAAGTTAATCACATGCATTCTTTTTAGTTGATTAATGAGTTCACACCACTCTCACTACACTAGAATAATTAGTTAAATCAATACAAATAGCTCAATCTATGTTTAGATTATTTAAACCGAATACAACTCCACCAACTGTCTCATCAACTCCACCAAACTTCTGCCACTGAAGTCCTAACTGAAGTCAACCATGCATGAGCTCACCAAACCCTTAGGAATAGCGTAATTCCTCTGTCAGATGCATGAGCCACTTCCAAGGCTCGAACTCAAGTGCTCCAAGAGAGTAAACTGAAGTTTATAGTCCAAATATTATTAAGGGTAAATAATATTTGACTTCCCTATTTTTAGGATAGGCAGTCTAAATATAGACTTCGACCTATAGGTCAAAAAATAGAGGTCCATCTATTTTTTTTCCGACTTGACCAACCATCCATAAATAGCATCCCGCAACTCATAGAACATGATCCATATGTCTAAAAATAGACATAGTCTTAAAATAGACTTGCGCCAAAAATAGCTCATGGGCCCACTTAAAGAAGGCGATCCTTTCTTTTCTCATCAAGCTCATCATCATTCCTTTGTTGCAATCTCAACACTCCCTCTCAACAAGATAAGGATTATCTGCCACCCCTTTCCTGCCTCTGTGGTATTCGAATTTTCTCCTGGTGAGCGCCTTCGTCAAGATATTAGCATCCTGATCCTCCGTAGGAATGTATGAAAGTAACATGACCTTCTGCTGCACACAATCTTTGATATGATGATACCGGATGTCAATGTGTTTAGATATATCATGAAATATTGTATTAACTGAGAGTTTGATGCAACTTTGATTATCACAATAAATCACAGTAGGCTCTATGTGTGAACCGAACAACCCGACCAAGATCTTCCTCATCCATATAGCCTCGCAGGCAGCCAAACTCGCTGCCATATACTCAACCTCTGCTGAACTGAGTGCCACGGATCTCTACTTCCTGCTGTACCAAGAAACTGCTGTCAACCCAATATTTAAAATCCCTCCAGATGTGCTCTTTCTATCTGTTGGGCTACCTGCCCAATCTGCATCCGTGAAGCCACACAACTTCACCTCATCCGACTGTCTATACCATAATCCATATTTTGATGTGCCTTGGAGATATCTCAATACATGCTTGAATGCCTTCCAAAAGAGCTTGGTAGGCTTAACGATAGCTTGTGAAACCTGGTTAATAGCATAGCATATGTTGGGTCATGTATTGACCAGATACATAAGCAACCCAACCAACTGTCGGTAAACAGTGGCATCCACTACCTTCGATAGCATCACCTTCCTCCAACCACCGGAAGGGTATCAACGGGCTTGCAACCATGCATGTTGAACTTCTCGATCTCCGGAGCATACTTACACGAGAAGCAAACATTCCACTGCTTCTTTTCACCAAATTTCCAATCCCAGGAAATAATGAAGGAGGCCTAAGTCCTTCATCTCAAACTCCTTTGCAAGATCAGCCTTGCATGAGTGTATCAATAGTTCATCACCTATCAAAATAAAATCATCTACATAAAGTAAAATGATCAGAAACTTACCCTCCACCACAATCTGGTATAGGTTCGGATCTACCTCACTCTTGGAGAATCCAAGTCCGGTGAAATAACTGTCTATTCGTGTGTACAAAGCACGAGGTTCTTGTTTCAACCCATACAACGCTCTCTTGAGCCTACACACATGCGACTCGCTGTTGAAGATCTCGAAACCTTTGGGCTGCTCTATGTACACCTCCTCCTCAATCACTCCGTTGAGGAACGCAGTCTTCACATCCATCTGATGAATGTGCCACCCCATCTGCGCTGAGAGAGCAAGAATCGTCCATATGGAAGAATACCTTACAAAGGTGCAAAGGTCTCCTCATAATCGATCCCCTCAATCTGTGAAAAGCCTCAGGCAACAAATCTTTCCTTGTAATTCTCCACACTCCCGTCAGCTGCCTGCTTCACTTTGTAGATCCATCTCGAACCCACCACTGATTTTCCCTCCGATCTCGGGACAATCTCCCATGCACTGTTTCTCACAATCGAATCATACTCTTCCACCATGGCATCTACCCATGCGGGGTCCTCCACATCTTCTTCGAAAGAGGATGGCTCTATCACGATACACTTGCTCACAAGAGCCATGTATCTAGTATATCGGTCAGGTGACTTTCTCTGTCTGCGATGTGATTCAGGTGCTCCTACAACCTTCTTTGCATCTTGAGCCAGTCGCTCAGCTTCTGTAGTGCGCTTCCGCCCTTTGATGGTTGGCGCTGCATGAGTGGTCTCTTCCACTCCATGAACCTCCTCTTGTGGCTGATCCACATCCTGAGGCTCATCTTTAGGAACTAATAGCTTCTCATCTGCATGCAAGTGTGGCTCCCTCTCAAGTGAACACTTCATGGCTTTCTCCTCCTAAAATTTGATATCCCGTTGCACAACAGCCTTGCAATTGTCTGGAAAATACACACGATAGTTGTGTGGCGTATCAGTGTACCCCAAAAATATCCCAACCTCTGCGGTCGGCTCCAGCTTCTTCCTGGCATCCTTCGTCACGTGAATGTAAACAGGTGAACCAAAAATCCTCAAATAGGAAATATCAGGCCTCTTACCAGAAAACGCCTCCTTGGGTGTACTCATGCCAAGTATCTTGTGAGGACAACGGTTCTACACATATACTGCAGTATTGCATGCCTCCGCCCACAAGTGAATGGGTAGGCCCTGATCATGCAACATTCTAGTAACATTTACACGATCGTTACGATTTCTTTTGCTCGGCCAACCCGTTCTGTTGTGGGTTATGAGGTGCTATGAGCTCTCTTCGAATTCCTTCTACGCTACAAAAGTCCTTGAATTCAGCAAAGATGAATTCACCACCATTGTCGCTCCTAAGAGCCTTCACCTGCTTCCCCGATTCCTTCTCAACCAGCGCCTTGAACTCACAGAACTTTGAGTATGTCTCGCTCTTCTTCTGCATGAAGAAGATCCGGCACTTCCGAGAAAAATCATCAACAAAGATCACATAGTACTTGTGCTTTGCTGTCGAAGCTACTGAGAAAGGTCCACACACGTCTGTGTGAATTCTCTCAAGGATCGTCGTGGCGCGACTATCCTTCTCGTGAAAAGTGGCTTTCACAAATTTTCCCAAGGTACACCCCTTGCACTGATCTGACTGCGCAAGAGTGCCTTTAGGAAGCCCAGTAGAAATCTGCTGCAATATCTTCAAAGCTCCATGGTGAAGGTGGCCCAATCTCCGGTGCCACAACTCGCCATCATCCCGGCTCACCACTCCTTCTGCCTTGCCTGCCATTGCTGTGCAGCCATCTACCTGCAATTGATAAAGGTTCTTAACTTGAACCCCTATCCTCCGGGTCTCACCAGTTGCCTTACTGCGCAGGAAAGCCTTTCCCTCGCTAAAGACCACATCATATCCCTTGTATTCTAACATCGCCACAGAGATAAGATTCTTCTTCAATCCTAGAACATGCATCACTTCCTTCAATCTGAAGGGTTTAACAGACTCCCTCTCAAAGGAAATGGTACCAATACCGGTCGCACTGTATCTACCATCATCGCCCATCTCGATGTGCACTCCAATATCTTTCTCATCCAGATCAGTAAACAAATATCGATCTCCTGTCATGTGAAAAGACGCACCACTGTCCAGAAACCACACTGAACCCATCACACTTGAGACCAAGCATGTGATCAGCTAAAAATGCGAGGCTAAGGCCTCTCCAGCTACAGTTCTAGCAGCCTGCTTATTTTTCTTCTTCTGTGGAAAATTAGTGGCGTAATGTCTGTGTTGGTGACAGTGAAAGCACTTCACCTTGGACATGTCCTGCTTCTTGCCTTTCGCACTAGATTGAGAAGCATGCTTCTTTATCTTCCCCTTCTTTTCTTTGGCAGCCAAAGCGTAATTCTCTTCATCAGAGTTCTTTGATGAAGATATGTCCCTGGTACTCTACCTTATCTCCTCTTGCACAAGATCCGACCAAAGTCGCTCCAATCCTAGCAATTTCTCCCGACCATTGACAGAGTCCTAATAGGAATGCCAACTCTTCGGAAGCCCAAGGAGATCCAAGCTCACCAAGTCCTCATCATCAACATTCACCCCCACACTTCCCATCTCATCCCTGCATTGGATGAACTTTGTGAGGTACTTGGGCATATTGTCGCCTTTCTCCATCTTTATGTTTCTGAGTCTATCCTTGAGCGCCAACTTCTTCTAGTCGCTCTTGCTTTGGAATAAATCTGTCAAGGCTTTCCACATCAAGAATGGAGAAGCCTTACCATGAAGGCTGGACACTATGTGATCCTTCACACCTTCCAACAGAATCCTTCGACACTTTGATGTCTTCTTTTGCCATGCGTCAAGTACGGCAGCATCACTAGAAGTAGGTTTTAGAACTTCTGCATCTATGAACTCCTTCAACCCATTGTCATCTAGCACCGCCTCCATCCTGTCCTTCCATGCAATATAATTTGAGCTTCCCTTAAGGGCATACTCCAATCACAATCCGTTGAAAGACATCTCAACTTCAACACAAGAAAACACTGCTGCAAATTCGAATTCCACCAGCACAAAACTCAACCGCTTCAATGTTTTGTAATTGCTCCAATGATCAATATCGCTCTGATACCATGTAGAAATTTTGAATAACTGAGATATTATTCACCGAGATTCTCCTGATCACACACTATTTTAGCTTCATGCATAATACAGAATCTCTTCTACCATTGATCATCACATGCGGAAATAAAATCAATTGCATGCATACATTAAAACCACAAACAATCACACATATGAACACGGTATTTAATGGGAAAGCTTAAAGCTGAAAACCCCAACTATCTGTATATTATATGTCATGGAGATCATGTAACAATCATAGTACAAAAGCTCCTCACAAGCTCTCATGCACACCCTCAATTTCTACACACTATCAAGCTAGATCTAGCAAAACACATGCTCCAATCTTTTTCCACTTGATAGCCAGCCTCTATTGCGTAATCAATGCTATGGGATGGCTTCATTAAATAGATAAACCACCTGGCTTGTACTGTGCAATCCTCATGGGCTTCTCCACCTATCTGTGTGTTGCAAATAGCAACAGTATAGTCACAACTAATAGTTAACCTGCTCTTTCACCTATTTCTGCACTGGTCTCCACTGAAATTGTCCATGCACTGAAGTTAACTGATGCATTCTTTAGTTGATTTATGAGCTTATAATTAGTGAATTAATTAATAATTAATTCACACCACTCTCACTAATTGTATCAATTAGTTAAACTGAATAAAAATAGCTCAACTATGTTTAGATTAGTTAAACTGAATACAACTCCACTAACTTCCTCAATCAACTCCACCAAACTCTGTCACATGAGTTCTAACTGAAGTATCCATGCAATAGCTCCACATAACCCTTAGGAATAGCATAATTCCTTCTGTCAGCTGCATGTGCCACATTTGTGCACTTAACTGAAGTGCTCCAAGAGAATAAGATAATGTTTAGAGTCTAAATATTATTAAGAGCTAATAATATTCGACATATCTATTTTTAGACTGGTAATCTAGAAATAGATTCCGCCCAATATGTCTAAAAGTAGAAGTCCATCTATTTTTTCCGAATTGACCAACCATCCATAAATAGCATCCTGCAACTCATAGAACATGATCCATATGTCTAAAAATAGACTTTGCACCAAAAATAGCATGCAGGCCCACTTAGTGAAGGTGATTCCTTTCCACTAAGCTCATCATCTTGTTGCAATCTCAACACGGTGTGAAATGCAAGAAGCAGGACATGTCCAAGGTGAAGTGCTTTCACTGTCACCAACACAGACATTATGCCACAAATTGTCCGCAGAAGAAGAAAAATAAGCAGGCTGTTGGATCTGCAGCTGGAGAGGCCTTAGCCTCGTAGTTTGAGCTGGATTTTTCGCTGATCGCATGCTTGGTTTCAAGTGTGATGGGATCAGTGTGGTTTCTGGACAGTGGTGCATCTTTTCACATGACAGGAGATCGAGATTTGTTTACTGATCTAGATGAGAAAGATCTTGGAGTGCACATTGAGATGGGCAATGATGGTAAATACAGTGCGACCGGTATCGGTACCATTTCCTTTAAGAGGGAGTCTGGTAAACCCTTCGTATTGAAGGATGTGATGCATGTTCCAGGATTGAAGAAGAATCTTATCTCTGTGGCGATGTTACAAGACAAGGGATATGATGTTGTCTTTAGCGAGGGAAAGGCTTTCCTGCGCAGTAAGGCAACTGGTGAGACCCGGAGGATAGGGGTTCAAGTTAAGAACCTTTATCAATTGCAGGTAGATGGCTGCGCAGCAATGGCAGGCAAGGCAGAAGGAGTGGTGAGCCGGGATGATGGCGAGTTGTGGCACCGAAGATTGGGCCACCTTCACCATGGAGCTTTGAAGATACTGCAGCAGATTTCTACTGGGCTTCCTAAAGGCACTCTTGCGCAGTCAGATCAGTGCAAGGGGTGTACCTTGGGAAAATTTGTGAAATCCACCTTTCACGAGAAGGATAGTCGCGCCACGACAATCCTTGAGAGAATTCACACAGACGTGTGTGGACCTTTCTCAGCAGCTTCGATAGCAAAGCACAGGTATTATGTGATATTTGTTGATGATTTTTCTCGTAAGTTCTAGATCTTCTTCATGCAGAAGAAGAGTGAGACATACTCAAAGTTCTGTGAGTTCAAGTCACTAGTTGAGAAAGAATCGGGGAAGTAGGTGAAGGCTCTTAGGAGCGACAATGGTGGTGAATTCATCTCTGGCGAATTCAAGGACTTTTGCAGCGCAGAAGGAATTCGAGAGAGCTCATAGCACCTCATAACCCACAACAGAACGGGGTTGTTGAGCGGAAGAACTGAATGATCGTGGGTGCTGCACGGGCGATGTTGCATGATCAGGGCTTACCCATTCACTTGTGGGCGGAGGCATGCAATACTGCAGTATATGTGCAGAACTGTTGTCCTCACAGGATACTTGGCATGAGTACACCCGAGGAGGCATTTTCTAGTAGGAAGCCTGATATTTCCCATTTGAGGATTTTTGGTTCACCTGTTTACATTCATGTGACGAAGGATGCTAGGAAGAAGCTAGAGCCGACCGCAGAGGTTGGGATATTTTTGGGGTACACTGATACGCCCCGCAACTATCGTGTGTATTTTCTAGACAATCGCAAGACTGTTGTGCGACGAGATATCAAATTTCAGGAGGAGAAAGCCATGAAGTGTTCACTTGAGAGGGAGCCACACTTACATGCAGATGAGGAGCTATTAGTTCCTAAGGATGAGCCTCAGGATGTGGATCAGCCACAAGAGGAGTTTCATGGAGTGGAAGAGACCACTCATGCAGCGCCAACCATCAGAGGGCGGAAGCGCACTACAGAGGCTGAGCGATTGGCTCAAGATGCAGAGAAGGTTGTAGGAACACCTACATCACAGTGCAGATAGAGACAGTCACCTGACCAGTATACTGGATACATGGCTCTTGTGAGCAAGTGTATTGTGACAGAGCCATCCTCTTTCGAGGAAGCTGTGGAGGATCCCGCATGGGTAGATGCCATGGTGGAAGAGTATGATTCGATTTTCAGAAACAGTGCATGGGAGATTGTCCCAAGGCCGAAGGGGAAATCAGTGGTGGGTTCGAGATGGATCTACAAAGTGAAGCAGGTAGCTGACGAGAGTGTGGAGAAGTATAAGGCAAGATTTGTTGCCCGAGGCTTTTCACAGATTGAGGGGATCGATTATGAGGAGACCTTTGCACCTATCGTAAGGTATTCTTCCATATGGATGATTCTTGCTCTCTCAGCGCAGATGTGGTGGCACATTCATCAGATGGATGTGAAGACTGTGTTCCTCAATGGGGTGATTGAGGAGGAGGTGTACATAGAGCAGCCCGAAGGTTTCGAGATATTCAGCAGTGAGTCGCATGTGTGCAGGCTCAAGAGAGCGTTGTATGGGTTGAAACAAGCACCTCGTGCTTGGTACACACAGATAGACGGTTATTTCACCGGACTTGGATTCTCCAAGAGTGAGGTAGATCCTAACCTGTACCAGATTGTGGTGGAGGGTAAGTTGCTGATCATTTTACTTTATGCAGATGATTTGATTTTGATAGGTGATGAGTTGTTGATACTCTCATGCGGATGATCTTGCAAAAAAGAGTTTGAGATGAAGGACTTGGGCCTCCTTCATTATTTCCTGGGATTGGAAATTCCCAGCGTGCAGTGATGGACTGTTTGTTTCTCAGGGTAAGTATGCCCGGGAGATACTGGAGAAGTTCAACATGCATGGCTGCAAGCCTGTTGATACTCCTCTTCCTGGTGGTTGGAGGAAGGAGGATGCTACTTCGGAGGAGGTAGTGGATGAATTTGTTTAACGACAGTTGGTGGGGTCGCTTATGTATCTGGTCAATACACAACCCGATATATTCTATGCATTTAACCAGATTTCACAAGCTATGGTTAAGCCTACCAAACTCTTTTGGAAGGCGGGGAAGCATGTATTGAGATATCTCAGAGGCACATCGGGATATGGATTGTGGTACAGACAGTCGGATGAGGTGAAGCTATGTGGCTTCACGGATGCAGATTGGGCAGGAAGCCCAAGGGACAGAAAGAGCACATCTGGAGGGATTTTCGGTATCGAGTCGACAGTAGTTTCTTGGTACAGCAGGAAGCAGATATCCGTGGCATTCAATTCAGCAGAGGCTGAGTATATGGCAGCTAGTTTGGCTACATGCGAGGCTATATGGATGAGGATGATTCTGGTCGGGTTGTTCAGTTCACACTTCGAGCCTACTGTGATTTATTGTGATAATCATAGTTGCATCAAACTCTCGGTTAATCTAGTATTTCATGATAGATCTAAACACATTGACATCTGGTATCATCATATCAGAGATTGTGTGCAGCGGAAGATCATGTTACTTTCATACATTCCTACGGAGGATCAGGATGATGATATCTTGACGAAGGCGATCACCAGGAGAAAATTTGAATACCACAGGGGCAGGATAGGGGTTGCAGATAATCCATATCTTGTTGAGAGGGAGTGTTGAGATTGAACCAAGATGATGAGCTTAGTGGAAATAAGTCGCCTTCACTAAGTGGGCCCGCAGGCTATTTTTGGCGCAAAGTCTATTTTTAGACTATGTCTATTTTTAGACATATGGATCATGTTCTATGAGTTGCAGGATGCTATTTGTGGATGGTTGGTCAAGTCGGAAAAAATAGATGGACTTCTATTTTTAGACATACTGGGCAGAATCTATTTTTAGATTGTCAGTCTAAAAATAGATATGTCGAATATTATTAGCTCTTAATAATATTTGGACTCTAAACATTATCTTATCCTCTTGGAGCACTTCAGTTAAGTGCACAGAAGTGGCACATGCAGCTGACAGAAGGAATTACGCTATTCTTGTGGGTCAAGTAGAGCTATTGCATGGAGACTTCAGTTAGAACTCATGTGACAGAGTTTGGTGGAGTTGATTGAGGAAGTTAGTGGAGTTGTATTCAGTTTAACTCAGTTAAACATAGTTGAGCTAGTTGTATCTAGTCTAACTGATTGATACACTAGCGAGAGTGGTGTGAATTAATTATTAATTAATTCACTAATTATTAAATCATAAATCAACTAAATAATACATCAGTTAACTTCAGTGCATGGACAGTTTCAGTGGAGACCAGTGAAGAGGTAGGTGAAAGAGCAGTGTGACTATCAGTTGTGACTATACTGGTGCATGAGTTTGCACCACACATTGATGGATATGCCAATGAGGATTGCACAGTGCATACCAGGTGGATTCGAACTCAGATAGGGCTATTATTCATCTTGGATTGCGCAGTAGAGGCAGGCTAACAGGTGGAGTAGATTGGAGCATGTGTCTTGCTAGATCTGAGCTTGTGTAGTGTGTAACAATTGGAGATTGTACTGAGAGCTTGTGAGGAGTTTGTACAATGATTGTTACATGATCTCTATCATTATAATATACAGATAGTTGGGGGTTTTCAGCTTTAAGCTTTCCCATAAATATTGTGTTTATATGTGTGATTTTGTATGGTTTTAATGTGCGCATGCGATTGTTTATATTTCCGCAAATTGATCATCAATAGTAGAAGAGGTTATGTATTATGCATGAAGCTTAAATAGTGTGTGATCAAGATAATCTCGGTGAATAATTTAACAGTTATTCAAATTTCTACAAAAGGGACTAAGTGTGTTGCATATGCAATTAACCCCACTCAAGGGTGATTTGAAAAGCACTTCCCGACATTCAAGGGTGTGTTGGTCACATTGGGAGCGAAATTCTCATTGTTCCAGAATCTCCATTTGGCCAGTGCCTCCTAGAAGGGTTCATATGTGTCAAACTTCAAATCCATGTGTCCATTTGATAACTCTGAGACTAGGAACATGTCTTGCCTATTATTATAAATTCATTGATTGTAAAACTACCTTCAGCTCCTCTATGAATTGAGCACAGATCCTAGTGCTTGCTAAGGAAGAATTTGAGTAGAGAAATCCTAGTGGAATTTCATTTGAGGAATTGATTTGACTGACATGTTGCTGGAGAGATGTGCATTATGATGAGTTTGGGATGTTGTTGGAGATGGTGACACTAAATCAATCACTGGGTTGTAACCTCCCCTTCTATCCATTAATAAAGATTGATGCTTAATTTACCACATATGTATTTGTATAAGCTCATGTGTTTCATATTATGAATTCTTATTTGATGCATATGGTTCATGTTTTATTGATTTAACTGAATAAATTGAATAGAAATCCATATTATTCCTATCTTTTGATGTTTAGAGTTCATCTTTGCAAAGAATATTTTGGTGACTTAGCTCAGATTTGAAGCTACAACAAAATCAACAGAAGGAGAATAGGAAGCACTTGGACTCCAAGTAATTTCTTTGATCTGTTCTATGTGTTTATTTACAGTTAGGAAAAGTAGTTGCAAAGTCTTTAACCTGTTGTTCTAGATGAGCACTACTTCTATGGAAGAATGTTTTATCTGTAATCCATAATTCCACATAACAAAATTTGCGACTCCACTGGGAGTTTACCCTTCATCCTTAGTGTATTTGCCTTTGATTTTCTCTTTTTATTCACCCAGTAGAATTTACTCAGAAATATTAGGATTTTTGAAATCCAAATTTGCATTAGAAGTGTGTTAAAAAGTTGTATTTTTCCTTATACACTGCGCCCAATGCACTGTTGGACAGGACACAGTGCTTTGCATAGCATTGTCTCCCTTTCAGACCTACGTTGCAATGCACTGTCTCTTCTTAGAGACTGCGTTGCCTCCTGAAACCATCCAAATTCCATTGAATTTTTCATTGCAATTTTTTTTCAATTTGTTGTTTGTTGTGTTTTAAATAACCTAGTACCTCAGATTGACCAGTGACCTTATCTACCTCTTCCTCCTTTGAAAGAAAAATTTGTTCAATGTTTATTTAAAGTGTTTTTCTTTATCATTGAAGAATTAATTTCAAAGTATTTTCATTGATGCATTAGATCCATTTGCTTTTGAAAAAGGAAATTGTCATAAATTCTTCGTTTCCTGATAGGAGAAATTGTTGTTAAATTCCTCATGTTTCCTTCAAAATAGAAATTTTATTTACATTCTTCATTTCTCAAAAGTAAAAGGCATTTGTTTTTATTGATTTGGTGCACTTAGTTTCTTTTCTGCATTCATAACATTAAAGGAAATGGAAATAAAAACCTGCATTTGCATGTAGTGGATTTTGTGTTTTGCAAAAGGAACGATTTAGGAAAGTTTCATTTAGTTTGTGCTTTTTTATTTTTTTTCTCTCAAATTGATGGCTCTTTCCCTCTAGTAGCTAGGATTTTCATTGAAAAACTAAAAGTGAAATATTGCTTATCATTTTAGTTTGCATTTTATGAATTTCCAAATACATCATCGCGGTGAACCTTGAAAGGCGAATTGATAAACAAGATCAACTTAAAATTTATCTTAATTTACCTAACAAAGCATTGGAACCATAACGATAACATTTAGAAGGTCTAGGCTAGAGACGTGTTCCGGCGTCATAAAACATAGCAGTTGTCGTTAACTTGTCTGCGATACATTCCAAGTGTGATACCTCACTCCACGTACGTAAGTATATCGTAGGTCATCCACGTACTTTCGTGTATATTGGGTCGTGTTACAGTACGAAAAGTATAAAGGGGTGCTCTCACTTTGCAGTTTCGCATCAGACGGCGCTAATACAGACTTGGGCCTCCACGTAACTTCAGGTATATTTGGGAGGACAAATTTAGGTTGCTATCCATCCATAGTGAACCAAGTTGGCCGCCTTGTAAATTGTGATACACTGAACACAGAATTCGGGGAGATTGCCTGCCTGTACTTCTTAGTTCGCCAGGAGGTATTCTGCAGTTCATAGTTTGTTGGTAAACCATTTTGCCTAGTAATACCCTTTTATTTTGTTTTTTTTTTTGGTTAAAATAAATCAGTAATTGAGTAAGAAAAAAATCCTTTCCCCCGTCGTTCGTGTAGATTAGCATTAAAACCACCTTTAACACCAAAAGTTACTCCTGGTCGGTGAAGGCGATAACACTCTACTGAATTAAGTACTATTCATACCTCTATTGAAACATCATCTTCCCATATACCAGAGTTAAATCAAGTTGTTCCTGCACATCTCGGTTCATCTACTGTTGTCGAAATGAAGTCCTCACAGCTAGTCGTGGTCACTATCCATCCAATTAGTGAGACCATACCTCCTGGACCCGACGTTGTTCAATGAGAAGTTGATCCAGATCCTGTCTCCTATTTTCCATAACATTGAATCCCGAGGTCGAACAACCAGAATTTGTTCCTGCCTTGGTCATCCCACAAATTTTTGTAGCCATTAAGTCTCCCATATCACACAGTCAACCACTTGAAATATACTTTGAGCCTGACGGTGAAATACTTCCACCTGGTTTAATTTCAATTGAAGAAATCACACAAGACGAGAAACCTTTAACTCCAACCCATTTTGGGGAGGACCTTTACCTGTACGAGTATTTTCCTCAATCATCACCATCTGCTTTTGTTGATCCTATTCCTATTCAAACTCCTGTCAATCCAAAAGGCTATACATTTCGTCAAGTAACCATGCCTGAACCAACATCTTCAGTTGGGCCATATGTTCCAATTACGTCAGCACCTGCCCTCTCTACCCTGTTGATGTTTACAACTTCACCAGAGTCATATTTTCATGGTGGCCCTATGGTCCCATTAGGTTATAAATCTTTATCTCAAATTTTATTTGGTGCATATTCAAATCAATGAACTTTACCAATGTCATCATCTGGTATTATAACTGGTAAACCTATAGTGAGTACTGAACGACTTTATTCTTTATACACATCATCAGAGAAATATCAAGCTGGTCCTTCTGGGTCTATTCCTTCAAGTACCATATCAACTGGACTCCTAGCATTTGGAGAGCAATATTTTCCGCCTTATTATCCTCCTCGTGTTGGGGGGAAACCTTTGGTCACCCACAATGATATTACTCCGTCACTTTTTGGTCAACCTAATGTCGAAATGAATGTTTTTCAATGGCAGTGCACTCTGCCTATCCAACCACAAATGGTTATACACTCGTATCCACCATTTCAACTTGTTACACCCACATCATTTCCAATTGTTAATACATCATTACCCCTGTTACAGAATCAAAATTTTGTACAACAACCTTATCAAGCGGGTCCATCAACTCAATACCCTCAAATATTGGGTCCATAGACTCCCAATCCTTCGGTTAATTTACAACAACCTATATCCAAAATCATTTATTCACAAGCTAGTTTACCATTTTATGGGATGTCACAACCATAACCTGGTTATATCTATCCTCAACCGAATCCAAGTTATCATAATTTGGGTTATAACATTGGTGGACAGACCCCTTGGTAGCCTCAGGCACAAATACCTTGGACTTCATTTCAACAAGTACCATATCCAGGTTTTGGTCAACAGAATCCTCAAGCATTTGCTTTTCAAAGCAACCCCTATCTGGGTTACCAGCAGCAGATTCCTTATGTTGGTGCTCAAAGGCCGGTTGCTCAAGAAATTCCATCTTACCCTGGCTATGCTCAACCTGATCTTAATAGACAGTTGCACTTTGTTGCAACTTTAGAGTTACCAGATTTAAACCGGTTAACCAATGATCTAATCAACTAAGCTCCTTGGTGGCCGGTGATACCTCACAAATTACCCTTAGATATCCTAAGTTCAATGGAAACCCTAGGGAAGACCCTTCGACTCATGTTATGACTTATCATTTATGGTGTTCATCAAATTCCTTAATGATGATTTTGTTCGATTACATCTTTTCCAGCGTACGCTCACGGGTCCGGCTGCAAAATGGTATATTGAGTTACCTAGAGCTTCTTTTGATAATTTCACTACCCTAGCTACTGTCTTTTTGACTCACTTCCAGTTACCCATACAATATGAAACTGGAACGAAACTATTGACCAATTTCAAACAGACTAATGCTACTCACATTTCTGATCATATTCATGAGTGGCGTCGTCGTCGTAGAATGGTTAAGACATTTATTCCTGATCATCTCCTTGCTGAGTGGTTCATTAAATCCCTATTACCATCTATAACTGAGGATGTGGCTAAGGGTGGCATCATCACTAAAGAGCAGGTTATTGCTCGTGCCCAATATTTAGACTTGATTTACACTCAGTCTGGCACGCTCTATGAAAAAATTCCTAACGCGCCAAGATCTAATTTTACCGTTCCTCCTCAATTAAAGGACTCTCATGCCAGAGACGGCTTGATTGGCACTACAAGCACACATCATAATACTGCATCTAATCCTGCACCTTCTTCTGAAATTAATTTCGTGTCATTTGACAAGGGAAAAAGTGACAAGCAACATGGAAGCAAGAAAAAGGGGAAATCTAAGAAAAAGAAAACTTCTAACCCGCAAGAAATATCATCTGATCAATTGTCTAGACCTAGGAAACCTCATTATCCATGCATAATATATAATTAGAAAAAATTTGTTTGGGATTTTCCTCACCACGCTGAAGTCTCAAATATCATTAAGACTTCTAATGTGTCAATTGTGTTAACAGATCCGTTTTCGAATCTAGACACAAATTTGGTTGCTATGGATCCAGCTTCTAGTTCCCAAGAACTTATGTTATATATCACAAAACCTTCAATATATATTTTAGTGTCAATGCGTAATAAATATTATGGTAGTCAGGCCACTGATCAACCTACTACTTCGACTACGAATCCATCTACGGAATCAGTACCGCCTACTGCTATTCCTGAATTGACAATTAAGCCACCAAAGGGAGTAATTCACAAATCGACATATAATCCTTGAGAAAGAGGTACTCAGAACTATATTATAGTTGAAGATTTGGCTCAATCCCCTTCAGCTATGTCTGCTCTTGAGGTATTACAAAATTGTCCCTACCAAAAACAGGCTTTATTGTCGGCTATTGGTGGAATTGATCCAACTGATTCTAATCTTGTCATTGTTAATCATATGGGCTATGTGCCACAACTACCAGCAGAATTGGCATTCTCCATACAAGTAAATTTTCTCAATCACCTTGTTCATCGTACTATTATTAATGAGGGAGCATCTACATGTATTATGTCTCTAAATTGTTGGAAGTCACTTGGCTCACCGCGCTTATCACAATCATCAACGACGTTGAAGGCTTTTGATGGACGTACATATAAGCCTTGTGGTATTATTAATAACCTGCATGTTGAACTAAGGGGAAAAATAGTGAATGTTGATGTTGAGGTTGTTGACGGACCCCTTGACTATAATATTCTACTTGGAAGGCCATGGGTATATGTAATGACTACAATTGTTTCTACATATTTTATAATGATTGCCTTCCATATAAAGGTAATATCACAGTCATTAATCATCTATCCTTCTTTGCCTCCGCTTCGCAAGTAACTAGAAGTGTTTCGTTCGTTCACGCACCCCAACTAGCCCTTCAGAACATTGGTGTAGGACTCTTAAAAGATTCCACTCTCATGGGAACCTTTTCATTACTATTGCCCACGACGTCAGCAGAAATTGCAAGTATAGAGACCTACTACATGATCTCTTCCACTCCATCTGTCTTAAGGAAGAGTACGGGTGATTCTGTAATTGTTACATTGGATGAGTTTCTGCCGCCCAGCCCTATTGAGCTGGCATATCAATCAATCTATATAGCTTTGGCGGCGAATCTGAAATCAGCATCGCCAATTGTTTGGGTTGATCGTTCCTTAGAATTTGGTACTCCATCTGATCCATTTTCCTCAATTTTCTTGACAAATGAGAATATTTTGGAAGCCATCATGTTAGAAGGAGAACCATGGGAAGATTATCATCATCGTTCCCATATTCCTTATTATGAATAAAATTATCTTAGTGAACTATATCACCCTTTAATCAAAAATTTCTTTTCGAATTTTTTACCTATTAATACAATCGATTTCGAACTAAATCTGTCAAATATTGAAGAAACCATTTCTATCGATATTTCAACCAAACCTAGCGTTGTAGAAAATATTCATGTCGATGTATCTTGTTCTCCATCAAAACTCGGATCATATCGCTCTCTATTTCGTGAATTTCGTGATGTATTTGCTTGGTATTCCGAGGAAATGCTAGGCATAGATACTAGTATTGTTGAACACACTATTAACATGTATCTTGATGTCAAACCGGTGCGTCAATGGATTTGTCCTATTCATCCAAAGAAATCCGCTGCCATCAAAGTAGAAGTTGAAAAAATTTTGCGTGTTGGTTTCATTTACCCTGTTCCGCTAACTGAGTGGGTTTCCAATATCATTCTTGTCATGAAAAAACAAGGAACCATTAGAGTGTGCGTCGATTATCGGGACATCAACATCGCTTGTCCAAAAGACAACTATCCTACTCCCTTTATCGACCAGATTATTGATGATTGTGCTGGATGTGAAATATTTTTCGTTCATGGATGGATTTTCCGGGTACAATCAAATCAATATCTGCCCATAGGATCAACATAATACAACATTCATCTGTCCCTGGGGCACATTCGCTTATAGGAAACTACCGTTTGGTTTAAAGAAGACTGGGGAAACTTTTCAGAGAGCAATGGACTATGCTTTCAATAACATCAAGCACATTGTTCAACCTTATCTAGATGATCTACCCACACATTCAAGAAATCAAACTGATCACTCGATGCATTTGAGAGCCATTTTCTTACACTGCCAACACTACAAAATATGCCTCAATCCACATAAATGTGTGGTTTGTGTTGGTTCTATTCATTTTCTTGGATTTGTAGTTTCAAAAGAAGGAATTTGAATTGACCCATTGAAGGTTCAGGCCATTCTTGATTTTCCTGCACCATCAAATTTACTTTAGATACATAATCTTCAAGGAAAGGCTAACTTCCTAAGAAGGTTCATTCCAAACTATGCCCAAATGGCTAAAGGATTTACTCGACTATTGAAAAAAGGGGTTCCCTTCCATTGGGACAAAGTTGTGCAAGATTCTTTTGATGTTGTCAAGGATACTCTTGTCTGAGCGTCATTAATATATCCCCTTAATTATCAAAATGATTATTTCCTATATATCAGCGTGGCTGAAACGACCATTTTTATGGTTTTGGTCCAAGTAGAAGATGGAATTGAACATCTGATCTATTATTTGAGTCATATCTCAATGATACGGAAGTTAAGTATTCATGCATAGAAAATATTTCCTTGGCAGCTATTCAAGCTGTCCAAATATTTCGCCACTATATCCTACTCCGAAAGACCACTGTCGTTTTGGATTGCAACCCCATGACTTATATCTTATCACGTCAATTGCTGGGGGGGAATATTCAAAATGGATTGTCATTTTGCAGGAATTTGATTTGGAATTCATCAAATTCAAGTCAAATAAGTCTTTAGTTTTGGCTGAGCTTCTCTGTGACCTTCCCTCTGATAGTACTACAACTAAGTTGGAACCATCAATTCCTGATGAGTCTATGTTTCTGATCGGATCATCTGATTCTTGGTATGGATATTTCATCATTTATCTCCAAACTCAAACTTTTCAACCTGATACCTCTCGCTCTGAACAGGGACATATTCGATACCAAGCCAAAGATTATCTAATCATCAGCGATACACTTTATCGTCATGGTGTCAATACCATTTTAAGGAGGTGCCTCACTCATGAGGAGGCCGAAAAGGTTTTAAATTATTGTCATGTTTGGGCTTGTGGTGGACATTTATCTGGATATGCTACCACGCAGAAGATACTGTGTGATGGTTACTTTTGGCCTACAATATTTTGCGGCTACATCCTCGCGGTCAGAATTTATCATGCATGCCAGATTTTTTATCGTAAAATCCGTAAACTGCTAGCGCCAATGCATCCTATTGTCTCTATGGGACCATTTTCGAAATGGGGTATTGACTTCATGACCTGTAACTCTCGTTCATCCAAGGGGCATGGTTATATTATTGTTGCAATTGACTACTTTACCAAATGGACCAAAGCGATGCCTACATTCAACAACACAGGATAGACAACTGTATTATTTTTCTTTAATCATGTTAATGCACGGTTTGGGGTCTCGCAGGCTATAGTTATGTATCATGGGAAGCATTTTCGCAACCACATGATGATTGAATTAACTACCAAGTTAGGATTGTCACATACTCCTTATTATCCACAATCAAATGGAAAAGTTGAGGCTATCAACAAGATTCTTAAACGTATGCTTCAACAAATGATAGGAGTTCGTAAAAGAAACTGGAATTTGATGCTATACTCGGCCTTGTGGGTGTACTGAACCTCGATGAGAAATGCAACCAGATTTACTCGCTTTCAATTAGTGTATGGTCTGGAAGCTATCTTACCAATCCAATGTGAAATACCATCGTTAAAACTCACAATCGACTTGATACCTGACACCTCAGAAGAAGAAGCATGTCTTTTTAACCTCATCCATCTTGATGAAATGCGTCGTGAAGCCCAATTGGCCAACGAAGCACATAAGAGATGTATAAAGGCACAATATGACAAAAATGTCCAGCCTCACATTTTCCCAGAGGGGGACTTGGTCCTACTTTATGATCAAGAAGTTGATGTGATAGGTACAGGAAAATTTGAACCATTATGGCATGGCCCCTATATTTTCAAAAGAGTTCTTGCTAAGGGTGCCTATGAGTTACTTGATTACGATGGAATTCCGTTGGCGCAGCCCAAAAATGGGTTGTATCTGAAACGTTACTATACTTATTCATGAGCATAGTAATTTTTTGTATTATATTGTATATATATGTTGTTGATTTGCATTCACTATCTTAGTTTGTTTTTAGATTTTTCTTAATGTTAGTAATCCACTTTAAATTTCATCGCAGATGTCTGAATCTTCGGAACCATTTGTTGGATATGCCGATGGTGTTAGTCGTAGTACGCAGAATCTATTCTCTACAGCGTGGGCCATTTTCGCTCCGAACAGCAAGTTAGTGAGTTTTCAAGGAATTTGTATCAGTAGATCGAAAAACAATATCGCTGAGTATAGTGATCGAACTTCTCTCTGATGCCATTTCATTTTGTATTAACCTCATTATCATAAGGTTAAACTCACAACTTGTGGTATTACAACTTTCTAGTGTTTATACTATTGGAAATCCAACACTGCATAGATTGTTCCTAAGAGTTCGAATTTTGGAAAGACACTTTGATTTTATTCAATATCAACACATTTCTAGAAATTTGAACACATTGACTGATTCTTTACCTAATCAAGTTTTATACATACATTTGCAACACATGTAAAGAAAACATTCACATTATTGAATAGGATTGCACAATAAACATAAGAAAAACACTGAAATAAAATAAATAGACAGTTATAGGTTTTTACAAAAATTTGTGCCCAAGACACTTTGGTCATTTCACTTCAAAATGTATGGAAAATGTCAAAAGTAAACTAGTGGTGCTCATGGTAACATGCTATGTATCTAGCTATCATACGTAGCAACTGCATCTAATGGTTAAGAACACCTATAGTGTGACGTTGCGGTCGCATGGGTAACTCTTCAATCCGGCAATCCAGAATCCCGAAGGTCAACCCCTCTATGTGCTGCCAAAGCTCAGCCAGAGTCTCAACCATATCAAGATCCTAAAGGACTGCTCTCCCAACAACCCTCTCTACTGGCTCATCTGCTACACGCTCTAGTTCCTCCACCGGTTGAACTTGAACAACATTTGCATTACATCAAAAATTTAGTTTAGTCTTAGGAAAACATCGAAATACAAAAACGTTGTATAAACCTTAGGAAAATCAAAAACATGGTCAAAACATTCTTACCCATTGCACCCCACTGAGCTCCTTCTGGTAAAGCTAAATTTGGATCTCCTTGAAAATCAATGCCTGTGTATGCATACTCATCGATGGCGACAATTTGTGACCAGAACCAGGCGAAGAATGCAATCAAAAACACAATGGTTGATTGGCCTACATTCCTACCCATTAGTTCTACCCATCTTTGCATCCGTAGATCTCTAGGATTAGACACATCCAGGGTCACATGCTGTGGCTGCATCAGTGGAATCCGTTCTAAGGCGAATGATATGAGGATCAAACCATAACTGAAGTTCTTCTTCCTACCTCCCTTTTCCTTGTTCAGTTGTTCTTTTATCTGAGAAAGTACATCTTCAGACCAGTTGAAAATTGTTGGCTCCATACACTCTAGCGTGTACTGCATGTATGATCTATTCGCTACATGTAGTGTAACGTTACAAGCAAGTTTTGTGATCGTGAAAAGGATAGTTCTCAAATGAAAATCTCTAACATCCCGGATGTTTATCTTTCCATATTTTCTTGGCTCTACCCCTGGATAACAATGTTGCAAAACATAATCTCTCATAGTATCTCCTCCAACAATAGACCATGAGAGCAAAATAGGCAAGCCTCTCCTCGAAAAACTTGTAAGAAAGTATACATCCTAAACTTTTATAGGAACCACATGGTTCTTAACATGAAATGCCTTGATAGTTGGAACCCATGCTCGAACTAAGTGTTAGCCACCTATAAAATTTGTTATAGAAAAAGGTGGCTAAAATTTTTTGGAGCCTTCAAGGAACAAATTTTATTACTAAAAAGTGTTTTCTCTTGAAGACTTTTGAAGGCCTCATGCCTCTGTCCAAAATATTCATTGTTGTTCCCATTTTATACTCAGAAGTTCTGTTGTTTTCATGAGAAAATACTGCTGCAAAATCATCATTTTCCCCTTTCCTCCACTCAAAACTAACCTTCATTTCCTCCCCTTTTTCTCCATAAAATTCCTCTATTTTTTATGACTCCCCTTCTCCCATTCATGAAAATCCTCTTTACATAGTTTAAAACTCATTTTTAAACTATACTGAAACCCCCAAATCTGTTGAAAAACTTGAAAATTTCATGAAAAATACATATTTTTTGCATAAAGGTTTAAGCCCCCTTGGGCTAAATCTTAAAACCACTTCCCCTCCATGTGCCCTAGCACTAGAATCAGGCACTAACCCTTCATAGTGCTTATCGCATCGCAAAATTCCAAGTGTGCAAGTCTTTTTGCCATGTTTAAAAATTTCTAATGCGATAAATCCCATGTACATATCCCCCGCCTCTTTTCATTCCATATAACCTACGCTCGGGACCAAAAGTTTAAGTCCCAAGGCGCCAATCGCATCGCAAAATTCCAATGGGTATATTGAAAAGCCCGAGCTCGAAGCTCCGATTGTGATTGGCCCTTTATTGTATACGCCTCGGGCCTATTATCATTCCATATAGACCAAGGCCCCGCAGTCGGGCGCCTAACCATGTTATATATATTTTCCGCCCCGACCCACCAAAACTTTGTTTTATATTAAAACTTTGGGTTTTTCATGCATTATAAAGGGTTTCTGCCGGTTCGCTTTAAAAGAAATCCCCGTCGTTGATCATAAGCTGATCAAAAGGCCCGCACAACATCGCATCGCAAGTTTCATTCGGTGCATTTGTCCCCCCTTTCGATTAACTACCCCTGACCGATCCTCAGCCGTTGATCTTCTCCCCACTTTCCTCGGATCCAATGGCCCTCATTTTCTCTGATTGCGAACTTTCCCCCACCTTTGAACCCCTCTGATTCACTCTCTATCGTTGATCTGATCTGCAAATCGACGGTCAGCACTTAATCGCATCGGCCCTCCCGATCGCGCAAACGCATCGGCGATTTTCGTTACGCCCTCTCTTTTTCCCCCTCCGATTGCGATCCTCCGATTGGATCTAGACCGTCCACGTGTCCGGATGGGACGGCCCAGATCCTTCCTCATGGTTTCATCACTCTCCGCCTTCCACCAAAGGTTTTTCAATGTGAATCTCCACCGTTGATCTCGTTGGGTGAATTTCATCCAACTGCCATGCTCCTCCCCTCACCCTCTACAGTAGTAAAACCCAAAAATGCAGGATTTTATAATATGTTTGTGTATTTTTGTAGATGATTAGTGGTTTATCCATTATAATTAAAGAAAGGCCAAGGGTCGAGAAAGACGTTTTCCGTGCCTTTGAATCATCAAAGGAGACCATTCGCGGGGTTCGTTTTCCACGTTTCGTCAATGATTCATGGGAATTGATGCCTTAAGAGCCCTGCGCGGCCTTCATATCAACAAGACACTGTGATTTTAAATCACAATTAAAGGAGTATCAGTGTCGAAGACAAAACACAATAGAATAGAAGGATTGAAGATAATTTGGGGATTACAACTAATAATGATTATCAAAAGCCTAATCCCTAGAATTAAAACACAGTTAAAGAAACATCATAAGTGTTATCAGATAGACAGACCTCCACCACCTCAAACAGAGGAAAATTGACTCCTCTCAGCTACCACAGTGCCACCTGTAGCCACCAGCATCCAAACTGAGGCCGAAGTTATTGATCAAACGAAGATATTTTCCTCGGCACAGCCAGAGAGTTACTTCTGCAAGGAACTTAATGCAAAAATATCTGCAGAGTTACTCCAACATGACACAGAGCCTCAAAATTCAAACAAAAATCTCCCATCGAGCTTAAATATTAAATGTAAAACATTAATATAGACAAACACCTATAAACTTCTCCATCAAGCCCCTCAAAGGCCGAGAAGTCATCATTCTATATTAATTGACCTGAGAGATCTTTTATCAGATCTCACCTCCTCATTCTTCTATAAATACTTCTATAGAAGATGAGAAATTGTTGGTTGATGTAGTTGCTGAACATTCAAATGTAATTGAGCTTTGAGACTTCTACTTGTAAATAGTGTTCACTGGCTCTTGGAGCTCTGCTAGTGATAGATATTTTAGGCTGAGATGTGTAGATGGTTGCTAAACTAAAGCATTGGACTTAAAGCTGTAACTGGTTCGAAGCATCAATACAAGTTGATTTATGGGATCCTGGTCTATGTTGACGGTGATGTTTTTCTCATTGTAACTTGTAATTTTGTTTTTGTTCTCACTGTGTTTCATCTTCTCTTATAAAGAACAGCACGCATAGAGTTAGGACCTAGTGTATATCAGTAACCTTCTCTGACTGAAAATATTTATCTGAATGTTTTCTTCCAATATGTGTTATTTGGGAATGATTTAATTCAGTTTAAGCATAGGAATGCTGGCGTTCCCTCGTCTTATTGCCTTAGCTTAATATTATTCTTGAATTTTATGTTCAGTATTAGTTAAGTAGATATGAAATATGGAAGATATGGTGTGCCCTAGTCCTAGTTTTATTCCCAAAGGCTGTCTGAATGTTTCCCTTGGAATGTGTTAAAAGTTGGCTAGTTTAGAAGTACTTACCATATCTTAGGCCATTCTGTGTCATCTTTGTGTTTGTCTTGAAAGTAACCAAGTAAAGCAGAGCTAGGAGAGGATTTGTGGTGAGCCCGGCCCGCTAGTTTCTACTCCAACAGTTGCCTTCAAGTTTCCATTTGTTTTAAAATGTTTTCTATTGAAAGTGTATCAAAGGCTGGCTAGTTTAAAAGCACTTACTAGATCCTAGTTTTCTTTTATGTTCTTCTTAAGTGTTTGTCAAAGGCTGGCTAGTTTAAAAGTACTTACCAGATCCTGGGCTGCTCTTTGTTCTACATCTGTTTAATTTTCCTTCTTGTTGTATCATTTCATTCCATAAATCAATCTTCAAAGAGATCCTTAGACATAGATGACTTTCCCCATGGATCACTCTTACCTCCTGTTGTTCCAATTAAACCCTATTATGACTCCATAGCCCAATGGACTAAAACCTACAATTATCTATCTTCCTGGCCAAAGCTTGTTCTATCTGCTTGCAACTTCTCACCTTTGAAACTCTTTGCATTTAGAACTTTCCACCTCAAACAGTAATCACGCTCAACCATCCAAAAAACAAAACAAACCCTTGGCCGTCATAACTAGCCTAATATCATTACCCCAAACTTCATCGAAAAATCCATCTTTGCACCTATTGGAGAGATCCCTCTCTGGATTCAAGAGGGCTACATCCTAGAATCCCAAAGTGGTTGAAACGAGGTTTCTCCCTGCAGTTGGACTTTTTCCAATCTTGCTTATTACAGGGACCTAACATTTCTGGCGACTCCGCTAGGGATCTAACCCAGAATCATTTTCATTTTAAGGTAACCATAGGATATCAGAGATTCGTTTCAAAGAACCTTTGCTATATCAACCAGCTGAGCCACCAGCAACTAACATTTCTGGCGAATCCACTGGGGAAACTTCCCTTAAAATAAATAAAACCTTGTGAGTAAAAAGCAGCGTTTTCAAGAACTACCAAGAAATGGTAATCGTGATGAAACTTGTTTGAATCAGTGACAAACTAGGCAAACCCCAGCATTCTCATAAGACTTTATCTAACCTTGAGAAGTCAGTTGGCTTAGCCATAAGAGTAGATTGTCTTTGTCTCATGACCGTAGCTAAGTTTTGAAACAGAGTTAGGATATTCTTAGAAACCGCACAATTAAAAAATAACTCAGAAAACCTAAAAATATTTCAGATTGGTATCCAATAAACATGGTGGTGGACCATAGAACCTGTTGTAGCTCCTAGAGACAGCCTAGAGTTGTGATAGACCAGTGCCTAGGACATCTTAGTATAGCAAGGAGCATATAATATAATGTTTGAAGTTGTCAGCTTCAGCTCACATGCTATCTCCTGTAAATAGGGAAATAAAATAGGATGGGACCAAACTCTCAGAAACTGACACAAGAAAGAGATACTGCAAAGGCAAGATGCAGAACTCTAATACAAAGACAGCAAACAATTCAGAGACAGTTTACTACAAAGCGGGCCGATTCATAAATACTCCACAGACATAAATTATCAGAAGTTGTATGTAGTGAAAGAAGTATCAAGAAGATACTAGTTAACATTGAGCTGATACCCAGATATACAATACCACCATGCATGGGCTTAACAATCTAAGAATCCATACATGATAATAGCATTTTAAAAGCACCCTCCCAAAGCAACTAATATAGCAGAAGTGTGTTTAGATGAATAATGGAACAGAATATCATGCATGAGCCATATTTAAAGTGCTTGACTGATCCAAACATGGGCATCAACTAGGATGAATCCATACTAAAAATTAGTGAGCCACTCGCATTCCAAGACATGATACAGGAAACATGAATGAAATGAGATGATATATTAAAATAACACATAAGTGAAATTTACAGACTGTGAAATACCAAAGACCATAATCCTCTTTAACAGATGGAACTCCTCCTCACTGAGACCCTATGGGCTCTGAGCCTTCGTACCAAATTTCTACAAAATGTATACAAAAATTCTTTTCACTGCATAATTTTCTGATAAAATCTGGAACCCTTACAATGTGTTTTTTCATAGTTTTTATAGGAGAAACTAAAACCTAGCAAGAGAGGTAGGTGATGAACATTTAATTGTATCATTAAAAAAAAATGGTGGAAAAGTGTCCGCCCATACTGCTTGACGGTGCGGTAGTGCTGGATGTACTCTGTGGCCTGCCAACTGAAATAAATGCACTGGGCGAAAATCTCTTCAGGAACACGATATAGGGATAACCATACTAACATTCTGTCCTTTCCTGAAGGTAAATTCTGCTGAAATGAAGCCTTGAGGATATTGTTTTTTGTGTATAGATCTTTCGAATGATATGCAGGATCTTCAACTTGGTACTCTGCTTCAGAAGGCTAGGAAGAGGCCCCTAAAATCTTCAGCTACCTGCCTTTAATTCTCTGCTGATCACTGATATTCTTTATCTGGTACCTTTGTTGTCTGAGCGTTGAAATTGAGCTCAACATCTTCAACTGTAGCTATTGAATTCTTCAATTTTCCACTGCTACTCTTTGTCGCAACATTTATGTCTCTGATTGTGCAATCTACGTTTTGAATAATTCCGGAGGGTTTGATATATTTTACCCCTGCTTCTTTAATGAATGTCGTGTCGCAGCAATTTTCTAGGACCTTCTTCATAAATTTTGCTTCTGAGCAACGGTCCTTTCTTGCGTCCTCGGATTTTGTAATGACGGCTATGAAAAATGGCGATTTTCCGTCGCTGTGAACCTGCAAAACCCACAAACATGTTAGGAAAACCAGACACTGGGATTGGTGGATGTAGTGGTGTCAATGGGAATGATGGAACAGTGCAGGGTGGCGGAAAATGCAACGTAACGATGATGGATGAGCTGATGAATGCTTGCACAACAAAAATATCACGAAAAACCTTCGCATATGACCTTTGAATGCATATATTACGAGGGGTGGATGAATGTAGGACAGAAAACACGTGGAATGATGACGTCGAGACACGAGGTCAATGGCGGGCGTGTGACTAAATCTAGGTTGTTCGATCTCAGGGGAGATCGACGATTAAAAAAGGCATTGCGAGCGATTAATAGTGGGTCAGGGGTACGATTTCCCCTTGTTATCATTCGTGCAGCTTCGGAGCGCGATGACCGTCGGATGAAGGCTCTCAGATCGGACGGTTGTGATGAATATCGTTGCGTGTCTTTGTCCGAACAATAATGCGCGATGGAGGGCGGTATTCAGGCCATACGCGAGGACACGTGGTGAGTGTTGTATGGAATCACTGGCCCAAGGAGAATTACCGCCTACCGCCGAAAGGTGGTGCGATACATACCACCTGGTTTTGAACAGTGTTTTGGGCACGGGGACCACCAGAACCGGCGGGCAGCGAACCGTTGATTTATGATTTGATCGGACGATGAATAGGTAGGCTATGGGCGTGGCAGGGATGAGTGAACGTCGTTCGATCTGCATAGATCAACGGCTCAGGATGCGCCCGATACATATTGGATAAGCGCCCGTCGGACTAGCGCCTGGTCTAACGCCCAGGTTACATGGGGGAGGAGACAGAGGGGCTAGGGCCGAAGGAGCTACGCTTTGAAAATTCAAATATGAATTTTCAGCTTTTTATGAGGTGTTTTGGAGGCGGGATATGGCAACGATGGGCGTAAGAATGGTTTTCCAAGGCTGCAAGGGGGAATTCGAGAGCTTTAAGCCAGATTTCCTGTGAAATTTCTGTAGGAAGCGGATTATGATCAACAGAACATTTTACCTCCTTAGGAGCTAAAAATTTCCACTTGGAGACTCCACAATCCTGAACAAACCTTAAGACTCCACTGGGAAGAACCCTTATTATTTTAATATCATTCAAACTCATTCATAGGACTATAGGATTAAAATTTGTGTAAACAGATTAGTTAACCCCTTAAATATTGTCATATCTGGTTGAACTTTTCTTGTTTATTTGGGTCTAAAAAACACAGCATAGTGGCTCCTATAAATATTCACACTAGAGCCCATCATGACCCTGATCCACCTGAGATAGTTGATAACCCAGAAAGTATCCTTAGGAAGTCTCCTAGGGTCAAATTATCAACTGTTTTCAGATCACCCTTGAGAGAAAATTCAGTCCTTGAAGAATCTTGCAGCTCTACAAGAGTCATATGGTGGTGGACCATTAAAACATTTTACCTCCTTACGAGTTAGAAATTCTCCACCTGGCGACTCCACACTCTGAAACTCCCAAAGGACCAAATGACTCCACTGGTAGAAGACCCTGAACTGATTGACTAGACACAGTGACCTTTTTCTTGATTTACAAACATGATTCCAAGAATACAACGAAGATATGCCCTAATGAGTAGAGATCATATCCATGGGTTTCCACATAAGATGCCCCGTGTGAATTTGGATGACAACCTGCCTGTTTTTCAAGGCGAAAATTTTGATGACACTCTATTACATCTCACCAAATTTCATATACATGTATGGAGGTTGAAAGTTGAATGGCATGAAGACTGCCTAATGAAAATGTTCATGTTAACATTAGAAGGAAAAGCCAGGGATTGGTATGAATGCTTAAGATCTAGTAGTTTGTTTTCTTTAAGAGACCTTGAATATGTGTTCTATGAGAACTATAAAGAAAACACTACATCATTATCATGGGGTGCAATATATTATGATCCATCACAAAACATCTCCCAACACATTATAGATAATGAAGAAGCTTTGGAAGAGATGCATCCTGAAGATCTTGTAACAGCCATTCATGAGTTTAATCTCCTATTGAAAAATTTTAAGAACATAGATGAATCAATTGAGGAAGAGATGATCCAAGAAATAAAGGACATTCTTCAATATATCCCTAAAAACTCAAAAATTGATTCATCATCCCTTATAGCTGAGGCTCAAGAAGACATCCAGCCTCGAAATCAATCTTCACAAGAGACAGAGAATTGTTGTACTCCTGTTCAAAGGAACATAGAAACATCTTCCCCTTTGAAAAAAAAAGAGATAGATCAGACTATTTATAAACATTTGCTCTCTAAAACTTTCTGCAAAACAAACACTCTTGCCAATTTACATAGAGAACTTTGTTGTACAGATTTAAAAAGTTCTTTTGTAGATCAGAATGAAGAAGGACCTGCTGATAACCCAGTATGTTTGATTGGTAGTATTACTTATATTCGTGATTCTCCTAACTATGATCTATCTAGTGATGATTCTTCCCGAACAAAGATTAATTTTGCAGGATAATCCTTAGCAGATTTATGGGAGGAAGATCAGTTCCTTCAAAGAAGTAATGAGCCAGTGCAGACTATTTATGATATTGATGATGAAAGTTTTCAAAGCCTAGAAGTGATTCAAGGTTCATTCGATCTTTGCTCTGCTTCATGTCAGATCATCAGTAATAATTTCCATGTGATTGGGACTCAGCAGACTTTCGGCTCAAAGGATGAGGAGGAAAGAAACAAAGAAATTTTTGAACAAGTTGAAATCAAGGAGCCTTCTCTTGAAACAGAGGAAGAAATTGAACATACCCCTGCTCAAGAATATAATAACCTCCTCATAGAGTACAGTCCACTAAACCAGAGCATACTAGGGCTACAAGAGGACAACACTGCCAAATATGATGAGTCCTCTAGTTCAGATGATGATGAAGAAGAGGGAGAGAAACAGATAGAAGACTATCCCACTGAGGATATACCATCTTCTCAAGAAGAATATTTTTCCTTTTCTGCTAAGAATGATGATGCTTCCAAGCAACTCTCTGAAGATGTACCCCTCAAAGCCAAAGCCTTGGAAGTAGACAATTTACCAGACATGGAGGGCCAAAAAGAAGAGAACCTTCATCTTTTCTTTTTTTATCTTATGGAAGAGTGTGTGGAATTCCCATATGGCTCAAATTATCAAGCATGGATCCTTTTCAAGAGCCAGAAACATGAAAATTTGTCACCTCCTGTGATAGTCTTGGTTTTGAAGATTAATCTTCAAAACGTACTATGGATACCTCTGACAAGCAGCCAGAGTTTCTTCTTCATCTTGACATTACTCAGCTAGTTGCATTGGCACTTGTGTATCGAATGAATATGTAAATACTCCATGTTTAGAATAGGTTAGATAGGAATTTCCATAAAGCTCAGTTCTGAGCATGTAGTTAGTTGTTGTTTTTTGCTTTGAAGAAAAATCAAAAATTCAAAAATATAAAAACCGTGAAAGATAGAAAAGAGGGCAGATTGTAAAAAACAATAAAGGTACATCCCCATACCAAAAAGGGAAACAAATCTGAAAGTGTGCAAGCTTAAATTCCACTCCTGAAAAAAACACTTCTAGTTAGTCAAACAGCTTAATCTTGACTAATTAGTTTTTAAATTTACTGTTGATAGGATAGTGAATTCGATTTTCCAAACTGTTTAATCTTGGCTTATCAGTAGATAGATTAGGATAGAAATTAAAGGTTCAAACATGCTCAAAATCTGAACCTAAATTTCCAAGCAAAAGAATGACTCAAATCTGTTTTAAATCCTGAGTCACAAAAGATGTAAAACTGGATCTAATCAGCTCAAAATCTGAGCCAGTCGATAGAAGAAAAATAGCTCAAACAAATTCAAAACAGAGCTGAAGAAAAGATGAAGGAAGTTCTTTGAAATTTCATATCTCAATCCGTCCATTTTGTTTTAAATTTTGTGCAAAATAATGTCTATGTGCAACTTGTTTTTATGCCATAGACCAGCATCAAGTTAGACTGTTCAATCCTGACTTGAATGCTTTTGAATTTCTGTTGCAGAATTTAGAGAATAAAGTCTATTGGACAGTTTAATCCCAACAGACAGTAGATTAGGTAGAGAATCATATGGGCTCAACTGCTTAATCTGAGTCCATGGAGAAATAAGAAGTAGAAATAGATTAGTCTTCCTGCTTTCAAAATAATAAAATGTTCTGAAAGAGTTTTCCAATCCAAGTGCACTCTAATGAAGAAAAAATGTTAGATTAGTAGGATTGGGTAGGTAGAAAGCTTGTAGATGAAATATCCATTGCTTTTATGGCTGCAAATATGTTTTCAGAGAAAGATCATCCCAGCAAAGGAAGGGAAGCCCAATGGATGAGGCACAGGTCAGCCCCCAGAGAAATCCAATGGATGAGGCACAGGTCAGCCTCCCAGAGAATGCAAGTCTGAATTTCTTGATGCCTTCAAGAAGGCACCATCCCCAAGTGGAGCCACTGTTAGCCACCTATAAAATTTGTTATAGCAAAAGGTGGCTAAAAGTTTTTGGAGCCCTCATGCCTCTGTCCAAAATCTTCATTGTTGTTCCCATTTTATACTCAGAAGTTATGTTGTTTTCATGAGAAAATACTGCTGCAAAATCATAATTTTCCCCTTTCCTCCACTCAAAACTAACCTTCATTTGCTCCCCTTTTTCTCCATAAAATTCCTCTATTTTTCATGACTCCCCTTCTCCCATTCATGAAAATCCTCTTTAAATAGTTTAAAACTCATTTTTAAACTATACTGAAACCCCCAAATCTATTGAAAAACTTGAAAATTTCATGAAAAATACATATTTTTTGCATAAAGGTTTAAGCCCCCTTGGGCTAAATCTTAAAACCACTTCCCCTCCATGTGCCCTAGCACTAGAATCAAGCGCTAACCCCTCATAGTGCTTATCTCATCGCAAAATTCCAAGTGCACAAGTCTTTTTTCCATGTTTAAAAAATTCTGATGCGAATAAGCCCATGTACATATCCCCCGCCGCTTTTCATTCCATATAACCTACGCCTGGGACCAAAAGTTTAAGTCCTAAGGCGCCAATCGCATCACAAAATTCCAATGGGTAGATTGAAAAGCCCGAGCCCGAAGCTCCGATTGCGATTGGCCCTTTATTGTATATGCCTCGGGCCTATTATCATTCCATATAAACCAAGGCCCCGTAGTTGGGCGCCTAACCATGTTATATAGATTTTCCGCCCCGAACCACCAAAACTTTTTTTTATATTAAAACTTTGGTTTTTTCATGCATTATAAATAGTTTCCGTTGGTTCGCTTTAAAATCAATCCCCGTCATTGATCGTAAGCCGATCAAACGGCCCGTGCAACATCGCATCGCAAGTTTCATTCAGTGCATTTGTTCCCCCTTCCGATTAACTACCCCCAACCGATCCTCATCTGTTGATCTTCTCCCCGCTTTCCTCTGATCTGACGGCCCTCATTTTCTCTGATTGTGAACTTTCCCCCACCTTTGAACCCCTCTGATTCACTCTCCGCCGTCGATCTGATCTGCAGATCGAGGGTCAGCGCTTAATCGTATCAGCCCTCCCGATCGCGCAAACGCATCGGCGATTTTCGTTATGCCCTCTCTTTTTCCCCCTCTGATTGCGATCCTTCGATTGGATCTAGACCGTCCACGTGTCCGGATCGGACGGCCTAGATCCTTCCTCATGGTTTCATCGCCCTTCGCCTTCCACCAAAGGGTTTTCAACGCGAATCTCCATCGTTGATCTCGTCGGGTGAATTTCATCCAACCGCCACGCTCCTCCCCTCACCCTCTGCAGCAGTAAAACCCAAAAATGCAGGACTTTATAATATGTTTGTGTATTTTTGCAGATGATTAGTGGTTTATCCATTATAATTAAAGAAATACCGAAGGCCGGGAAAGACGTTTCCCGTGCCTTTGAATCATCAAAGGATACCATTCGCGGGGTTCGCTTTCTACGTTTCGTCAATGATTCATGGCCATTGATGCCTTAAGAGCCTTGCGTGGCCTGCATATCAACAAGACACTGTGATTTTAAATCACAATTAAAGGAGTATCAGTGTCGAAGACAGAACACAACAGAATAGAAGGATTGAAGATAATTTGGGGATTACGGCTAAGAATGATTATCAAAAGCCTAATCCCCAGAATTAAAACATATTTAAATAAACATCATAATTTTTATCAGATAGATAGACCTCCACTGCCTCAAACATAGGAAAATTGATTCCTCTCAGCTACCACAGTGCCACCTGTAGCCACCAGCATCCAAACAGAGGCCGAAGTTATTGATCAAACAAAGATATTTGCCTCAGCACAGCCAGAGAGTTACTTCTGCAAGGAACTTAATGCAAAAATATCTGCAGAGTTACTCCAACATGACACAGAGCCTCAAAATTCAAACAAAAAGCTCCCATCGAGCTTAAATATTAAATGTAAAACATTAATACAGAAAAACACCTGTAAACTTCTCCATCAAGCCCCTCAAAGGCCGAGAAGTCATCATTATGTATTAATTTACCTGAGAGATCTTTTATCAGATCTCACCTCCTCATTCTTCTATAAATACTTCTGTAGAAGACGAGAAATTGTTGGTTGATGTAGTTGCTGAACATTCAAATGTAATTGAGATTTGAGGCTTCTACTTGTAAATAGTGTTCACTGGCTCTTTGAGCTTTGCTAGTGATAGATAGGTTAGGCTGAGATGTGTAGATGGTTGCTAAACTAAAGCATTGGACTTAAAGTTGTAACTGGTTCGGAGCATCAATACAAGCTGATTTATGGGATCCTGGTCTATGTTGACGGTGATTTTTTTCTCATTGTAACTTGTCATTTTTTTTTTGTTCTCATTTTGTTTCATCTTCTCTTATAAAGAACAGCATGCATAGAGTTAGGACCCACTGTATATCAGTAACCTTCTCTGACTGAAAATATTTATCTGAATTTTTTCTTCCAATCTGTGTTATTTGGGAATGATTTAATTCAGTTTAAGCATGGGAATGTTGGCGTTCCCTCATCTTATTTCCTTAGCTGAATATTATTCTTGAATGTTATGTTCAGTATTAGTTAAGTAGAGATGAACTATGGAAGATATGTTGTGCCCTGGTCCTAGTTTATCCCCAAAGGCTGTCTGAATGTTTCCCTTGGAATGTGTTAAAAGCTGGCTAGTTTATAAGTACTTACCAGATCTTAGGCCATTCTATGTCATCTTTGTGTTTGTCTTGAAAGTAACCAAGTAAAGCAGAGCTAGGAGAGGATTTGTGGTGAGCCCGGCCCGCTAGTTTCTACCCCAACAGTTTCCTTCAAGTTTCCCTTTGTTTTAAAATGTTTTCTATTAAAAGTGTATCAAAGGTTGGCTAGTTTAAAAGTACTTACCAGATCCTAGTTTTCTTTTATGTTCTTCTTAAGTGTTTGTCAAAGGCTGGCTAGTTTAAAAGTACTTACCAGATCCTAGGCTACTCTTTGTTCTACATCTTTTTAATTTTCCTTCTTGTTGTATCATTTCATTCCATAAATCAATCTTCAAAGAGATCCTTAGACATAGATGACTTGCCCCATGGATCACTCTTGCCTCTTGCTATTCCAATTAAACCCTATTATGACTCCATAGCCCAATGGACTAAAACCTGCAATTATCTATCTTCATGGCCAAAGCTTGTTCTATCTGCTTGCAACTTCTCACATTTGAAACTCTTTGCATTTAGAACTTTCCACCTCAAACAGTAATCACGCTCAACCATCCAAAAAACAAAACAAACCCTTGGCCTTCATAACTAGCCTAATATCATTACCCCAAACTTCAAAGACAAATCCATATTTGCACCTATAGGAGATATCCCTCTCTAGATTCAGGAGGGCTATATCCTAGAATCCCAAAGTGGTTGAAACGATGTTTCTCCCTGCGGTTGGACTTTTTCCAATCTTGCTGATTACATGGAGCTAACACTAAGAACTCCAAGAGTTCCTCATCCCTGAAGACTGGAAGTAATTTAACAGTCCACAATCTCTTAAGGCTCTTACTGTGCCTGGATCATTTAGGGCAGTCATATCCTGTTCTTCATGCTCTCTTTCCCTCCATGCAATCGTCATTGTAATCCGATGAAAACCTGAAAAGCAACCATAAGAACCATTAGATTCCATGCAATGCAAAAAATTGGGAAAATTTTGGGCAGGATGCAAAAAACAAAAATGTAGATTGCACCCAACGCAGGCTCTAGTAAGAGACAGTGCATTGTGTATGAAAGTAGCCTTCAATTTAGATGCTATGCAACGCACTTTTCGATATCCAAGGGTGCATTGCCCTCTTTGGGAGAAAAATTTACCCTAGGGTCCCCAAAACCCTAAAATTTGCAATTAATGGAAATGAAATGATTATTGAATGAAAGAGAGGGTTCATATCACTAACCTGGATCAAACGGCAATGAAATCAGTCCACAGAAATGATCGCAATCAGCAACTGAAATTTGGGGGAAAAATCAGGTTCAAAGCTCCAAAATGCAAATCGTAACAATGGAATGGTAAAAATGAATAGTAAAACTACTTTTATTTAGTCATTTAATTGTTTTCAATGAATATTTATTGCTATGACTATAGTTTTATTATGTTTTTATCATGAAACAGGTATTTTTAATCCATTTGGTGTTGTTCTGGATAGGTTTTACAACTAAGGAATAGATTAGTCGTGTAGATTTATTTCAAGAATGATTTGACCACAAAGCATAGTTTTTCTTCTTATTTTTCTAGATTTGTTAAAACCAAAAAAGGATTTGAAGCGCACTTTATCTCTTTTTCAAGCTTCGATAATAGTGAAAAAGGAACCCCTAGAGTCTTCTTTCAACTCTTTTCAGACTCCAATAATGTGAAAAGATTGACGAGCACTTGCCTTTTCGAGCTCGTAAAATTAAATGAATTGATATCTACTCAGTATAAGTTTAACCCTTTTCCAGACTGAGATAGATTATTTACAAAAAAAGAATACCTTAGTCAAACATGAATAAAGAGGTTCTCTCAGATATTATTTTACACTTTTTCGAATCTGAGCAACAACTTTATGAAAAATAACTTATGGAGTTTTCTTTCATCCTCTTTTTCAAACTCTCTAAATATGAAAAAGGACCCGGATATCACTGTCGTTAAGCTCGTTAAAACATAAAATAGCGACAGGTTTGTCGATCATGGCAAGAATCGAGTTTCATTCATCGCTAGACTCATTAAATTATTAAATAGTGATACATTGTTCACCCGAAGGGTTGAATTATAGATCAAGAAAATGTTATCCTTTTCAAGCTTGTTAAAAAATAAAGAGGTACTGGTCGAAACATGATCGGGGAAATTTTTGGAAAGTGAACAGAAATTTTTACGGTAGCAGGTCACTCTTGAACATGACTGTTCACTCCATCACCGTGACTATTTGGGTTGGGTAATCTTCTTAACAGTTCTTTCATATCTATGGTTCATCATACCTTTAATTCAGTTTTGGGTCAATGCTTCCAGCTCATCTCAGTGTTGTTGATATGTTCAAGAGAAGTCATCCAGTGAATACTCATCCCTTTGCAATACTCATAAATCTTCATTCTCATGACAGTCATCTGTGAACATTTCTACATCAAGTCATACCTTTGTCTCTGAAATCAGTAACCCTTGTTTCACAATAAGGTGGCTTCCTATTAATGACAAATCATTATCTATGAAGTTCATTAAGAAACATTATATTCCAGTACCATGAGGCTTGTTACAGCATCGACAAGACCCTCGCTTTCGCATTTCTGACCAATGGATTTTGTTTTTTGTTCGACATCAAATCATCTATTCATGCCTTATGAAATGTACTGTAGTACCTTAAGGGCCATTGACATCAATGGTGGTTCTCTCGCGTTTGTTAACAGCTCACATCATTAGTTGGTAATCAAACAAATTCTTTCCATGTTCGACTACAAATCATATATTTCCATGGCTAGACTTGTACCTGAATGATCAAGTGAACGAGATAAGAAGACCCCAGATCTAGTTTCAGCCATCTCGGTTGTGATTTCAGGATTTTTTTATACATCATATGTACGGTGACCTTGCATACAGAACGTCATCCGAACATGGGCCTATATCCTTAGGCATGTCCGTATTGGGAAACATTTCAATGTAGATGACTTTATGAATTATGTACATGTTATAATATTGTTTATGTGCTTAACATGGGAATGCCTACCCTCAGAAATTATGGTCGAGAGGATATATCATGATGTAATGTATTTTAATATTGATGCGGGTCACCACTCCGCTTCATCTCCATCCCATCATAGTGTAAAGCATCTCAATCAAAATATTGTTATTATTATTCTGACTTCATGCTTTAGGGGGAAATTATTATAGGTCAATTTGGGCACCATTCCCAATGACCTGGTTAACTGGACATCATCTCCAAGACCAATGAATAGGGTATATCATCCCCTATCATTCCAATTGTTATATGCCCTAAGACAAAGAACAAGACAAATCATCCATGACTTTCATCAGCAAAGGTTTCCAAGATTTGAAGTTTATAATATATCAGATGAGAGCTCACCAACGCTGCATCTAAATGGACTAAGTGTGTTTCATATGCAAGAAACCCCACTCAAGGGTGCTCTACAAAGCACTTCCTGACATTCAAGGGTGTGTTGGTCACATTGGGAGCGAAATTCTCATTGTTCCGAAATCTCCACTTGGCCAATGCCTTCTAGAAGGGTTCACATGTGTCAAAATTTGAATCCATGTGTCCATTTGATACCTCTAAGACTGGGAGCATGTCTTACCTATTATTAGAAAGTCATTGATTGTAAAACTACCTTCATCTCCTCTACAAATTGAGCATAGATCCTAGTGCTTGCTAAGGAAGAATTTGAGTAGAGAAATCCTGGTGGAATTTCAATTGAGGAATTTATTTGAGTGACATGCTGCTGGAGAGATATGCATTATGATGAGGTTGGGATGCTGCTGGAGATGATGACACTAAATCAATCACTGGGTTGCAACCTCCCCTTCTATCCATTAATAAAGATTGATGCTTACTTTCCCACATATGTATCTGTATAAGCTCATGTGTTTCATATTATGGATTCTTATTTGATGCATATGGTTCATGTGTTATTGATTTAATTGAATAACTTGAATAGACATCTGTATTATTGCTATCTTTTGATGTTTAGTGTTCATCTTTGCAGAGAATATTTTGGAAACTTAGCTCAAATTTGAAGCTACATCAAAAGTGACAGAAGGAGAATAGGAAGCACTTAGACTCCAAGTAAGCTCTTTGATATGTTCTCTGTGTTTATTTACAGTTAGTAAAAGTAGTTTCAAAGTCTTTAACCTGTTGTTCTAGATGAGCAATACATCTAGGGAAGAATGTTTTATCTGTAATCCATAATTCCACATAACAAATTACATAGGCAAAAACATGATTTTCTGAATTAGAGTCAAAATTATAGAGAAATTTCAAAATTATCAACAAATGGTTAGTTGCACCCTCCCTTTGTCATTTGCGCCCTCCATGTTCAAGGCCACTTTTGGCTAACTTGCAGGTGTCCAAATCAGGCCCAAGATGGCTTGTTGGAAATCCCTTCCAGTCCTCTTTCTGAATATGCCTCCAGTTTTCAAAATGAAGCTGATTTGACCCTCCAAAATGTTATTCTCCCAAGACTGGTATTTGCGTAGCGCCTAGGTCAAAATAGGGGCAAAATGGTGATTTTTAGGTAGTTTTTTTACCTTTTCACACATAAACATTATTTGCACAACACCTAGTTCAAATCAAGGTTGGAAACATGGTTTTATAGAATGAATTTGTCTTTAGGAATCCAATGGTAGTCTTCTTTCCCTCAAAAATTTCCCCAAACATTTGCGTAGCGCCTAGGGCGTTGCGCAAATGACCAAATTTTTGCTAAATGCCTATTCAAAAAAACTCAAAAAATCCTAGATTTTGAAAAAAAAAATCAAAATGCCTCAAAATTGGTATAATGATTGATGATGATGTGACTAGGCTTGGAGGGAAGCCTCTGCAAGTATATCCAATTTTTTCTTCTCTTCCATGGTCAAATCTTCAATCTTTGCATTAGCTCTTTTGAGCTTTGGCATTGCAATTTTCTCCTTTAGAGCATGGTGTTTTACTTTCCTCCTCAATAGGTCATTGTCTTTGTTAGCCTTTGCTAGAAGCTTCTCCAAGTGTTGATTGGCCCTGTCAAGCCATGGCTCTCTGTTTTCACTGATAACTATAGCAAATTGCTCATTTAGGTTTAGCTGAACAGCAAGCTCAGCCTCCCTTTGTCTTTCTAGATCTAGAGCTCTTTTCAGCCCTCTAGTTCTAGGTTTCTGTCTTGGTACTTGTTCCTTTTTTTCATCAAGCAAGCCATAATTTTCAAGTCTTTAATATAGCATGGATTTGGCCTTTTCTGCCTCCCTTTGAGCAGTGACATACTTGACGTCATCAATGACCTGTTTATTCTTCAATTTCTCATTCTCTTTCTCAAGGAAGTTTTGACATATTTGGCCCTGTCAATATTAGTTTGGAGCTCCTTAATCTTGACATCATTTCCTTTGATGGTTGCAATAGTGATTTTTTCATTTTCATCCTCATCTAGGTCAACAAGCTGAAATTATCATTATGCTTCATGAAGGTCCTCCTCATTATGAATGACTGCCTCAATCACCTTTTCTTTGCCTTTATCCACCTACTTTTTTGTTGTAGAAGGCATGGCCCCTTCCACTCTATGTGGAGAAAACACATGCCTATGACGTATCTGGTAGGTTTTTGGCAATGGCTCAACCTCAACCATACTAGCCCACTTAGGCTCACTGTCCTCAATCCTGCTAGGTGACCCAATGTCTTGATGAGATGGAAATGAAGGAGGTGAAGGGGATTGATCTGATGATGATGAACGTGTTATGGGCTGAGATGGAGGGATGGAATTGGATGGTTGGGATGATGAGGGGACATCTTGTGCAAGCTGATTAGATGGCTCTTTGAAAATATCAATAGCTATGAAGGTACTCCATGCAATTGTAATATTCTAAAATTTTCATACAGCAAATTGGAATATGAATTTTTGTTGATTACATTTAGGAGATGAATAAATGGGTAAGGAGGCCCATGCATAATAAAAACCTGATTAAAATCCCTCATAATGTGAAAGGGGATCATCATGAAAGCTGGATTTTACACCTTGATGTGTGAACAGGTACTTTTGCATGTGGACAAGGTCAATTTTGACCAAGTCAACAATGCTGGGATAGGAGGTGGAGATCATCTTGTGAGATAGAGAAGAGATAATGGGAGGAAGACTCCTTGGTGGAGGAAACCCTAATGAGTGGGGCCCAAGGCAAGAAGGCTCACACATGTTTAAAAGGAGGGCAAGGCAGCCATAGCAAGACATCTTATAAATGATATTTTATTTGTCTGCTTAGACTATTCTGCATTCTCTTGCTATTTAGCAGAGTTGTTCTGCTACTTAGCACAAGGTATTCCTATTTAGGAATTCCTTCTCCTTTCCTAAGAGGCCTCTTGAAGGAGATTGTACTGATTTTCCTCACATCCAGGCTTGAGGCCAAGCATCGTCCTTCAGCTATAGCATTATTTCTGCAACAGTATAACGTTGTGTTGCAGGGTATTGCAGTGAGGGTTCACAACACTACTTACGGAGCTTGTTTTTCAGAGAAGGAAGCATTCCTTTCTTTTGAAGATTGGTGAGGGAGATCTCTGAGCATACTTTCATATCTTGGCACTTGGCCAAAGCACTTCCATTAGCTACAATGCATTCCCTTGCAGGAATTGCGTCCTTTCTTGCAGATTTGCAGTGTGAGGGTCAATCCCCTCAATCTTGAGCTTGTTTCTTAGGGAAAGGGCCAACCCTTCCCCTGGAAAGCTTGTAAGAAGGATCCTCCTTCATTTCTTGTATATTTCATCTGTATGTATTCAAAGCTTCAATTAGATTGTGTTTTTCAGATTCGGATCTGCAGATCTAACATTTTGTACATTGTGCTTTCATGAAACCCTTGCCGAGTTATCTTTCTAATGTGTAAAAGGAGCTAGATCTCCATTTTTCTTCATTTTATGAGCAATAAAACTCCATATATTATGTTTTCATCATATTGTATCAGAAACCCTCTTTAAAAGACATTGTGCATGCTTCAGAAAACTTTTGTTTAGTCAAGTCATGGGATTTTAGTGTTTTTAAGCCATACCGGGACCGGGAGATCTGTTTAAATAAGAAAAAGAGATTTTTTTCTGAACATTTTCTACGTTTGAGTCCCACATTAAATATGGTAAGGGATCCCAGTGTTATTTTTTCCCTATTATAGCGCAATTTTCTGAATATAACCTTTTTAGGGCATAAATTGCTGCTTTTCCCCACTTTTGGTTGATATAATGGGTCAGATTTCTTGTTGCTATACATGTAATTAATGGATATGTGTTTTATATGCATTTTATGAGTTATTTCTCATTGCTATTCTAGATTTGTGTTCATGTATTGTTGCATTCCCATTCTGGGATATTACAGTGGTATCAGAACATAATCTTGGTTGAGCCTGTGAGTTCCAGCCATTATGCTATCAGAAGACTAAGAAGACAAAGAAAAGAAGCAAGACCAAAATTATGGAAATAATGAGATTGATCTCATCACTTTTAAAATCCAGGAAGAACCTCTCCAAGGAGGTTAAGCAGATGAAGCAGAAGAAATGCAAGGAAACTCCTAGAGGGTTTCAAGAAGAGGAAGGGACATGCACTTCCTATTCTCAAAGAGGAGAATACATGAATCATGAAGAACACTTAGAATCTGAAATTATAAGTGAATACCTTGCTTAGTACAAAGCTAAACCTAGAGCCTTCAAGGAGACTCTAGCTTTACCACAGTTCATTCAGTTGGAGAAAGAAAGAAGACCCTACAGCTATGGGATGATGAGAGGCAATAGATTCCTATTGTCCACTTTTGATGGATCACTCATATGTGTAGAAAAGGCTTGGGTGATGAAGCTAGAGGCTTTCTTCCTACTACATCCAGTAGTAGAGAGAGAGGTTCTAGAAATTGCAGCGCTGCACCTTGAAGGTGAAGCTAACACTTAGTGGTTCTGCCATTTGAGCCATGCAAGAGTGTCAAATCTTGTTGAGTTTTCTCAAAGGTTGATCAGGAAATTTGGTAAAGGGAAGGAGAATCCCTCACCACCAGTAGAAAAGGCATGTACCAGCGCTGTTGTAACCATGGAGGAGCAGCCTTCATCTTCAGCAGTTTGGGAAGCCAACACTTATGAGGAAGGAACTCTTGCAGCCCTACACAAAGCTTCTAAATTTCACCAAGGTATGATTTATTTTCCATCTCTTGTCATTTCAGCAAATATTATGGAGGGATATACATCTTTTCATATTGTTGATTTAGAGCAACAAAATTGCACTGCACTGTACAAGGGCAGTAATGAAGAAAATAGGACCCATTCCTTATGGGAGCATTCAAATGGCAGCTTCATTCATGAAGCAATGGAGGAAGAAGTGATAGATGGTAGACATCTTGAAGTGAGAAACATTTTCTCCTTTCTAGATGAACCTTTCTCAATGAGCACTCCCCAGCTCAAAGGGAAACTTCTACCTGCAGTAGATCCAAAACCTTATTGGTTTTGGAAGGCCATTGATGAGTAGAAGGTCTCATGGAGAGATCTCATTGGAGGTGCACTTCAACACATAATGGAGTGCAAATTTCTTCAAAGGGTTGAGGAGGTTTTGTGCTCATCACACTTGGATCCTTATGGATTCAAGCTGATCATTGATGAGAGGTCTCCTCTAGAAGATCTCCAAGGAGTTGCATTTCAACATCTCATGAAATGCAAGAGGAGAAAATTGGTTTGGGAGGATTGTAGTCTTCCTTGGGAGAGTAATAAGGGAGAACATGATGGGAGGCACCTACATGTGGATGGATGGGTGTGGATGATGAGAAAGAAGCTGGAAAGCTACTTGCAAATATATGATACTGGGCAGCAGGAGGATTGGCTGATTTGGCTACTCTTGAAAGAGTTTGGCCATCATCCTCTTTCTAAGGGTATGTGGGTGAAGAATGTCTGGCAGGATACTTGCATCATTGGGTAGCAAGGAGTATGGACACATTGTGTTGATATGACATTCTACATATCAATCACTATTTGTATGATGGAGGTATGAGGAGGCAGCAAAAAATTTGGTTGCTTTGATTGTTCTTGGGAGATCAAGGGCAGATTTTCTCTCACACTTTGAATGATGTTGCAGGAGTAGGTGATGGCACTATCATGGTGAAAAAAGGGCTACTCCTTAGCCTTGGATGATCAAGAGGTACTTCCACTTTGGGAGGAACTTCTTATGTGTAGCAACATTATGGGAGATGTCTTTGACAATATGCATGTCAAAGAATGGAGCTATGAGTTGGCAGGAACCTATTTGCATAGGCCAACAACACTGTCACTTGAGAGCTTGGGGTTATTGATGGAGTGTCCCCAGGATCACTTCACCATTGATGCACTTGGTGAACAAGGAGGAAGTGAGATTGATGGAGTAGTGGATGGAAACATCTATTATAGAGATATGATCTTCTTAAATTGGATTTCCAAGCATAAGAAGGGTGATCTTCATCCAGCATATGGTTCATTCCTCTTCATGGGAGTGTGTCATACCACTATGGAGGATTCATTCATATACATATGCATCATCTTACTCTCAAAACATGGTAAGAATATTGTTTTTACATCCCTTTATTGTCTAACACAGTATTTGCATATTCTTACCATTCCTATTCAGTGCATTGCTCCACAAGAGGGCAAGCTTTTTAGTGAGCTCAATGGTCAACATTGGGCCAAATGGTATGATGGAGACAGCCATATTTTATATGGCCTTGGGCAAGTTTTTTCTTTCATGTATGTTTAGTTGATGTACCCAGCCATTTGCTATTTATCAGTAGATTTCATGACATAGATAATTATCCGTGTATCAAAAAACAACTTGCCATACTATTTTCTGAAGCAGTAGTTAGGAAAAATGCGTTGTGACTATTGGGGAAATTGTTGGTACCTTCCTGCACCACATGAAACCTTCATCATTTCCCTCATTTTGATTCTGATCATGATTTCATTTGCTGATATTTATCTTATTTGTATTGGAAGCATGATTGGGAGAGAGACACATGGGTTGGATGTGTCCTTTGGGGAAGAGGATTCCCACACTTTTTGCGTTACATGTTCTAATGGGAGCATGAGAGGAGATATGGCCACCACAGCCAAACACTTGTTTCTTTTTTATGTGGGCCATGTGATTGATGGGATGCCATATGGTGATGATTTCCTATCCATCACATATGGAATGATTTGGGCTAGCTTGATTCACAGTGTTGGAGAGGAGATCTTTGGAGATCTAGTCTTCATCTTGCCACTTCAGGGTAATTGTATTGCAGCCCAAGATCAGCATATGCACTACACTTATCATAAGCGGAGAGGAAGACAACATGGGGTAGGCTCCTATGTCTACCATGTTCAAATTTTAAGCCCACCTACATTGCATGAGCTCAAGGTGGAGGAGCATTTTTAGGAGTTTCCATGTTGGGAGGTGACTCATTTTGTATGGGTAATTGCTTGGGGATGGAGGATCCACATGGGAAGGATGTTTCCCAATATATTTCAGACTCCATGCCTTGAGATTACCTCTAGAAAACACCTTATTGCCTTCTTTAGTACTTTACTTATTAATGATGATAGCCATTTGGCTAGCTTGCATGCTTGGGAGGAGAAATATGGAGATTCAGTGATGAGACAGCATCTAATTCCTTGGAGGATTTCATCATATGAGGATGATACAGTAGGAGGAATGGAGACTTCAATTATATCCTTGCAGTTGCTTGAGGACAAGCAACATTTGGGAGGGGAGGACTGTAATATTCCAAAATATTCATGCAGCAAATTGGAATATTAAATTTTGCTTATTACATTTAGGAGATGAATAAATGGGTAAGGAGGCCCATGCATAATAAAAACCTGAATAAAATCCCTTATAATGTGAAAGGGGATCAACATGAAAGCTGGATTTCACACCTTCATGTGTGAACAGGGACTTTTTCATGTGGACAAGGTCAAGTTTGACCAAGTAAACAGTGTTGGGATAGGAGGTGGAGATCATCTTGTGAGACAGCGCAGAGATAGTGGGAGGAAGGTTCCTTGGTGGAGGAAATCCTAATGAGTGGGGCCCAAGGAAAGAAAGATCATACATGTTTAAAAGGAGGGCAAGGCAGCCATAGTAGGACATCTTATGAATGACATTTGATTTGTCTGCTTAGACTATTCTGCATTCTCTTGCTGTTTAGCAGATTTGTTGTGTTGCTTAGCACAAGGTATTCCTGTTTAGGAATTCCTTCTCCTCTCTTGAGAGGCCTCTTGAAGGAGATTGTACTAATTTTCCTCACATACATGCTTGAGGCCAAGCATCCTCCTTCATCTACAGTGTTATTTATGCATCATTATAGCGTTGTGTTGCAGGGTGTTGCAATGAGGGTTCACAACACCATTTCTGGAGCTTGTCTTTCAGAGAAGGAAGCATTCCTTTCTTTGGAAGATCAGTGAGGGAGATCTCTGAGAATATTTTCATATCTTGGAACTTGGCCAAATAACTTCCATCAGCTACAGCGCAATCCCTTACAGGAACTACGTCCTTTCTTGCAGAGTTGCAGTGTGAGGTTCAATCCCCTCAATCTTAAGCTTGTTTCTTAGGGAAAGGGCCAACCCTTCTCCCAAAAAGCTTGTAAGAAGGATCCTCCTTCATTTCTTGTATATTTCAGCTGTATGTATTCAAAGCTTTAGTTATACTGTGTTTTTTAGATTCAGATCTGCAGATCTAACATTTTTTACTTTGTGCTTTCATGAAACCCTTGCCGGGTTATCTTTCTGATGTGTAAAAGGAGCTAAATCTCCATTTTTCTTCATGTTCTGAGAAATAAAACTCCATATCTGATGTTTGCATCATATTTTATCAGAAACCCTCTTTAAAATATGTTGTGTATGCTTCAGAAAACTTTTGTTTAGTCAAGTCATGGGATTTCAGTGTTTTTAAGCCATACCAAGACCGGGAGATCTGCTTAAATAAGAAAAAGAGACTTTTTTCTGAATATTTTCTGCGTGTGAGTCCCAAATTACATATGCTAAGGGATCCCAACGTTATTTTCCCCTATTATAAAGCAATCTTCTGAATATAACTTTTTAGGGCATAAATTGCTGCTTTTCCCCACTTTTGGCTGATATAATGGATCATATTTCTTGTTGTTGTACATGTAATTGATGGCTATGTGTTTTATACACATTTTATGAATTATTTCTCATTTCTATTCCATATTTTTGTTCATGTATTGCTGCATTCCCATTCTGGGATATTATAGCAATGCTTAGTTGACTGAGATGATAGAGGACTATGATTTTTATAATGGAATGATGAAAAAGAATTTTCATTTTCTGTTCATACTCCTTTTTCTGGGAAATATATTCCATCTTATCTATGCTCCAGAAAAGGTAGTAGGGTATATTAAGCATCCTTGCCCTAGTGAAATGCATTAAGAGTCAGATGTGATAGGAATTAAGCCTTGAAAATCTACCTTCACATGAAAATTATTTCATTATTATCTTCATCATTGGTTCATATCTGTCCAGGAGGTGAGAAAAAGGAAAGAACCTATTTGTCTGATTTTGGTGTCTTGGTTTTAAAAAGAAGTTAAAGTCTCGTTTCTCTAAATTACCTTTCTTGAACCACTTCTCCCCAAAATTTGAGATCCCAGTGGCAACTGAAATAATAGCAGTTGATAGAGTAAAAGTGACACCAGCTAACGTAACGTGGTTGTCATGGAGTCTATATATGAAAATTCTGGTCAGCATGGGATGGTGTTGGACCCTCTAAATTTTCTCACATAAATCATAACATTCAACATGTTTGAATCATGTCACAGTCAATGGAGAAGCCAAGAGTTCCCTAGTGTTGGTAGGTTCAATTCTGAGTGCTCTTCCCCCTTTATGTGGCCTCCTCACCTTTGTTTCCTCTCCCTCATTTAATGATGTGTTTTCTTCCTCTTCTGCCAGAGTGTTTTTATCAAAATCCTAGGGAAGTGGATGGTGTGAAATATGTTTTTAGGAATGGGGAATGGTAAAGGGAAAATGAAGGGGATGGCACTAGGGATGTATGAAATGGGGGAGGGGATAGGGAATGGTAGTATGATATTATTAGGATGGGGATTTGGCGACTGGGAGCCTAGGTAAATTTAATTGCCTAGGTGAATTTATCACCTAGGGCTTAGGGTTTTGGGAAAAAGGGTTAGGAAAAGGGAATTTTGTAGAACAGGGGTTTTGGGAATGGGTATTTGCAATTATGGGAAAGTTTTAAGGGTTTAAGAGAGTGTAAGTTGGGAATTTTCACAAATTCAATGGGGATACTAAGGTTTTAAAATAATTTTCAAACACCAAATTCTAACCTCAATTTTGACAACACTCAACACACAAACTTCATGAAAATGGTTTTTAATGGCATGAGGTCTTACTGATTTGCAGGAGGTCGATGAGTAGACTAATGAAGCCTTGGAAATGATGTTTTTCCACTTGGATGTGTTTCTGGGGATTCTTGTTCATTTGCGCAGTGCCAGAAACATTTGAGCCCTCTCTCAAGCGTTTGCACCCTGCCTCAAGAATTTGTGCCCTCTCTCAAGAATTTGCACCCTCGCTTAAGCATTTGCACCCTCTATTAAGGATTTGTGCCCTCTCTTGAGCGTTTGCGCCCTCTGCTCATTTTTTTACCAATTTCGCCCATAAACTCGAATTTTTGTTGTGTTAGAGTGCTTTCTTGGTGTTTGGAGGAGACAAATGACTTTGAAATGATGTCAAGGAGTTATAAATACTTAAGTGAATTTGAATTTAGATGGGAAAATCCACTTTTCTAATGTTTCATTTCACCTTTCTGAAAACATTTTTGATTACCCTTTTCCTTTGATTTTTGTTTTTTGCAGGATGATGTTGCTGGAATTTGGCACTTTTCATTTGACTTTTCTTCTCTTCAGTTTGGCATGTGAAGTTTGAGTTAGTAGCTTGGGACAAAACTTATTACATATTATGAGCATAAAATTACATAAAAATTAAAAATAAATTACATATCTGTTTTTAAATAAATTACATTTTGATATGAAAATCATACTCTGAAACCAAAATTACAACTTTAAAAATGATATTTACATGCTGATAAATCCTCTCCAGATGATTAAGAAATTTTTATTTGAGTCACTCTCACACCTTTGCTGACCTTTTGAGATAAAATGGTGTGTTATGAACCTTGAAAATGAAACCTAATTGACCTAATGGGACCTTGGATGACCTGACTCCATGGTTCACTTTGACTTACATAATGACATAGTAAAATGAGCTTTTAAGATTGTTTTATGCTCAGCAAGACATGAAGGTGGCTAAAAAAATGGTGAAATTTTGAGGGAGAGTGAGGTTTTATGACTAAGGCTACCATGAGTGAATCAATTTTTTGCATGATCTAATGGAATGATAAAAAATTTCTTGAGTGGGACCCCTAAAATGAATATGAAAAGAGTGATTTTGATCACTAATGGCAGAATGCAAATTTTGATACTAACAAGTCACAAGAGCAACGCACACTTGAGTGGGAGAAAGTGTGTTGTAGAGCACTGTCCCTAAGCCAACAGTGTTATGCAAAGCACTATGTCAAGACCAACAGTGCGTTGGTGCCAGAGGAAACTCAAAAAAGGCAATCAAACACACTTATTTGACTAAAACACATTTAAATCACTGAAATAAATCAAGTAAAGTCTACTAGACGCTAATAAACAAGGATAAAACCACTAGGGATGATCCGTCGATCCCCAATATGGTCGCCAATTTGTTTTACAGAAATCAAACCTATGGATAGATATGTTTTCCCTAAGTGTGGTAGTTGCACTTAGAACAACAGAAGAATTATATTTGACCTTTTCCTTAAATTGAATAGATAAGGCGAGAATACCTACTTGTAATATTTTCGTTATTCCTCGCCTCCCTTTCGTCGCTCCTGTCGCTCTCAATCGAACTGAAATCTCTTGATTGGTAACTGCAATGGAAAACAAAAGATATAAAACGACATAAATTCATATGATATATTCATGTTAAAGAAATTGAATCAATTGCATTTGAAAATACAGATATAACATCATGGACACATGTATTAGGAAAGGAACAAATCTCTTTATTATGAAGTAGAAGGAGAAGTTACAACCAATTGGATCGATTCGACGTCAACTTGCTCCAGCTTCAGTCCTATCCTCATCACATCAATAGCATCACTCCAGCAACATAACATTACATGCAGATGACACCTCCAAGAGTTGTGATCTCACTAGCATAACTCTACTAATTCAAATTCTCTCTCTTGTGCACTATTTTCAATGCTCAATCTATAAGTAGATGAAGGTAGTTTGACATTAATGAATCATTGAATGGATTTTCCAAAAATGGATGAAGATGTTTCATTGTTCATGGGAATAGGAGGATAGGAGGTTCAATGGCTCCATGGTGTCCATATTCGAAGTTATCAAATGATGTGATATTGGAACAACTTCTAGAAGCCACTAGAGGGTGGGAAGATTCCCATAATCCAATGAAAAATTTGCTCCCAGAAAACCAACGCACTGTAAAGTGGGCCTAGATGCTCTGCAATGCAGCTTTGCATGGGAGTAGATGCTTTGAAAAGCACTTACTACAGTCTAGGGGTGCATTGATGGCTCAATGGAACACTTCAACTGCCATCTAAGCAGTGAAAATTTAATGGAGGAAAACCATCAATGGGATGACTTGTTTAGGGAATGTAGAAACTAATTTAGAGTATGATAAACCCTAATTGATACTTATATGGGTTTTGGGAGTGATGTCCAAATTGACCTGTAACATGTTTGATATCATGAAATGTGTAAGACATGGCCCTCTGAAAAGTAGCATCATCATTCTTTAAACCAAAAGGTAGTTTGTGATATGTGAAAGTTCCTCATGGACAAATAAACGCATGTTTGGGATGATCTGCAGGAAGTATGTTTATTTTATTATATCTGAAAATCCATCCATAAATGAAAATATTTCATTTCCAGTGTTAGACTCATGTATTTCATAGTATCACTAGGTGACTGATTATTGCTTAGATTTGTCATTACTGAAAATAATATTCCATGGCTATCATTTATTTTCAAGAAATATGGGAAATCCTAACTGTCAAGAGATTCAAAATAATCTATGTGCCTTTCAGTTCAGTAGAAGGGGAACATGTTGCTTATAAGTGTCATTGATGGCAAAGGAACACAAAGCAGCAGCACCAGAACTATCGTTAATGCAAAGGAGCAGATCAGGCAATAATTCAGTAAGAAAAGCATAAAAGAGAGGCAGAGAAGCAGTTAATGTAGAAAAACAGCAAAGGCGGAGTTGTGAACGTGTTGGGCAGAGTCGCAAATGTGATTGGGTCAACTCGTGCACGTTTGGGTCAAGTCGTGAATGTTGAGCGAGTCAAGTCATGAACGCGAGGCAAGTCGTGAACGTGGGAAAAGTAGTGAACAAGGCAAGTATTCCACGTACAACTAAAGAAACAAAGTCAGAAAACCACAACAAGGGAGTAGTGAGGACAGTTGGATCTGAGCATCGATCAACAGTAGAGACTTAATCGCATATCGCATATCGGCGAGTTTTACACTTATAAGTTAAGAAATCACAAGTTAAACTGTTTAAGTTGCGATGCGATAAGTCACAAAAAATGCGAAATGTGGGCAGTGATGTGGTGGTGATGTGGCAAGTGACGTGGCAGTGACGCGGTAAGCAGACTTGGAAGATGACATGGCCCCGACCCCACAGACCGCAGTTATTTTATGATGACATGGAAATGACGTGGTAGTGACAAGGCACAATGATGTGGACGTGGCCCGCATACCGCACATAGTAGATCGCATAAGATAAGTTATTGTTAAATGTTAAAGGTTAAGAAGTGTGATAAAGAGGCCCGGATGTGATGTAGTTTCAAAGGAAAAATCCAAAGGATTTCAAATCCGCATGTAGAGCCTTTTCTGTGTTAAATCGCTTTGGAGGAGGAAACAGAGGTGAAACATAAAATCTATGGAACACGAAGTGCAATGTACGATGTTAGGTGGGACCCGATCGCAAATCGCAAGTTTTAAAGGATAGCTGCGAAGGTAAGTGTTATAATCGTCAAAGTGCGATGTTTGATGTGGTGGGGCCCGATCACAAATCACACTGAGTTTAAAGGATAACCGCGGGAGGTAAGTTTTAGAATCACCAAAGTGAAATTTGTGACGTGGGTGGGACACAATCACATATCACAGTGCATGCATTGCAAGTTTCAAAAGATAAGTGTTAAAGAAAAAGTTAAGTCCTGAGCCATGTGAAGTGTGCTTTTGGCATGGATGCAATGTGGTTATATCGCTTAAATCTAAAGGATTTCGGATCCGGGTGCATTGGGTCAATACATCGTTTTGTGAAGAAAAAGGGCTAAGCACGACAACAGGACTCGACCACACATTCAAATATTTTCCACCATTTACTCAAGAGAAGGAAAGTTCTTCCAGTCATTAAAAGAACAAAGGGTTTATGTTTTAAAAAACCATAAAAGCTACCAAGATTGAAGAATCATTCAAAAAATGGGGCACGAGTAATAAGGGTCGAGTTGGGAAAGGCGTTTTTACAAATTTTTATGTAGTAATGGAAGAAACGGAAAAGGCAGTAGACAGATCAACATAATCACCCAAATGAAGAAAAGTAACCAGCGCTACACCAGATTTAATTACCAAATGCCAGTTTCTGAAAATCAGGGCCAGATTTCAGAGCCACCATTGGTTACCTCTTCGTTACCATCACAACCACCTCCAAGCTTATTGTTTAATCTTATGCATCGAAGCGTTTGGATCCATGAAGATCTGCCCAGAATTAATTCTACATACGGTGTTTTTGTCAAATATTTCTTATCAGGCCTTGCATAGCCACACTTGTCCATTTTCTGCTAAATTTTAATCAATGAAAGGTTGCCTAGTAAGGTAGGGCAATTGACTTAGTCTTTAGATAAATATTTCATGTCTTAGTAGTATCAAGGGTTGGAAAATTGAACCCTGCTGAAACTTGCATTGTAAGAAGTATTGGAACACTATAACTGTTTGAGCTGGGCATCCATAATAAGAGACCGTTCACAGGATTCTTGAGCTATGTTAATGGTGATGTTCTTTCCTCTGTGTTAATGTTTTTCCTCTATCTTTTCATGTTGTGCATCAATTTCTCATACTAAAAAACAGAAAATTTAGATTAAGATTTGCTGAGAGAGCACCTTAATTCTGTTTTTGTTTGTTATCTTAATGTTTTCCTGTGAGGTTTAGTTAAATAATTCTTAACTACTCTTTAGCTATTACCGAACTCACTGCTTTCTTTCATCTCATATTCACACTGCTAGTAAGATCCAGTGTGCATAGTTAGTGTTGGGGTTCCTATGTTTTGGCCAGATTGGCAAGACCAAAAGATAAGAAAACATCAAAACCACTTTCAGACCTCAAGATCTAGCCCTCCTGGGTCTAGAGAGGGATCTCTCTATAAAGGCAAAGGTATATGTCTTTGAAGTTCAGTTTTGAAGATATTAGGCTAGTTATAAGGCACAAGGTTTGTTTAGTTTTGCTTGTTTGTTTGTTTGGTTGTTGGGAATCATGGAAGGAAGGGTTCTATTGGAGTTCCCATGTTTTGGCAAGTTTGGCAATACCAAAAGATGAGACAACATCAGATTCACTTTTAGACCTCAGGATCTGTTATCACTCAGGTTTTCCTAGAAGTTGTGTAAGAGGAAAGTATACCCGAGGTAACCACAAACCAACCTTTTAGATGCAGAATCTAGCCAATCTGCATCCAGAGAGGGCTCTCTCTTTATGATTTATCTTTGTTCTTGAAAGGTTTTAGGCTAGTTATAGATTCGAAATTTATTTTGGGAAAATGGTGGAATCCACAAACTAAGGGCAAGGCCGAGAGCTTTCAGTCCATTGGGCTATGGAGTCAAAGGATGGCTTTACTGGATTTCTATTCTACGCACAAGATGGTATTACAGGGCAAGATAGCTAGACAGAGAACAATCCTTAAAATTTAAAGTGGGTGGGATGATCTTGAAGGGATGAAAGGCAACTAAGAATCTTTCACCATGTTCAAAGGAAGAAGTGAATTGACTACAAACAAAGAGCAATAAAGGATTCTTTATTATAGCAATCAACAGTGCTTAAATTAGCGAAGCAGGAGCATTTAAGAATTCATGCTTATAGCTAATTTAGAAGAAAACATTTAAGAACAATCACATTTGAAAACAGAGTACAATTAAGCAAATTCTGTTTTAAACCTTTATGTAAATTATTCAGACATGGATATGATGGTATTTTAAACTAATATAAAATTTCAAACAAAGGGTAGAAACATTTATTGAACTATAGTCCAACACATGAATCCTGCAACAAGTCCAGTGCTTCAAATCGTCATCCAGTAAGCCACAAGTAAATTTCTCCAAAAGCTTTTATTCCGAAAATCTCAATGTTACAGCAGAGTAATAGAATCCACCCTCAATACTCTCTTTGAGGGTTTATTTATACACAAAATAATCTAAAACAATATTAACACTAACTTAGCCAATAACCTAGGCCGACTTAGCATTATTTACAAACAAACGAGAGACAAATGGTCTCGTGATGTAATAATGTAACCGCCGATGTGTTGTTCCTTTCTTCGTGGACGTGCTTTCAGAGGTAAGTGCTAAAATAGGGCTCGTGTCCGGCCCTTTGCGTATTTCTTTGGCTTGTTGGACACTTTATTCTCACTGTGATACTCTTTAACCTTTTCACCCGATACTCTTTTCATATCCGTCTTCCGTTTTTGCCATTACTCGATAGTAAAGATAAAATCTCATCCTCGAAAACAACTTTTGCTGCATCTCCACATTTTCGCCACCATTGATCATCTCGGTATCATAGTTCTTCCAGCTCTTAAAGTTCTTCATCTCATTTTAGTAAGTTTATAAAAAAGTGGGATCATTCGGAACAGATACTTTATTTCATGCTCCGCATGAAATAAATTCTCACTTTATCATAAATACTTTTCCCGGTTGGTAATGTTGATCTTCGATGAGTCAGTAGAACCTACAATCGTATTTTTAGCATGAGCTTTTATTCTCTCTCATAGGTTTCCAAGTCTACTATTTGATCTTCTCAGAGCATGGGACTTGGTAACCCACTATCCAGCAAAGCTTGAAATTTCTCTCCGAAATTGTTGATGTCAACCAAAGAAACCGTACACTTTCTTTCTAAATTTTGCATGAAAGTCCCCCTTGGTGAAAACTCTCTTCGCTTCCAAAATCGCACCGTCCCGTCATCAATTCCTACCAATGCAAGCCGTTGTTTTGTTCGGAATTCAAAAATTGAATGAGCCGCCGGGCCTCGCCTTTGTGCCCGCTCTTAATTCATGTCCGGTTCTATTTATTTCTTCTGTGCTATCTCGACTCGGAACTCATTTTGCCTGCAAATAGCTTGAATAGAGGGCCAAATACCCTTTATTAATTCAATGATGTTATCCCAAAGAATATCATTTATTTTCGTTCACAGAGGCTTCTTCAATGAAAGATCTTTTTCCAAAGCCTCGAACCAATTTTTCCAATCTTTTTATCTCCTCGGTGTTGTCGACTGCCTTTTTAGATGTGTCATATTTTTCCTCCAATTTTGCCAATTGCAATTTTGTTTCTTGGAGCTTCCGTGACCCTTAGCCGCAAACTCTCCATCCGTTTTATTAAGTCCTCGCAATTCAAACTCTAAGTGTTCACCCGAGATGGTTGTTCCCGTTTGCCCCGTGGTGTATAGTACTCGTTGTTTGAAGTCTTCTTGATCATTTTCGTTCCCGGCACGTTTTTTCCAATTCCTTTTCTTCTGCTTCATTTAGTCGCCTCGCTCATATTCAAGAGCAACTCCATCATTTCTTCCTCGTGAATTCCCCTTTTATAACTTCCCGTGTCCGAGGGTGCCTCGAGGCCGGTAGTTTTAGTTGTTTTCCGAGTGCAGCCGATATCATCCTCTTTCTTTTTTTACCAATGCCTCAATACCTTTAATGTCTTGGGATTGTGACCCAAACCAATGATTATCTCTTCTAGAGACTTTATTCTATTATCTTTGTCTGTGAGGGAGGCCTTCTCAATTTTCAATTGTGCAAGAGTGTTATTCAAAGAATCTGCAGTCATAAAGCCGCCATGGCCTTGTTGGTGAGAGTAGAATAAACCATTTCCCCATTTTGTCCGTGTAGCTCTATCCGGTCCAGTGATGAATCTCCTTTTGCTAAAACTTCAAAATTTGTTCGATGTAATCAAGTTGGCTTTCTGCACCTTTGCTTTGAAGTGGCTCATTAGCATTTTACCTTGTGAAAGGTCAAACGTCGACATTAGCCTTTCTTGATTATGAGGAGCCATCTTCATATACCGATCATATACCTTCATTTTCAATGGATCATTCTTTGTTTTAATATTAATGAATGTTCTTTTAATGTCTCCGCATCTGCCTTTGGCGGTTCGAAAGAAGATACTTCGTTGCTTAATTGCTTTTGGTATCCCTTTCTCTCGCTTATGTTTGTTTCACTTGCCGTGCCTCGTTTTGCCGACTATCTTCCCTACCATCATCAAACACTTCATCTATAATTTTCACATCCGGAGGTGGGATCGCATTTGTGTTTTTTAGCTTCGATAAACCCGTGAGGCTCCTTTTCAAGGTGTGGTGTCCGGAGCCAGCCTCTTTTTCCCTATTTCCACATTCAAAGGAGTTTGCATCTCTCGGAACTTGGATGTGTTTTGTCATGTGGGAGAAGCCCCGAGATTGTTCCCGTTATTGGAACTCGTGGTTTTTCTACCTATGACCAAGTTTCAATAACTGATTACGTGTTCCTTCTTTACCCTCGGGTTCTCATTGCCATCATGGACTGTTCGTAATGCTTGTCAGAGTACGTCGAAGATGTGCCAATATAGGGTACCCGCATTTGACCACACGTTTCTAGGTCAAAGTTCTTCTCAACATCTTTCATAATCTTATTCATTCGTCTCGCTTTACTTTCTTCAACAAGAGTTCCTTCAACCCATTCATCTTGATTCGTACACGTTCTGTGACTTGTGAACTTAGGTGTGTGAGTATAGGGAGATGATTTGTTTTTTAATCTCTTTTCACAAATAAAACCAAAGGGGTCATAAGGAACCCACCTTAAAGATGTCCTGGGAACTTTTTCAATAGAAGTTCTCGTTTCTCTCAAACTCTTCCCTAGAATTGCGTATGAAAGGACCTAATCGCTTTTGATCCTTAACCGAGCTTTTCTTCTTTACATCGTTATAAATGGATCACATCCGAATTGTTCATCTCGCCTAAAGTATTCCAAGGCAAAAATTCTTTACTGCACATATTTGGGTAACTTGAATGGACGTAATTCACATCCATAAATCCCGATGATCGTATGGTTTTGGTATAAGTACCAATCCCCCAACCTTATAACTCTTCGCCGCCTGCAAGGTCTTTCTACTCTACTGCTTAGTCTTGGGGGAGAAATTCCCGTTAATAAAGTTGTTGTCGGATATACAAAATCGATCAATGAATTCTAGAAAAGAGGAGTAGGGAGAATCAAGAGGAAAATGAATGATGGGGGACCAAAAAATGATCGACTCCGGGATTCTTTCTTGGCATCAAGTTTCTCTGTGTATTGCAGGAAAGGGAACCTTTCTCATCGATAGAAGATCATGAGATGATAGATAACCGAGGGGGAGTACTTAAAAACTTTTTCAAAAGATCTAGCCTTAAGAATTGATCATGGATTTTGGCCGGCTATGAAAGAAGCATAGTCATATTTGATCTCGTGAGGTTGCCCAGGAGTAAAATGGATACAGAAAGCAAGGTTATCTCATCTACATATTCACCGGTGTTAAATCCTAGGACAAAAGATATTATATTTACAATGAGCCTTCTAATGTATTGAAATAGTAAAAACCATGGGGAGACCTTTGGGCCGATGCTCGTGTAGCATGAAATGCCTGCACATGGATTTTAGCTTCTTCCGGGGTTAATTGCCTAGTTTTCCTTCAATCAATCCTTCCATGGACAATGGTGCTAACTCTGGTCCGGGTTCAAAGTGCAACATGGCATTGATACCGTGGAGTGATGGGGAAACGTAACACTCCCTGACTGCAGAGCTAACATCGCCCTCCGTGTGGGATCATAGTTTGAATGAGCGTAATGAATGATTTCTCTCTGGGAAAATAAGGACCTAAGGAATAAGATACCTTGGGAGATTGGATTCCCACAACCCTATAAGATCTTGCCCTTTGAGTATTCGTCTCATAATGACAATAGCTCAATAGGGGACTTTCATCGAAATGCAGGTCTTTAATTTGGAAATCTTCATTCATCGAGGTAAATAGTCCAATTCACTATGAGGAGCATTCAATGGGGCGATATCTGTCATGGGGACCTCCATTTTGGTTCTCGTGGATTCAAAATGGAGGTTTTTTGGTTTTCTTCTACTGCCCAAGTGAATTCTCCAAACGAAGGAAATTGGAAGAATTTGCAAGTTCTGGAGCAATTTTGCTGTGTTTAAAATCTCCAGGGAGGACTCAGTGATGATTTTTTAACCACTTTTTTCAACGAAAAACAAAGGAAACCGAATTTTACTTGCAACAAGCGTAAAGGATAACACCGTTTTAGACTAAACCTGTTCTTTCATTGCAATGTTAATGGCGGGACCGTTCTTCAACACTATGCTAAAGAGACTGGGGCGAAATGATCAATTACGTGAAAATTTGAAAATCGCAATGAGCTCGTCGTTTTCGGGGACAACGAAAGAACAGAAAACACCTAAAAAATGGCTTTATTCGCAAGTCAAAAGTATTTTTTATTTTTTCGAGGTGATGACGCCATCGACGTACGGGTACGTAAGTCGGCCGAAAGCGTAAGCTGCAAGTGGCATTCCCGCACCGCTTTTGGTCGAGGGTGGTTTTTATCGTGAGGGGTGCCGATTCCATAGGATAACGCTACGTGATGTTTGACTATTCAAACCACCCATCCCCCGTCAAGTTAAATTGCCGACAAGGAAGGCAGCGGGATTAACAACGAGACCGTTGATCTACGCATCGGGTGATCCGACTACCGAAGGGATGGGGGAACATGCGAGGGCCGTAGGTGTGGGGCCCGCTTTCAAGCTTTAAAACACTTTTATCGTTTTTTAATCACTCCGGGAAAATCTAAATAGGCGGATAAAGTTATTAATTAGTCCAGATGACATAATTAATCCTATATGCAAAAGAAAGTGCTGTGGGGTTATTATAATTCCACGTGACTTAACCACTGTGGCACAACAATCGTCGAAGTTTTATTCATATTTTCTTGCGTTTAAACACACACATCGCATGTTTAAAGTTTTTATACATATATTATTATATGGTAAATTAATTAATACAATTAATTCACCATAGGGGTGATTAAGGTATATTTATAATTTTAACCAAAGGGGATATACGGTTTTTATTTAAATGCGCGGGAATATAAAATACTTTGGTTAAACTTTTATACTAAGGGGGTTTTTTGGGTTATTTTATAAAAAGGGAGTTATATACGGGAAAGGGTATTTCACTAGGGATTTAATATAAGGAGTTAAATGTTAATATGGTAAAGGACAAGGAAAATCAAAACATTTTTGTACATCTAAGAAAGCGATAACTTCAGAAGTAACTGCAACATTTTGTCTTCAACACTTAAACTTAGAATAACAAGTTATTTTGAGGAATTTTTATGGAATTTAAAATACTTTCCTAAGTAAAATAGGATTTTACTTAGGCAAAAGTTAAAGATGGAAGATAACAATGATGAATTATCTCAAGTGCTTAGGTCTTTTTGATCATTAGGCCGAGGGTCCTGGCCTCTCCGTGGTCAAGGAAATGCCTTGAGCCCCTTTGATCTCCAATTACCTTAGTACTCTTGGGGAAAATTAGTAAAACTTTTGAGGGGAAAATGATAAGGGAAGTTAATGAATTTGACTTTTTCTTGCCGTTATTTTCCAGTTGTATTTTCGCTTTAGTACTTGTGATGAAAGTGAATGATCAAAAACATGTAGGCAAAGATCATTCATCGTATAACACTTTGCGTACCATCTACCTACCCTATCTACTTAACACTACCATTTTCTTCTTTATTAGGGTGCATTTAGACTTGCAAACCCTTTCAATCTTTTTCTTTTTACATGATAAATCTATCTATTTCTACCTTATTACACCCAAGGGCTCAAATTAAACCGTTGAGCACCTTTTATTCACTCTACCTAGCTACTTATCTCGCCAAGATTAAACTCGTTTTAACAGATATTTATTCTCTAATCTATAACATGAAATTGAAATATGAGTAAGCCAAGTTTAAATAGTTTGACTTATTCATGAATTGTGGCAAAGGTTTGACAAGCCGCACACAATTGATTTATTACAAATGAAATAGTTAGCAGCATTTGGATTTGCACACTTTCCTTGGTCTAGTTTTTGCTCGAGTTCATTTCTTTCACTTTTTGACCATTTTATTCTTTTTACCCTTTGATCTTTCTTTTTTAGGTATACCCTCTTTACATTTTTTAACTTTTTTTGGATTTTTTGGTTTTTTTAAGAATATGGAACACCTTTGCTCAAGTAAGAAGGTTTGAACATATTCCATAATTCTATCAAGACAATCATGAAAGATGAAACCTATCGTGATAGGAGGCTGAACAGGATCTATCCTCTCCCGGGTCCAGAGAGGTATCTCTCTATGAAGGCAAAGAAATATGTATCTTTGACGTTCAAATGTTAAGATATTAGGCTAGTTGTAGGCACAAAGTTTGTTTTGTTTGTTTGTTTGCTGGTGCTGGGAACCATGGAAGGAAGGGTTCAACACAAGAAAAAGGGTGAGCAAAGAAGATTCTTAGGCAAAGGAGGGATAATTCGCAGAACACTCGAGACCATTTGGCAATGGAGTCATGAAAGGGTTTACTTGCTATTCAAACTTCCTTCAAGGCTTTCAAATGGGCTAGTCATCTAAAGCATAGGATCTTAAAGATGATAGTATTAGTATGAAATGGTAAGGAAAGAAGGTGAAAGACAAGGGAAACCCCCCAAGGTGACTAGTTAGGAATCGTATCTAGGATAGACATGCCATTAGACACCTATGATCCAACTCTAAAAGGTTAACTCTTCGTACAAAGGAACATTAAAGATTTAAACACAAAGGTGAAAACCCGAGATCGTGGAAAGGCTTTGAACTTTTAAATGCTTCATCCAACTTTATGGGAACTTAAAGGCTCAATCGATCGAAAAGGACCCTAGTGAGACAGACCGCATTCTAAACTCCCAATATCCCAATTCTTTCAATTAAAACTCAACAAGAACATCCAAGAATAGATTCATAAATTCATACATCACCAGCGTTGAAAGATAGCTACTAATTAGTTAAATTATCTCTAATTAGTTCTTAGATCACACATTTAGTAGAAAAAATCAAAGGTAGCAGAGAGCATATTTAGGGTACCATGCGAGGGTATATCCCAAGCCATATTTCTCATGCTTAATGGAGAAATGAAATGTAATGAATTACAAAAAGGAAAACAGAGACAAAGGCAATAAAACATCACCGCTACTTTAAATCAAGATCCAAAGAAATGTGTTTGTCATATTAAAGAGCAACACCCTACTATGTACAACATTTCCCAAATTTGTACTTTGATATTTAGTCTAAAAACATCTTCCACAAACTTCATCTTACAACTTTACACTAGAGAATCATATCTCAAGAGAAACAACTTACAATTCACAAACATATATGATCAACAACCAACAACCTTTACAATGTGTTTTCCTTGAATTTTTATAGCTAAAAGAGAGGTGAGGAGGTAGATGAAAAAATAAATGAAACATTAAAATAGAGTATAAGAAGAGGGCTCGAGGCCCATTCTCGTCTTAATATCTATGCATTGATTTTTGGTACTTTGGATTAAAAAGTGGTTCCTTCGATGTGTGTCGACATTTACCTGTGTATGTTTCTTTGATGTACTTTCGCCTATAGTACTGTTGAATAGAAAATCTAGATAAATGACTTTAGATCTACCACACGACAACAAATTCTTTGGCAGCATCGTGACTATCGTCGTGTGAAATATTCTCAGGAACACGATGTAGAATAAAAACAGTATGGGTACTTTGTCCTTTCTCGAGGGGGAAACTTCGTCGATGTGCAACACCGATAATATTGTTTTCGTGCGTTAGGCCTCGTTAGGCCTTCCGTATTAATCATGAGGTCTTCAATCAGTACATTTTCTCTTCGACTATTTAATTAGAGCTTAAAAATCTTTCAATTACGTGCTTAAACTCTCTTAATCCACTACTAATACTCTTTGTCGTTTCATGATTGTCTCTCGTCCGTGAAATTTGAGCTTTAATGGTGTCGAGAGGTTTTTGCGTAGCAAAACATTGTTCCTTTAATGTAAATTTTCGTTCTAAACACCTTCCCAAATAAGCTCGTAATCCTCGTGCCCGAAAATGGCCTTCATGCTTCCGTGTCACTATAACAAATGGATTGTGAGCAATGGCGTTTTCACCGTCCGTACCCCGCAAAGCAAACAAATATGTTAAGAAATCCATTCATAGGGAGGATCGATGTGCAAGGAGGGCTATGAGAATGGCAACGCAATAGAGGTGAATGCAAAGTGGATGCAATGGAAAACGATGAAATGCAAAGAAATGGTGGAAAAATGGTCCGGTGAAAGTTTGGTGGAGGAATGCATGTATTCCGTCCGATCATATCCGGAGGTGATGATCGACTTCGTGGAGATTAACCAATGGAATGACTTTTTAAGGTTACGTGAAATGACACAAACTTTTAATGTAAAACATTAAAATTTTAATGTTGGCTTAATAAAAGGTTTTTAAATGTAAATCATGAAATTCCGACCTTCGAACTACTGACAAAGGAAACGCATGAGAATGCAATGAAATAAGTGTGAATGGTGGGACACCTGGGCCATGGGTGGAGGGCGATTTAACATAGACCGTTAGATCTCTGTGGAGGAGATCAATGGCTGCGATGATCCGATGCAAAGCCGAGGTCGCGCAATGAACAAAATGTGAATGGAGTGCGAGATGCAATGAGGGTCGTTGATCCGCTTCGATCAACGGCTCAGATTGCGTGGAAGAAAGTCCATGAGCGGAAGTGGGGAAGTGTTTTTCCAAGAAAAACATTTGTTTTCGCACCGTGAAAAGGGAGGAAGGCGGGAAGCCACTTTTCGAACGCGACTTAGGTCTCCTTTCGGCTAACACGTGACTTTTAGAAACCGCCCATATCGCGTGAGTTCAACCGTTAAACTTCGTACGAGGAAACAATGCGATATTAGATGTGGGTCGTTGCATCCGGGGCCGTGGAGATAATCATGATGGAAGAATGCGATACGAGGAAACCGCATGGTCAAGAAGGGGTGGGTCAAGCCGAACGTGGTTTCGACGGTGGGCCGTCCCGATCTAAGAGATGGACTACCGAGATCCGGGCAGAGGGAAGGCAACGCGAGGATACGGTTAGTGGGCGGAAATAATCCCCGGCCGCGGGATCCTTGGGATCGACGGTGGATATTTACGTTGTATGAAGTGGAGGCAAATAGGCCATATGAATGCATAAGATGAATACGAACCATCTGACCAAGAGGGATGAACTCGAAGGGATGAAGGAGCTATTGCATTTGGACCGTCGGATCGGTCGTTAGATCAATCTGGCCGTGATTGGATTGGAGGAGACCAATCGTGAATATGGGGTGGAGTGAGGAGAGATCCGGGGCCGTAGGATCGTACGGGAGGACGGGCCGATTCAACGGAGTCGCTAACCTGGGAAACAAGAATGGCGCAAATAAGAATTTCTCGATGAAAGCGAGATCGCGATGGCCGTCAAATTTTAAAGTGAATCGACGGTGGAGAAGGCCATCGTGTTTACAAGGACCGGTGATGGGGCACGGAAAAATAAGCGTGGAACCCATAGTGGTCCCGTGATTTAAGATTGGCAAGCAAAATGACAAAGGTAACATGAAATCCGCCTTGAGCCCGAGGCCTACTTTCCGGACTCAAAGAGGGCTCTCTCTATTTTTTTAAGGGATATCCAGGTGTTTGCTTATTATGTTCGATTTAGGGCTAGTTATGAAGTAGGTTTTTGGTTTTGGTTTTTAGGTTGTGAGGGATGAACCGATCAAAGATATAAGATAGGTAAAAATATGTCCGATCAATCGGGCTATGGGGTTGAAAAGGTCAAGAAAGATTTCAGATGGTGATACAAGGTTGTTGAAGGGCTGATTTGATTCGAGGTAAAATGGATCTTTGGGAAAATTGGAGTAAGATGGACATCAAGTTTAGAATAATGTGAGGATTTCAAGCACAGATAGTTTAATAGTCGACATAAACATGGTAGGAAAACCCTTAATCATGAGTAATGTAATCCGTAAGTTGATCAATGCATAGAAATAAACATTCAAGCCATGCATAAAGATATGTAACTCTAACTTTGGGAAATGGCTATCACACTTTGGGGGAATACATTTAAGAAAGACAAATAACCCAAATCACTATGTCGAACACCTAAACACAAGATTTCAAGCTATTGGGCACTTTGAAAACAAGATTGTATAGTCTTAGGCAAAGGGCAAGATCAGAATAAGACCTCCTTGGTTCAACAAATGAAAATCGACTTACCAAAGAGAATTTTCACAGATGGAGCTATGGCTAGCCATGAGTAAGCAGTGGCATACCATAAATCATACTTAGCATGCATAAAACCATGAATGAAACAAGCAAACAATATTTTAAGTTATTAAAGAGCAATCAAGAATTCTTTAATGTGACTAAGAATGAAGAAAACATGGAAACTATGAAGAAACAAGAAATTTGAGGTGCCTCCAAGGGCATGTGTCAAATTTTTTTCTCTACCGTACTATAGCAAGCAAGAACATGGATTTATGAATGAAAACTAGGAAACAAATTTCCAGAGAGAGACACTATACCATTCTACCAAGTCATGGAATCCAACAACAATCCTTTCATCATCCAAGAACATCCAAGAGACTATCCAAAAACATGAGACAAGTATTTCTTCCAAAGCTTATATGACCATATATTGCTTCTATTCATCAATTTTAGCCCGCTTTACAATGAAACTTTCTGAATATATAGGCCAAAGTGAGGAAAACCTCTCTTAGTTCAACTTGCAATCTCATTGGCCTATTCAAAATATCCGATTTTGTCCTTCAAAGCTATGAAAGCCCAAGGCACAAAATATCTAATAAAATATCTTAAAAATGCTAAAAAGGGAAAAAAATTGACTTTTCATAACTTATCATGTACAAAAATAGCTAACCCACATGAGAAAAAGTCAATTTTGAAAGGTTCAATTTTTACAAAAAAATACTCAAAAAATACATCGGCCAAAGGTCCCCCGAATTGCCGTTACCTTTGGAGGCCTTCCCGGTATCTAAATGAGGCTCATGATAGCTCGTTGGAAAGCTCCGAGTGTCTATTTTCTGGAAATGTATAGTTTTCTCCAAACTGACCACTAGAAGTCCTCCAAAAATAGTCCTATGTGTAAAAACCCAAAAAATAAGCCTTGTCGATAAATGGGGCGCAGTGTAGAAAAAGCGAGTGTTTTTCACCTTTTCTGTGAGAAAAAGATCTTAAATTGTTCTAAAAATCACTGAGTATGCCCTTGAAATTATGGCATCCAATGATACCATTCTCATCCTTTGATGATGTCCCAAACTGAAATGGCGATGCCCATGAGTTTTGACCAAAAACCCAAAAAATGACAAAAACCAAAATATGTCGAATTTCGCCTAAAATTGGCGAGCATGCCTCAAGGGTTTTCAGCAACATGTTTTGAAAGTAGAGGCCAAAATTTGGAGCCTTGGGGTGTCTTTCCTCAATTTTTGTGTCGGGCGCTTTCCTTTAACCTCCTTGAGTTTTTCTCGAGCAACCTTCAACTTCCGTCTGGGGCAAACTGATTTAGCTTTTTATAATGCGCGGTCATCCTCCATTGAAGGGCCAAGTCCCCGTTTTCTCCTTCTCCAATTTCTTCTCCAAGTGATAATTAACTCTCTCAAGCCATGCTTCCATTTTTCTCTATCTCTTGTTCAAACAATGCAAAGAGAGGGGTAGTAGATCGAGATGGGCATCTTCTTATTTTTGCTTCTTAAGGGCCTTTAGCCCCCATGGTTCTCGCCTCTTCACCTCAGCTGATATTCACTTACTTTCCTCGAACTCACCCATGAGTTCTTCCAATCTCACCCGTGCTTTTAAGGGGCCTCCTTTTTGTATCGCATGGCCCGTTTCTCATATACAAATTTCCATATGGACACTCATTTTCTTGTTTTGGACTTGCAAAAAGTGATTGGGAAGTTCCTAACCTCTATGAAGATTAGCCCTCAAGGCATCAATTTGGCTTTCTTCTATGGATCAAGAGGTTTTCTAGGATCCGGCTTCATTATCACTATCATCACTTTGGATTTGGATGATTTCTAATTCCCTTCTCCTATTCATGACGGCTTTCCTCCTTGTCCTTCCCTTTTGCTTCGGGTGGCTCTTCTAGTACTTCTCCTCTTGGGAAATTCGACCATGGGTTTCTTGGGCAATTTTCCTTACTTCTCCGTAGGGCCCTAGTCACATTTGGAGTTACAACCTAGGCACCCTTTTCTTTGTTGTACTAGGGCTTGGTGACTTTCGCAGAAGAGAGCATGGCCCCTTGCCTAAGAGAGGCAAACTTCAGCACATGCTCCATGGGCTCTTTACCCTCGTCACTTTATTCCTCATTTTTTCCAATGGCTCTCGGGAGTTCTCTATGGGTGCCTTGGCCGTCCTTTTGCACTTCCCTTTGAGGGCTCTGTTCCTCTCACCGTGCCGCAACTTTTTATCCCCGTTGCCCCTCTTCTTCGAGGTTTTTGTTCCCTTCTTAGGAGGCCGTTATTCATCACCCCGAGGCTGCCTCTACTCATATTGCTGTAACCGTTGTGTATCATGCTGTGGCCGCCTGCTCTCAAGATCTTTTTCTCGCCCTCGTTCATCACCTTCATGTCGCTCATGTTCATCATCTTCTAAGGCCGCCGTTGTTCTCGTCTCTCACCGTGATGTCGCTCATCGAAGACTTTCTTCTTCATCCCCTCGTCGCTGCTCATCATCACCTCTTCTCGCTCATGTCCTTCTTCCTCATCATGGAGTCATGCTCTTCTCCTTCTTCGTGCTCCTTTGTTTGTTATGTGGTAAACGGAGCTTTTGGGAATAGGTCTCGCTAGAAGAAGGCGAAGGATGGTGAGTAGGAGGTGTAGGGGATGTATGAACTAGAGGGACAAAGGGAGAAATCCTGGGATGGGTGATGAAAGTATCCCAAGCGACCTCCTCTTTTCAAGCCGATGAAGAATGATGACTTTGATAAGAGAGTGATGGAAAAGGTAAAAGCTGCTCATCGTGAAGGAGGCTTTTTCCTCTGAATAGTGGAGGCCATTTTCTCAATGTTCCGTGTAAGAAGAAAGGAAGATTTAGAAACTTAGCCCTTGTGAAATGCATGATGTGGGCCGAATGTGATAGGCATAGACTCGAGAGAATCTTCCTCACAAGTGAAGTATTTCATGATGATCTTCTATGAGGGGGGCATCGCCGGGTCAAAAGATGAGAAGGGGAAATAGAAGGACATGAATCTCTCATCTGCTTTAGAAAGGGCTTGTAATCTTCCGAGTCCAAATGGCTTTGTTTAAACCACTTCTCCCCAATATAAGGGATTTTAGTGGCCTGGAGATGGACCTTGGAGAGAATTTGAAGTCTAGGTCACGTTGCCCAGAAATGCTTGTCTTGAAACCTCAAAGCGCAAAGATGTGTCAAAGGAGAAAATATCTTCACCTCTTGCATTCTTTGAAAAAAATCTAAACACCCAACCTCATGGAAATTGAACACACTACGGGTGGGCATTCTACTTTCGTTAGAAAATGTGCTCAAATCTCTTATGCAAGCCTCTCTTATGCAAGCCACTCCTATTATTTCGCCTAGGAGGCATCTTGTTTTGAATGCTCTCCTCGCAACACCAAGCTGCCTCAAATGGCTTTCGAAATGCTTTCTCAAACACAACAACTGCCCTTTTGTTAGTCACTATTTGACCAAGGCAAGATCTCCTCAAATGCTATGTGAAAAATGATTCTTTAACACGCCCTCTCGCTCTCATAAATCACCGTTGTTTCCCTTTGTATGCCAATCCACAAAAATTTATCAAAATAACAAGCACATAGTGAAAATATTATTGTGGTTAGTAAGCTTACAAGGATCCTTTATGCTTTGATAAAAACAAGACAAATTTCTATTTGGGACAGAGGCAAACACTCCTCCCAATCAAAAACACCTCCTCGTATTCACTATTTCTCACACACGCTTAGACAAAACACCTTCAAATTGCAATAAATGTCTCCTTCACTCACTACAATGTTTGGCGGATAAAGAGTGCGTGACCGATTTTGCTTTTCACCACAGGAGAGGACTTTTGACAAGTGACAAAGTCATTCATGCATGATTACCGTTATTAAATTAGGCTTTCATCGTTTCAACTTAGGAATATTTTGTCTTTCCTTCAAAAACTGCTTCACCTTCTAACACGTTTTGAGGCGTTTTAGGGCCTTTTGACATCAATATAAACACACCACTTTCACTATGTCAATGTTGGGCAATCATAGCCACAAGAATCTCTGATCTTAAACAAAAATTCAACCCTTCTTACCACTCGTTTTCACCACTACAATATAGTCAAGGAGAGTTTATGGTTTACCATAGTCTCGAGGGTAGCTTTAGGTTTTTTGAAACAAACAAAAAAAACAAAAACTACTCCACTTTCCTCCAACCGAAACAATCTCTTCAAACTATTTCATCTCAACACACCTTGATTTATACCGAGAGTTTCTTTTTTAATCACCACTTAGCAACAAATAGCAAGGAGGTAAAATGAAAATACCTTAAAATGGATGGCAGCCCTTGTTTGAAAAGTTTGAGTAGCCTCGTGGCTTGTTGAGGGCGTTTGGACTATTAAAATTGGTGCAAAGACGTTGAAATGGGAAGGCGCCGTGCAATAGAAAAGGTGTTAAGCCCATGGTGGGCAACAGGACTGCCGCCTACAAAGGCGCGCCGCGTGAAGAATACAAATTGTTCGCAAATTGATCTCAGAACACACCGCGCGCTTTTCAGCGGCCAACAGGCAGCCTCCAAACCTTAAATTCTCGCAAATTTTCGCTCAATAACTCTTTTTGGTCCGTTTAACGTAAAATGATGTTGCCTCGTTTTTTGGAAATGCAACAGATCTCAAAATAGCCTTTAACTCCTTTTGAAAGTGAACAAGTCAATTACCCTTTCGAAGTGCTTTATGAAGGTTTGAAAACGCTTGAAAAGACCCTGGTTGAAACGAAAAACATGAAGCTCATGGCCTTTTTTTTTTTAAAACGTAACCAAGACTCCTTTTCTCCGTTTCAAATAAAATACATAGTGGCAAGAACTACCTGCTCATAGGCTCCCATTCTTTTGAAAAAAGGTGTCGGTTGTGAAACAACAAATGACACCCAACCCTTATCATTTATGATTTTTCAAAATAAAACAAACTCAAAAATGACCAGGCTCTTTGAAGTACCGTATGATTGTTTTTGGAGGTCTTTATACATGTGACCTCTTTTCACCGTGAGAAAACCACTTTGAAGGCTAATCATCACCAAAGGTTTTCCTTATTGAAAAGGAAACCCAAATGATCAGAAGCATCTTTCCCCCTACTCATAAGGAGATAACTTATCTTAATTTGACAGTCATCTCTCGCTACTTCAAAGTATAAGGCTCATCGTGAAGCCGATCGAACTATTAGGTGCTCTTTGATTTTCTCTTTTACCTAAAAAACCATTTGAAATTGTAAGTGAAAATCTTCGTTTACAAGAGGTCTCCGTCACCAAAGCCACTAACCACTCTAGATCGACAATAATCTAGTTTTCAACTTTATGGAGATGAAACAGGGGATGATGAACTAGAGTTGAAAAGTGAACAAGTGGAAGGCTATCCCTCCTCGTTCTTTGTGAAGGAGGTCTACAAACATGGATTTTCATCACTTCACCCCCTTTTGAGAGTTGTACTTCCTTTTTGAAATCTTTGCCACTCCGCAATAATTTCTTTTCATGCTCAAACAATGGTGAGCCCTTTTACTTTGTTTATGAAGGAGTGTTCATTTATGCTTGATGGCATATGTAGATTAACTGCCTCTGCGACAAGACCGATCTCTCTAAGACTAAAAGTAATCTGTATAACAAAACATCCAATTATACTAATCTCTCTAAGCATACAAGATTCATAAGAATACCATATAGGTGTAAGGCCTACCTTATGTCCAAGCCGCTTGCTTGATCTCAGAAGTCCTTCCCGTGCACTCTGAAAGAACGTTCCTCGTGAATCGTTACCACAAACAAGCAAAAAGATTACACAAGACTCCATATAGACATTATTATAAACCATACTCATCATAATGATCAAGGAATTTATGAAATAAACCATGAATAGATAGTTGAATGAGAGAAAATGAGCATATTTGTATTAACTTCAAATAAAGAAAACCTTTACAACCCGTGCCTTGATGTTGTGCAGTCCTCCCTGTGGTCCGAAGGTGAATCTCTTCTAATTTGACAAGCATTGCACTCTTCAACCAAGACAGATAGAGATGAGTGATTTAACTCGCCGTAAAGTCTTAGTTAATCGAGTCTAAATCTCAACAAAGATTTAACTTCAAATATCTTAAGCTTGAACTCCCTTTGAGGCTACCCAAGGCCTCTTTTATAGTGGAAAAGAGGAGGTTTTCTGTTCCAAATATGAAGGATAGAATCCTCCTTCAAAGGGGTTAGCTCCTTACATCAAGGGGTTAGCTCCATCAAGTGAGGGATGCATGAACCTTCTCAAAGCGTATCCATTCCCGAAAATTCCCATCTAGAATCTTCTAGAATTCATCTCAAATCCACTTTTTATCTTTACTTTCTCGCCTTTTTGAGTTTGCGTAGGTCCGCACCCATAACACACAAAGAACGGCAAGATGGTTCCTACAGTAAGCCGAACTTTAGGGGTGCGGGACCGCAGTAACGACCAGAGAAAGTGCGATAACAATGTTTAGGGATTTTTAGGAACTTTTCTCCTCGATTTTGAAAGCTTGACATGGGGAGCCGATATGTTAGACTTGCAAAAGGAGGAAGTATGAGTAATAATGAGCTCATACTCATAGTAAAATGTCGTGATGACAGCTTTTAGTGTAACAAATTGCCCCCTAAAGTGCAAAGTCCGGAATAGATGAAGTCAAGTCCGTCATATATGAAGAGTGCAAGATTTCTTATCATTTCAAAGATCATCCTCATGGACACTTCGTGGAACCCCGTAAAAACATTCAATGCAAAATATATACATATATATGTCATCACCGAGGTAGGCATTCCCATACTCAAATTAAAACTAACTAGAAACTAATCCAAATCGTTCGATACGTATGAATGATTTTGAATACATCATACATTTATATATGTAGACACAAAGATGACGTGTACCATCCGTTTATAAATAGTCTACCGTATAGATGATAACAAAATTCCTCGCAACCCGGATGGTGGAAACTAGATCCGTGGTCTTGATTTCCGCATCTCGAACTAGTACAATTCTATCCATGTGAATAAATGTGTTGAAGTCGAACATGGTAGAAACCACTTGATTACCAATCAATGATGTGAATCGGTTAACAAGTGTGAGAGAAAACCACCGCAATGTCAATGGCTCTCAAAGTACTCAAGACAATCCATGAAATGTGAATGAATGAGTCAAGTCGGAAGATCTCACTAAAATCATTCGATCTAAGGTCAATGATGCAACCTCGTCGTCGAAGGTGAGAAATCGCCATTAAGGCATGTAGATTTCAAGGTACCGACGATTTCCGGATCAACTTCCTAGATAATGTGCTTCATGTCGATAGAAAGTGATCTCGTCGTAGGCAAGCCCACAACACGAAATCATAGATCAAGTTTTGCACATATTGGCAAGGACTGGATTCAGGGATGGTCAAAATGGATGATGATATTTTGCGTATGAATGGTTTATTTGAACTGCTCTCTTGAACACATAACGACACCGCATGGCTTCGTTACAATTGACCCAAAGCTAATACCCAGAACCTATCAAGACTTTCAATGTGGTTTGATTAAATGTTAGGAAAATAATTTCCCAACCCAGGTGAATGAAAGTGTCGTGTTCAAGAGTGGTTGACCGAATTTTCGAAAAATTTAAAATACAAACAAACACGCCCATTTTTCTCTTTTTCCCCCACCATTTCTCGGCAAGTAATTTTTTATTTTTTACATAAGCTTGAGGAGGATAACATTTGCTTGGTTATAATCTCTGTCCTTCTGATGAGTCCAACTGAATAAAAATTTGAACCCTAAGAAGGAGTGGTTCATTCCCGTTGAAAATTAAACAGTCCTTTAATCGTTAAGTTTTAACGAGTCCAAGATAGGAGAACCCTGTTTTTTGGCTTAGGAGTCGAAGAAAAACTCTAAGAACTCCGTGGTGTACTTTTTCATAAATTTATTCTTAAGGCCCGAAAAAGGATAAAATAATGTGGGAGAGAACTCTTATTGACCGTAATTAGTCAACGTATACCTTTTTCATAAATAGTCCATTTCAATCCGTAAAAGGCAAACTTATACCGAAAGGACGATCATTCATTTACTTTAACGAGTTCGAATAATCAAGTACTCGGAAATATTTTCATATTTAGAGAGTCCGAAAGGGCTTAAAAGAGGACTTCCTAAGGTTTTACTTTTTCGTAAAATTTTTGAAAGAGTCCGAAAAAAGTGATAAAAGTATGCTCTTTGTTGAAAACGATTAGTTCACCCGAAAATCCAGCTTCGCATAAAAACTTGAAACATTACACATACCGTTTAAGATAAGTAAAAATGCTTTCAAAATAATTTTTTAAAGTGAAAATAAATAAATTAAAAATTCATCCATTCGAAAAAACTTATAAAAAGGACTTTTTTCAATTTCATTTTTACCGTTCTCAGCTTCGTAAAGAAAAGTAAAAAGCTTTGGGTAAGAAATTTCCTATGAAGATTCTCGAAAAATTCGTCCGTTGGAATCAAGAACCGTCGTCCGGTAATCCACAACCTCTCAATTTTGTTTTTCATCCGTTTCAAATTTGTTTTTAGGCTTTAGCTTGAATTTTTGGGGCAAAAATGGCTTAAAAGTTCGCCTTGTCCGTTGTGTGGACACATGCTACTCAGTGACCTCGACTTTTTCCTCAAGGAAAAAAGTCGTGGGTTCCGCACCCGCACACACTACGCGTGTGGATCGATGCTCGTTTACAAAGAGTGGGTGCGTACCCGCGTGGTTGGATTTAAAACATTGATTTCTCATTTGTTTGCCAAAAATTTCCCAACAAGATTATTCTCAACTTGCCTTTTTTATGTATTATAGGATTGGACAAGATTCAACTGCGAGAACGTGAGCACGAGGAAGTGGATGAAGCCGTAATACTTCATTTTCCCACACAATGTGCATTAAAAGCATGTGGCTTATACAAATTTTAAATACCTCCTTGCATGAGGGCACAAGTAGAACTTCGACATGGTTGGTGAAATCGTATTGAATGTGGGCAGACCGGGGCAGTTTTTCCATCGGTGGCCACCGGCTCGAAATTGAGCCGGGATATATATTTTCGATCGGTTTGTCCAAGAGGGGCGAACAAGTTTCTTTGTTTGGGACTAGGCCAGCACAGCTCCGTTGCTAGTCTCCAACTAGAATTTCGCAATGACCAGAAAACTCGGGACAAACGCATTGACATAAAACACATCATCCGTCCTTAATTGAAAGTTATTGTTTTTATCATACTTCTCAAACTATGTGGGAGTGTTGCGCTTCGCGTAGCTACCGGTTCCCAAATGCGTATTGTCGTGGACTCCACACAGACCATCTTTAATCGGTGTGAAGCCGTTGTTGGCCAATGTAAAAGGCCAACTAACCAGAGAGAAAAATGGGAAACTAAATAACTTTGGATATGGATCCATTGTCGTTTCCTTTGCTCTGGAGAGAATTCCTCAGTTAGCTCCACAAAGTATTGCAGTTGATGCCGGTCGACCTCGAGAACCGAGAATGGTTTGCTGGTCCGCGTTGATGGCCCGTCATGCTATTGAGGGCACTGAGATTGTACGATTCCCTGCTTCATATTTTCGTTGGCTAGATCGCCAAGTTTTCATGATAGAAGATTTTCCGTATGCCGGGATGGATTTTCGCGGCGACAGAGAGATGTCTCTCCCTGCAGGGGAACAATGGGATGATTCAGGTAAAACATTTTTCAACGTTTGCTAAGTGCTAATTTTTTTTAACTTTTTATCGTCTTAGAAAACTAATAATCAAAAGTTTTTTGAATACAGATGTGGGTCCACAACGACCAACTCATCTCCAACCTTTTGAGAGGAGACAACCAGTTGCGCCCGCACCAGCCTCAGCAGGCCAATCAGTAGAGATTTTGACTGATTTGGAGCATCATCTAGAGCGCCTGACTCTAGATATACCAGAGACCAGCATAGATGACATCCCTCTCAGGCTACAAAGATATGTGATTGGAGTCCCAGGACCTTTCAGGAGGTTCCTGTGCAGGGTGGCCCGAGCAGTTGTTTCCTATCGAGATCATCATCAGTGATGGGATGATCGTATAGACTCATATTTGTACTTTTGTATTATCATTTTTGCTGATCATAAGGTGTTTTCAACCTATTATCGAAGACGTTGTATATTTTTTGAACACACTCCTATGATATATATCACTATTTTGACGGCTATCTGTGTACATTAATGAATGTTGATTGTTTTACTGCTTTTAATTATTGCAAATGTCTATTTATCATACTAGAAGCAATTGAATCTGCTAATGTATTTAAATGTCTTGGAATATGCTAATATTCAATGTAATCAAACTCACGTTCCAAGAGACGAACTCTCAAAAATAACCGTAATAACACCGGATTTCTAATGGTATAAACCCTGTTAAGCTGTAATACAACAAGTTCAGAATCCAACCTTACAATCAAACTCCGAATTCCAAATGATATGGACTCAGATAATAACTCAATCACCGCACTATACTCGGCAATGTTATTTGTTGTTTGACCAAGGCTTACCCCATGCATGGATACTAACTCGTCAGAGGGTGAATAGATAACCCAAGCTGCGGAAGAAATGTTCCGTGCACTACGACAAGCACCATCAGCAAAACCAATGTAGGTTTGAAGAGACGTCGACATCTGCAATATCAAGAGTAAAACTCAGATAAGCAGTCATAGTGACAAAAACACACTTCTAAACTAGGCACACTTTTCTAATCTAAACACACCAGCAGTAAAGAAAATATAAACTAACAAAAATCTCCACACCTCCTTTAAGCGTAATATCGCTTTAGATAAAGACCATTTCTGGGTTTATCCAAAGGGACACCGTCAAAATCTACTAACTCATAGGCCCCTTTTGCTAACTTTCATTTCACAATGTAAGGACCATGCCACATAGGCACGAATTTTCCAGCTCCTAGCTTGTCGTTAGCTTGATCATAAAGTAAAACTAGGTCTCCTTCTGAAAAATCTCGAGGGGTCACATTTCTATCATACTGAGCTTTTATCATTTTAACATGAGCCTCGTTTGCTATTACAGCACTTCGTCGATTCTCATCTAATTGGGCCAAGTACAAGAAACGTTTTTCCTCTTCAGACGTAGCTGGAAGTAATTCTATGGCTAATTTTAGTGACGGTATTTCGCATTCAATTGGTAGCACAGCTTCTAAACCGTAGACCAGTTGAAAAGGAGTGAAACCTGTTGATGTTTTGACTGAGGTTCGATATGCCCAAAGCGCTGAAAATAACATGGAATGCCAATTCGTCTTGTGAATACCAATGATTCATTTAATCATGGTGACTAAAACTTTATTAATGGCTTCAACCAGACCATTTGCTTGTGGATAGTACGGAGTGGAACTATCGTGGCGTAGGCCAAGTTGTTCTGTTAGTTCAGTCATCATGATATTCTGAAAATGACTTCCATGATCCGTAATAATAGCTTGAGGAACACCGAACCTAGCAATTATGTGATTAAATACGAATGTTGCAGCAGTCTTGCCGTCAACTGAATATGTAGGCATCGCCTCGGCCCATTTCGTAAAATAATCTACTGCGAGAATAATATAGGCATGCCCCCCGGCCGAGTGAGGGTTACATGTGATGAAATCGATACCCCATTTTGCAAATGGACCAACAGCAATTATAGGGTGAAGATGAGCGGGTGGCGCGCGCATTTTCCTATCAAAAATTTGACAGTTGTGGCATTTCCGAACCGCATAAATGCAATCTTTGAATAATGTTGGCCAGAAATAACCTGCACGCAATATCTTTTGGGCTGTGGCATACCCAGACATATGACCGCCACATGCTCCAGAATGACAGTCATTTAGAACCTTTTCAACTTCTTCATGAGTTAGACAACGTCGGAAAACAGAATCCGCTCCTCGTCGATAAAGAGAATCTCCAATGATATTATATTGTTGGGATTGAAAACGTATTTTCCGTCGCTGAGTTCGTGAAATTTCAGGCCGAAAAGATTGGGTTTGGAGAGACACAATAATATCCCCATACCATGGATCAAGTGTACTGATAAGAAACAAAGATTCGTCCACAATGGACTCTTCTGCCACTGTTTCAGTATCAATAGAGGGGAAATCACACATTAGTTCCGCAAAAACCAAAGACTTCTTTGCCTTGGATTTTTCAAATTCCAAGTCAAATTCTTGCAGGATAACTATCCATTTAGAATACTTGCCCCCTAGCAATTATCCGGTCAAAATATACATCATAGGGTTGCAATCAGAAATTACTGTGGTTTTACGTAACAATATGTAATGTCGAAAACGTTGGACAGCTTGAACAGCTGCCAAGGCCAATTTCTCCACATGTGTATATTTGATTTCAGTTGGATTCAAATTTCGACTAAGATAATAAATCACATGTTCGTTGTGAGATTCATCTTCCTGAACTAGTACCGTTCCAATGGTGGAATGAGAAGCAGCGAGATACAAAATGTAATCTTGGTTGTAGTTGGGAGGATGCAATAACGGTGCATGGGTTAACGCGTGTTTAAGTGCATTAAAAGATCGATCAGCGACCTCATCCCAAAAGAACGGAATGTCCTGTTTCAACAACCGGGTAAAACCCTTCGCAAGCTCGGCATAGTTCGGAATAAATCTACGTAAAAAGTTTGCTTTCCCCTGCAAACTTTGGAGTTGGCGCAATGCCGAAGGAGGAGGCAATTTAACAATAGCTTCAACCTTCGAAGGATCAACACGAATGCCTGATTTTGAGACAACAAATCCCAGTAAACGACCCGATTCTACGCAGAAAACACATTTATGCGGATTCAACCTTATCCGATAATGTCGACATCTCATAAAAATTGCTCGTAAATGAACGGGATGATCGGCTCTATGTAATGAATGAGCAGGTAAATCATCAAGATATGGCTGAACAATGTGTTTAATGTCATGAAATGCATAAGACATTGCCCGTTGAAAAGTTGCTCCAGCGTTCTTTAGTTCAAAAGGTAGTTTACAATAGGCAAACGTTCCCCATGGACAAATGAAAGACGTTTTAGGTTGATCTGCAGGGAGTATGTTTATTTGATTGTAGCCGGAAAAACCATCCATAAAGGAGAATAGTTCACATCCAGCGCAATCGTCTATTATCTGATCGATATAGGGAGTTGGATAATTGTCTTTTGGACACGCTCGATTAATGTCCCTATAATCGATACATACTCTTATCGTTCCTTGTTTTTTGGTAACAGGAACAATATTCGATACCCAATCCGTTAAGGGAATTGGATAAATGAATCCTGCTCGAAGTAATTTTTCAACTTCAGTTTTTATAGCAGCAACTTTTCTAGGATGTATTTGACGTAATCGTTGACGAACAGGTTTAGCATCCGGGTAAGTCTTAATTTCATGAACCACGATCGATGGATCAATTCCTGGAATTTCTTCATAAGACCAGGCAAACACGTCACGGAATTCTTGAAATAGGGCTTTATAAGTCTGAATTTCTTCATCCGTACAACTTGCACCTATATGAATTTTTTCAATTATTCCTGATTTTACTGAAATGTCAATTGGAACCGTTCTAGATATATTTTCCAAATTTAACTCAGAATCAGGATTTTGCAATGGATTCTGAGGTTCCTTGGCATATTCAGCAGTAAAAATTGAAGCGAAATCATTTTCAAAATGATCTAATTCAGGTAAGAATGAAGACCGATGATGGAGATCTTCCCATGGTAAATCATCAACAGACAAAAATTCACGAATTTGCTCATCTGTATGAACAGTTTCAGGAAATGTCGTTGCATCTGAACTAGAAATAGAAAGCGATTCCTCTTGGATCCCATTCATTGGATCGGTTTTAGTTGAAGAGTGGTTGGAAAAAGACTGTACAGTCTAGTACGCTATTTCAAATGGACTTAAAGGCATCGCGCCATCAAATGAGTCTATCTCGGATTCAGAAGGAAAAATCCAAGGATCATCAAACATAACTGTGTCTGATGAAATCATATGAATAGTTGCAGTAGAAGACGATACGTTAGGAGGAGGAAAGGAAAAAGTTCCTAACAAACTAGAATCTTTAACCAAACCTACTCCAACATCCTTATAAGGGATAGCCGCTTTACCAACATGCTGGATTGTTTCTGTAGAGGCTGGGTCTGACGAAAAATAAGTTAACTGATCTATTGTCACGATCCTTCCTTGATATGGAAATTTTATAAGTCGAAAGACCGAAGAGACAACAGCAGTCATAGCATAAGACCAACTACGACCCAGTAGAAGGTTGTAATCTAGAGGGGCATCAACCACTTCCACATCTAGATTAATGATTTTTCCTTCAACACCTATGGGTAAATCCTGCAAAATACCATAAGGTTGAAAACCTCGACCATGAAAAGCTTTTAGAATCGTCGGAGATTGGTTAAGTGTAGGAGAACCAAGAGATTTCCAACACTGAAGCGACATAATACACGTTGAAGCTCCCTCATCAATTACAGTCCGAAAAATAGGTCTGTTTTTGACTAACACTGGAATCTGGAAAGCCATTTGGTGAGGGAGACGCGGTGTACTAGTTTCTAAATCGAAGATTATGAGGTTAGAATCCTGAACATCAACAGCTCCTATAGCAGACAATAACAATTTGCGCTGTGCTGGACACGATTGCAGCACTTCCAAAGCCGACATTGCTGAAGGAGAAACAGCTAAATCTTCAACAATGTTGTAATTCTGAGCAGCTCTCGCATGTGGATTGAAGGCTGATTTACGAAGAACACCTTTAGCAGGCGGTTTGATTATCAAGTCTGTATTTTGTTTCTCGATCTGTAGCGAACTGGAAACAGGAGGAGTTGTATTTGATGTGTTGGCATTAGAAGACTCTCCTTCTTTGCCATCAACGGGATTCTTAGAACCGTAATCTTGCGATCGCGTCGCAATCCTTACATGAGACATCATCATAATAGGCTCTTCTAAAGTGGTCGAGGAAGAACCAATCATTTTACTATCTTGAACTGGAAAAGGATCCTTCAAGACAGCAGGTTGTTGTGATCCTTTAATGAGTTTCGTAACCTCCTCTCGATATGGACATTCTTTTGTGAAGTGATCTTGTTCACAAATGAAGCAAGGATAGCGAGGTTTACGTTTCTCGTCATTGGATTCTTCTTTATCTGTTTTCTCTTTCGAATTTTTCTTGTTTTTGTTCCTCCCCTTCTTTTTACTACCAGATTTTGATTTTGCCGTAGATGTTTCAACGACATGAATATCGGCAGAAACTTCTTGAGAGGATTCTCCTTTCGGGGAATCAGGTAAAGTTATAATTGGAGAAGAATTCTTTGAGGATTTCTTATTACTTTTAGAACTAACTGTACCAATCATACCGTCAGCGGCATGAGACCCTGAAGGAGCAGCAGCTATTTGACCTTGTTTGGGTAAATCGGGAATTTTTTCATGTAGAGTACCTGACTGCGTATAAACGAGGTCAAGGTACTGAGCCTGAGAAATTACTTGCTCTTCAGTAACAACACCAGCCTTAGCTACATCTTCAGTGATCTTGGGCAATAATGATTTTACAAACCATTCTGCCAAAATTTGATCCGGAATATAAACCTTCACCAAACGTCGTCTACGTCGCCACTCATGAATATGATCGGAAATATACGTGGACGTAGATTGTTTTAGTGAAGTTAATAATTCTGTGCCATTGTCGTATCTGACAGGCAACTGGAAATGAGTTAAGAAAGACGTTGCTAACTGACTGAAATTATGAAACGAGCCTCGTGGTAACTCAATGTACCATTTGGCTGCAAGACCTATGAGTGTCCTCTGGAAAAGACGTAAGCAATTCGAATCATCAATAATCGAATTAGATGCACACCAAAGGTGATAAGTCATCACATGATTTGATGGATCCTCTCCTGTCTTACCTTCAAATTTCGGTATATCACTGGGCAACTTATGAGGCATTGACGGCCAGTTCTGATAATAGAAAATAGGATCATTTGTAAGGCGCGTCAAATCAGGTAAGTCCAAAGTTGCGATGAATGGTAACTGACGGTTAGGGTCACGAAAACCTTGAGAAGCCAAAGCAGATCCAGGAGGCGGATACCCAGGATAACTAGGAATCGGATTAGCATTGGGTATTGTATAACCTCCTGGATAACCAGGATGAATCGGACCATAATGAGGTTGTTGATAAGTATAACCAGGGTATGGTTGATAGCTTGGATTCTGCACATAGGGACCGAATTGCGGCTGTCCTTGGTACGGTTGATAAGTAAATTGAGGTTGACTTGTAACAACTGTACTTGTACTGGCTTGTCCTGCAGGCATCTGAACTGTAGTCTGAACTGAGGGTCCTGACTGAGGTACAGAGACTTGAGGGATTTGTACAGATACAGGGATAGCCGAACTCGGGGCTACGTACTCTCCGGTAAAACAAAAATATGTCACGTGTACATCACAGTTAGCCAGCAGCTTTGGGGTGGAGTCTGTGTACTAGGCTCAAATTGTCAGAATCGAACTAGGTGTGAATTTGAATAGCCGGTCGAACAAAGTTGCCGAGTTGAACCCGTAAACCAATGGTTGACCAAAGATAAGGTAACTGCACATTCGGCTGCAAAGGCTGTTGATATTGGGACGAATCCCACACCATCATTCCAGGGTATTGTCCCGTAGAAGGTTGAACGTAAGGACCAAAACCTGGTTGAACGTAGGGTTGATAATAAGGTAAAGTTCCGGCTCCTTGAACAGATGGTTGACCAGAAGGCTGTTGGTAACCTTGCATTCGGTACTGCCCTTGAGGTTGATAACCTTGAGGCACGTACTGAAGTTGGGGTTGTTGAGGACCCTGAGGAGCATATTGAGTTTGGGGTTGACCTTGAGGAATGTACTGTCCTTGAGGTTGGTAACCCCGAGGTATGTACTGTCCTTGGGGTTGCCCCCCAAAATAATATGGATCCACAGTTTGTCCTGGGAAAAAGCTACCTTGAGGTTGTGCCCCGGGTGGTAACTGACTACCTTGAGGTTGCCCCCCAGGCGGTAATTGACTACCCTGGGGTTTCCCCCCAGGCGGTAACTGAGTTCCCTGAGGTTGACCCCCAGAAGGAAACTGACTGCCTTGAGCTTGAGGATTAGGAATGTTACCAGACATCATATAAACTTGCTCTGCGTTCGACGTTTCAATTTTAAGTCCACCAAGACCAGATGATAACACATTTTCGATAGGTTGAGGAGCTGCTCCTGAGAAAGTACCAGACAAAAACTGATATCCCGCAGGAACAGAAGGACCACCATGTAAAAAAGATTCAGGCGTTTGCGAAAACATGGATGACTCTCCAGCCATAATAGATGACGGATAATAACCTCTGGGTGTAGGATGAAATGGAACTCGAGGTGGATAAAAAGCAAGACCCGGATTCTCTAAAAAATCAGTTAAAGAAAGATACCAGGGATGAGTTCGAATAGGGCTGTAGAAAATAGATTCACGCTCCCTAAGATTTATCGATTGAGGGGAGTTGGGAAGAGATATGTCTTCGTCTGGATTAGTAAGTTCTTCTATAGAAATTAGTCCAGAGGGAAGATTTTCAGTAATAATATTTCTTACCCTAGGTGAACCTGGATCGCTAGAAGTTGGTGAGACAAATCCTGAGGATGTTTCTAACACAGAAGATTCAGTTTCAGGCTCAGAGATTTCAGGTTCGTCAGATAATTCTCCAGTAGGAGAAATATTTTCAGTGACTTCAGAAACTGAAATCGATTCTTGAATATATTCTGTTGTAGGAATTTGATGATCAGGATGTATCACAATAGCAGAGCTTTCAGCTTCTGTTGATCTAAGTCTACGGCTACTGTGTGGTACCAGAGCTCGAAGCTCTTCAAGATGACCTCGTGTAAATTCAGGGGGTTTCCCTTGTATTCTCCGGGATTGTCTCGGCAATTCCGCCACGATGAAAAATTATCTAATCACACGCAAACAAAGAAAAATTTCAATGAAAATACCTAAAGTCTCTAAGAAACAAACAATTGAATCACACGCTTAAAAAATCTAAGAGTTCAAACCACACACAAACAAGTAACTTTCCGTACTAAAATCACTAGTTGGTGATGAAATCCAACTTAGTAGAGTTTTAACACGAAAAGGGCGGTTGGAACAGTTACCCCGACAACCTGCTTAATGAAAGAGACTGGCACAAGTTTCTTCACATAACCATCTCGAGTGAAGAGAACCCCCCAGAGAGTCCAAGTGAGTCTAGTCGACGTCTGTTCCAGGTACAGTGGGATCTTCCCTCCACCATCACCTTAGGAAAGAATCCTAAAGATTATGGTCTCTAAGGTTACCAACTGAAACACATATACCTGGGGGAACAGTCTACGATCCGACACACACGCAAGGGCAGAGTAACAAAGCTCAATCCCCTTGAAGGCTCCTTGAACATAATCCAAGGTTTATCGACAAGTGACCCCTGGCTCCTCGACAATGGTCTATCCGAGGTTTACCGTTTTTAATACGTGTATATCTTCTATCGTTCCCAATGAGGAAGGATTGATTACCCCACTGGTTCAGATATGATCTCGTGCTTAACTCCTTTAAGAGGAGCTTCCCAGAGCATACATGCCACAACTAGAATTCTTCCTACCGCAAGATATATCTACTTGTTTGTTTTATCTATCTTGGAGAGTAAATTACTCCCTACTCCAAGATACTAGCCTAAGCTATGTTGGTGATGAGAGCCCTAGAAATAAAAAGATTACTAGATGAATTTTATTTAAGCGTTACTTTTAAGAGCTGTTTCTTAAGTCAATGGGTGCGGAAATGAAACTTTGTATGATGTGAAGACTCGACTTCCAAAAACACTAAAATGCACCTATGATGATATTCAATTCTTTTCTCTTTCAATGAACTTTCTATCTAAAGAAGAGTTAGAGAATGCAACCTTTAAATTCCTTCTTCAAACATGAAAACTAATTGAAAGAAACTATTTTGTCTTTTCAATAAACTATCAAAGCTCACAAGAAAAAACTCTTTTCTTTTCCAAACAAGAAGCTACAAAACAATTCTCTTTCGAAAGAAATCTACAAAAATTAAAACTATTCAAAACTACAAAAACTAATTTTGAAAACTAATCTAAATTGAGTAAAAGCTTTTTAGAGTTTTTTTTTTTATGAATGTTTCTCTTAGTTGTTCAGCAAACTAAGAATCTATTCGTTCAGATAACAAACAGATCAAAAAACACTCAAAATATGTTTTTTCAAAACACTCAAAGAATAAATGAAATTCAAAACTTTGAAGCAAGTTCTTTTGAAGATTTGCAAAGAAATCAAAGGCTTAATTTCTCAATCTAGGATGTTTTCACAATGAGGTCAGATTCAAGAGACAAAAAGAGATCTATGTGATCTGAGATACTGCAAATTGTCAAAAAATTTGAATCACTACAAAGACCAAGCAGGAAAAATAATCCAATCGGCAAAATCTCCTAGAAAATCATTCAAAACACTAACACTGTTGGAGTTCATACACAATGAATTCTTGATAGACACAATAACCAGTCTGGGCAGAAACCAAAGATCTAAAAATTAACCAGAAAAAGAAACCTAGAAATTTTCTAAAATTTTTACAGGGTCCGCATGTAAGCAGTGTTGACAGGTGCGGTCCCACACTGTGTTCTGTAAAGAACGTGCGAAACTGCCCGCACTCTCAAGGTTATGCAGAGTGCGGTCCTAGCAAAAATTATAGAAAAACTCAAAAAACTTCTAAATTTTCAAAAACAGAGAAAATCTAAAGTACCCAGACAGATGTGAATCAATCAAAAACCAGAAAAACGTTTTTCTCAAGTCAAAAATCAAAGATAACCAAGAACAAACAAGTTCTTCCCCAGTGGAGTCACCATTTTGTTGTGTAGATTAATCCGTCTTGCGGACAAGACCGATCTCTCTAGTACAAAAGGTAACTAGCAACAAACAACCAATTATACTAATCTCTCTCTAAGTATATAAGATTTATAAAAACACTATACGGGTGTAAGGCCTACCTTATATCCAACGCTTGCTTGATTTTGTTGAAGTCCTTCCCGTGCACTGAAAGAACATTCCTCTTATATCTGCAATCACAAACAAGCAAAAATATTAAGCAGCACCTGTATAAACATTATCATAAATCATACTTATCATAATGATCAAGGAATTTATGAAATAAACCATGAATTGACAGTTTAATGAGAGAAATGAGTATATTTGTGTTAACTTTAAAGATGGAAAACCTTTACAACCTGTGCCTTGATGTTGTGCAGGTCCTCCCGGGGTCCGAAGCAGGAATCTCCTTTACTTTGACAAGCATTGCACTCTTGAGCTAAGACAAATGGAGATGAGTAATTTAACCTCACAGAAAGTCTTAGTTACTTAAGTCTAAATCAGCATTTAACTTCAAATCACATAAGCTTTAACTCCCCTTGAGGCTACCCAAGGCCTCTTTTTATAGTGGAAGAGAGGAGGTTTCTAGTTACAAATATGAAGGGATAGATTCCTCCTTCAAAGGGATAAGCTCCTTACATCAAGGGGTTAGCTCCATCAAGTGAGGGATGCATGAACCTCTTCAAAGCGTATCCATTCCCGAAAATTCCCATCTAGAATCTTCTAGAATTCACCTGGAATTCACAATTTATCTTCATTTTCGCTTTATGTTTTGGCTTGCGGTCCCGCACCCATTACACAAAGAAATGCAGAGTTCCTACAGTAATGAGATTTAGGTGCGGGACCATATGAAAGATATGAGAAAGGGCACTAATTCTTAGGGGATTTTAGATTTTCTTCTCGATTTGAAGCTTGGACATGAGGAGCTGGGTATATTGACTTGCAAAAGGAGGAAGTATGAGTAATAATGAGCTCCTACAGTCAGCAGAATGTCAAGGTGACAGTTTTCAGTGTAACATTTTGAGATGGGATGCAAGAAGAGAAGACAAATTAAATCATGGAAAGATTTAGAATATTTAGTTGGATCCTTTCAAGATTGTAGAGGTTAAAGGAAATAATAATTTCATTATCCAAAATATGGAAGGAAAATATTTCTCATTGTCCGTCAATGGGAAATATTACAAACATTATATTCAACACTCGGTAAGTTCTTTATCATCATTGTAAATAGTGAATGTGATTTATTTTTACAAATAAAGTGTGATTTTATACAAAAATGACTCCATAGCCTAAGGAGAAGGCACATGGATTTACAGCTTCAATGCATCCCGCATGGGGAAGCAGTCCCCACATGGAGTTGATGTTGTAACTTTTTTTGACCGATAAATTTTTCTTATAAAGGAAATTTTCTAAAAATAAGTTTTATATCATTCACTTTGTAAGAATTGGGCATATTTTATAAATTTTGTGTCAGAAATTATTTATTATGAAAAAAAATTTAAATTATTTTGTAATTTTCTGCAACAAAGGAACATGGTAACTACCACTCTTGTTCCAATGACAAAGATTTAATATGCCACAGTCAACAACTCACGTGCATTGTGGGACCCCCCTGCACACCCAATGTTTAACGAGGGGGTGGGGAAGTCTGCATTCCATGGTTTTTGTAAACCTTGAAAACCTATGCTGTGATGTCACCATCTCACCAAATAGAAGAAAAGATAGATCAACGACTTAAAACTTAGCCTCTTTGAGGGTGAAACCTCCTTTACATTACATAAATGAATAATTCTCAGATGATACAAATGATAAGACCTCCTTGGTATATATAGGGGCCTATGGTGTCAAAGTATGATCAAAGCCTACATAAAAATAATAATGTAAGGACACAACAATAAAAATTGTGGGCTTCTATGGGGCACAATGATAACAACATAGGGGATACATGGAAAAAACAATAACAATAGGGTGCTACACTAACAATAACAATAAGGTGAATACACTAGTATTATAGGGACCTAACATGCCCCTCTCCTTAAAAAAAAGTGGTGTCCTCAATGTTTGAGTATTTTCGGATGATTTTCATATAATTATGATCCTCTCATGTGGAATATGTAGTGGGTACATTTTTCCATTTATTCAGATATTATGAAATTAATAAATTTTGTAGTTATTGGGTTGTTTTTTGTGTGACTTATTAAGGCTCAAATATGATTTTTCCTTCTTCATCAAGTTATAGAAATAGTGCTTGAACTGGGAGCTTCTCACTGATAACCTTCTTTAAGCTTGAAACATGGAAAACGTGGTGTACTCGGGAAGATGCAGGAAACTCCAATTTGTATGCCATAGTACAAATATTTTACAACACCTTGTAAGGAACATAGTACTTGGGTAATAATTTGTTATCCTTATTAGCTTTCTTGAGGGACATTTATTTTTATGGTTATGGTCGTAAAAATACCGAGTCACCTACATCAAAACTTATTTCACTGTGATGTTGATATCCCTCTGATTTCATTCAATATTACACCAGAGTTAGTTTATCCTTTAACAGTTGGAGAACATGTTCTTGATGCTCGATATGATCTTCCACTACTTGAACCTTATAATTTTCTCTTAAATATCATGTCATGGATGGTGAATGATATCCATAAAGTTCCATAAAAGGGGTCATTTTTCTACAATATCAAAGGAAGTGTTATACCACCATTCAGCTAGAGGTAACGACTTGACCCAATATGTTATTTTATGAGATAAAAAGAAACGAAGATATTATTCCAAACATTTTTTCACTATGTTATTCCACCACTCAGATTGAGGATTATAAGATGATATATGATCTAATCTAGTACCAAGAGAAGAAAATAAATTTATCCAAAAATTTCCAGTGAAACAGTATCTTTGTCACTTACAATAATGTTTGGGTGTCCATATAGATTTTGAATTTTTTCCATAAATGCAGAAGAAACTATAATTGATTTAAAAGGATGAGATAATGAACAAAAGTGTGCATACTTGGTAATTCTATCAACTACCACCATGATGAGACTATTTTCTTAATACTTGATTAAACCTATGATAAAATACATTGAGGCCTCCTCCCAACAATGACTTGGTATGTCTAAAGGTTGTAACAAACTTGGTGGCTTCATTATTGTTGGAACACCTAATCCTACATGGGTAGGTGTGGAATATGAAAAGTCACAATGGAGTCCAAGTGACCTTGGAATATGAAACCAAGAGTCACACCATTGTACTATAAATGTACATCTTTGTATAATGGAAAATAAAGAAAGCCTCATGCTTATCCTTCATTGTGTTGAGTCTTTTGTGTGTGTGTGTTCATCTTCCTCATACACCATGTGTGTGCTTCAACATGGTGTTTAACATGGTATCAGAGAGGGCGATTTCTGGCCCTGCTCCAAATTGAGTGAGCCATTTGTGTTTATGGCCTGCATATCTGCAAAAATTCTTGGCATTTTTGCATCACTCATAAATTGGGAGCAACACTGCACATCTGAAGCACTCAGAGGTTTCTGCAGCAGAGTTTTTGCCCCATTCAGAGGTGTTTTGAAGAGGAGCAGCATTCAGTGATTCTGCAGCATTCAGAAATCTGCTTTGAAGAAGAAGAAGCATTCAGAAATTGGTTTTGAAGGAAAGGCAGCACTGCCCATCTGAAGGTTTTCATTCTCATATTTCCTGCAATTTCTATTAATTTCTGCATTGAAGAGTTGCTGGAAAACTCTGTTTAAAGAGGGTTTCTGAAGTAGAAGTTTCTGGCTTTTTAATGAAAAAGAATTTTTAGTTTTTCTGCTGCTGGGCTATTGAGAAAATTTCTGGGTTTTACTGCTAAATTTTTCTGGAGAATTCTGCATTTTTAAAGTCCATTTTTCTGGAAAAATTTCGAAGTTTTATTGGCGATCTCTGTAAATTTTTCTGCGGTGTATTATTACTTGAAATCCTACATTTATGAAGAAATTTCCTGCTGCTGCTTTAAATTCTAGAGTCTCAGTTTTGCTCCTCTACTGCTGGAAGAAAAAAAAATACTCTGCTCTCTATTCTCTGCTGTTTAACATTAAAAAAAAAATTAAAAATAAAATAAAAATAAAATAAAATTCCTTTGCATTCTAGGACTTTCGGCCCCCAATACATTCCCTGCATAAATTCCACCCTACAACTCTCCCTGCCGTCCCCATTACACGCCATACGCACAGCACATAGCCTCCCCCTCTCCATTACCTCACGGCCTTTCCACTACACATCCCTAGCGCTCTCTCTTATCTGCATTCCCACACCCCTTCTACTTCCCATCGCTCTCCCCTAATTGCAATACCCACCCCCTCACAACACTCTCTCCACGGCTCCACGACTACGCATCTCTGCTATACGCTCTTCCCCTGCATCTCACACCCGCAGCCTCCTCTCACATCTGCACTCCTCTCACATCCCAATCTTCTACGCCCGCCCCCTCACACAACCTCCACTCAACGCTTCTCACATCTCCTATCTGCAACACCTGCCCTTTTAAATTCGTTTTTATATTTTTTAACTTTTTAATACATGCCCCCTTCCACATATAATACGCATCCCTCATGGCTGCTATACCCGCCCATCCCATTCCGCGTTGTGTTTTATTTAATCTCCTTCCCTCATAACGCAACCCCACCCCCCATTAATCCCCTTAGCCATTAATCCCCTTTCCCTTTTTACTTTCGTTCATTTCTTTAAACCACCCCCTCCCACTCATTTTATAATTTCATTTTTTAAATAAATAAATAATAATTCCCTTTCCCTTTTAATAACCTCCCTCCACATAATATCTCTCCTCCATTAATTTAATTCTCCTCTCCATTTTTAATAATTCCCCTTTTTAATTATTAATTCCTTTCTCCTTTTTTAATTATTAGTTCTTTTCTCCTTTTCCCCATGTTTTAATTACTCCCCATTCCCTTTTATTTTTAATTATTCTCATTTTTTAATTAATTTTTAATTAAAAAAAAAAAAAAAACAGCAGAGAGAGAGAGGAAAGAGAGAAAATTTGAACAGCAGAAATGAACAGAAAATGACATGTGAAGCAAATGGACAGATAGAAGAGAAAAGAGAAGTCTTGCATTTAATGATTTGTGGCATTGATTTGAAGGGTGATTTTTTGAAAAATTTACACTTGAATACAAGTTTGCCATCATTGAAAACAGCTATTTGAGGAAGAAAATTCAGCTGCCATAAAAAGATTCTTGCACAAGTGTTTTCAGCTACACATTTACAAATATTTTGCAGAGATATGTATTAAGCTAACATTGTATTTTGAGTGGAATTTGTAGCTCATTCATAGTTGGAATCAGTGAATTTGAGTTGTTGATGTAAGTCATTGTTAATTGTCCTTCATCATTTGAGGAGCACATTTTGTACTTTGAGATTTCCATAGTTGGAAGTTCTCTTGAGTCATTTATATTTCTTGTTGCATCACATTGTAAACGAGTGCATTTTTGGTTGTAGCCGACACCCTTTCATTTTTTTAGCCTAAGTTGTTGAAATGGCTAAAATCAATGAGGCATTAATGTTGTTGAATAACCTCATTCATTCCAATGTTGATGATGTGATAAAAATGAGCAAGCATTCTCTATGTAACATTCAGAGTTGTTTACAAGACGCACAAGAAAAGATTGAGTTTTTTCAGTTGGAATCTCAGCTCCAACAAGATGAACTTCAGCAGAAGAGTCACCATTCTGAACCTATTTCTGTTCAGAAGATTGTGAAGGACTCTCATCAAAAGAAAGTCAGTAAAGTTGCAGATGATTCACATTCAGTTCCTTGTACTAGAGCAGATGTACATGCAGATGCAACAGTCCAACCTGCACTTCCTAAGCCCATCATCAGACCTTGGGAAGAGCTTGTCCACAACAAGCACCGAACTGGTCTTGGATATGACAAGGATGTGTCCTTTCATATTCCAGACTACACAAAGCCCATCATATTTCAGAGTGCCGGATTCATGTATGACAGTTCACCTGCAGCTGTTCCAGATCATGTTCCACAACAACATCAGATCGTAAAATTCCAACACTGTGATCGAGTTGGTCATATGAAAGATCACTATTTTGATCTTCATCCATGCAAGCACTGTGGTCGGCACACCCATTCTTCAGACTGATGCTTCAGACACAAGCCTCCTGCAAGAACCAAGATTCATCTTGGATGGATCGCTTCTTGGCAATGGGCATCAGCAGCCAAGAAGATGTTTACGACACATGTCAGAACTTGTTCACGCATATTCAGTAAACTTGTAGTTGAGTTTTCGCCATCATCTCACCTTGTCCCTGACAGGGGGGAAAATGGTGGTCATGTACAAGCTTCAACGTCAGATCAAGCGAGCCTAAGCCATAATATATCATTCCATGTTCAAAGTTGTAGTCAGCAATTCAAGCGAGCCTGAGCCACAATTCGTCATTCCAGATTCAGAGATGTAGCCAGAGATACGGATGCCCATGAGCATACCTTCGGTTGGTGGATAACCTAAAACCATCATTTTCGGTTGGTGGATAACCTAAAACCATCATCTTTGGTTGGTGGACAACCTAAAACCACCACAGGTAGTAGACCTCCCTTCTTTTAGGTCGAAGGTCTTCCTTTTTTATGAGGGACAATTCCTCTAGCAGAAGCCTTCAGCTTCTTGCCAGTTTTGGAAGAGTTCCGGGAACTGCAACAAGTTTTGCGTTCCAGTGTTTGTGGTCATCCTAAAACCACCTCTTTTTTCCAACATTTCAGAGAGTTGATTCAGCCCAAGTGTTGCCATGTATACTTTGCAGATTTGTATTACAACTCTTTTCTTGGACTCACACATACCCCTTCAGATTAAGGGGGGATGTTGGAACACCTAATCCTACATGGGTAGGTGTGGAATGCGAAAAGTCACAATGAGTCCAAGTGACCTTGGAATGTGAAACCAAGAGTCACACCATTGTACTATAACAAATATTCTAGAGCAATGCAGAAAGTCAGGAAATCCTCTTACGCTATCCTTCAACAAAGGAGTCTTTGTGTGGAATTATCTTCCTCATACACCATGTGTGTGCTTCAACATGGTGTTTAACAATTATCTTAGCTTCATTTTGCTGGAAAACCAAACATTCTGCCGCAAACTTTTGAATATCATATTTAAGGCCATTCCAAAAAAATTCCTTCTTGACCCTATGGTAAGTTATTAAAAATTCTTAGTGCCCTCCTAAGGGTGAGGTTTGAAATTGTAAAAGAATATTTTCTTTAATATTTATAAATTGGCTAAATAAGGTGTTGCTATTTCTATCCTCATAATGTGCTATCATTTCCTGCGTAAAAATTTACCAAGTGAAAAGCTATTTACGAGAACAAATCCATTGATACCATAAAAAATAATTGGGTTCTAAATATAAATATGTAATTCATACCTTTTGTGTTTGCTACACATCCTATAGATCAAAATATTGTTCCATCTCTAGTATCCATGTTACCGGATCCTTGGCATCAAACTTCCTCATATCGATATTTGGAATGTGGTTGGTCTTAAACCCAACATTTGAGACTCTAAAATCATGACTGGCATTCCTTTTGTTCTCATCATGAGTTTCATGGGTTATATTTTCACCATTAGGAAGCATTTCTTGTAGCAAATTTATCAAAAATTCCTTCAAACCTTTCATGTCTTCTTTTAAACTATTCATGTCTCCTTTTAAACCATTCATGTCACCTTTTAAACCATTCATGTCCCCTTTTATTTATGCTTTTAAACCATCCATGTCCCCTTTTAGTTCAACTTTGGTTGCTCTTTGTGAGAGCGAAAATTGTTTCACTTGGTCTCATAATTTTGATATATTGTGCTGTAGTTATTCCTCTTCATGTGTCATAGTAGAGCTTTCTAACAGCTTAATGGATGTGGAATTATTTTTTTGGGAGGCATTTTAGAACCCAATACAGATATTTATTCTTCAATATGTTCTTGGAATCACTTAAAATTTATTTTTCAAGAAAACATTATGCAATTTAAAAAAATATCAGTTCAATCTTGAGACGGTTGTAACTTTGTAATTTCAGATCTCCAAGGTCTGAAATTAGGTCCTACAGTAGCCCTCTAAATATTCTTTCTAATTCCATAATTCAGACCAATATTGGATTCTTCAATATAGAGTTATGTCAAATCTCCCACGATGACCTCATTATGGACTAGTTCAGTAGGCATAAGTTGCATCTAATTCCATGTGTCACTATTTCAACATTTAGCCCTAAAAAAGATATTCAAGATACTACAGTCCATGAAATTTTGGCCACTTTTTACGAAATTCAAATTTGATGCTCGTAGAGGAAGTTATGATGATTTTCCCAAGGTCGCCTATTTGAGATGAAACTATGGAGCATGCAAAAAACCTAACTCCTTTAGAAAATATCTCGAAAAATATAGGCAACCAACATTTGAAATTTTTATATGAAGTTCATCTGGATTTCAGATACTGGTAGTCAAAATCTCAGCTTCTGAACCTTCATATAAAGAATTTTATAGCGAAAATTTGAAGATGACCGGTTTACAACAATGAAACTCTATAATCCAAAGCTTTAATACAAAATGTGAAGCAACCAACTCAAAAAATGAAATAAAATATAGATCAACGACATAAAAATTAGCCTCTTTGAGGGGGAAACCCCCTTTACATTACATAAATGAAAATTTATTGGATGATACAAATTATAAGACCTCCTTGGTATATATAGGTCTCTAATGGGTCAGAATATGATTACAGCCTGCATAACAATAATAATGTAAGGGAACAACAATAAATAATAATGGGTTTCTATGGGGCACAACAATAACAACATGAGGGATAAATGGGAGAAAAAATAATAATAAGGAGGTACACTAACAATAATAATAAGGTAAATATTCCAATATTATAAGGACCTTAGATATGTGGTGGGAGATCATTCATTGCGCACCCCCCTCTCTCAAAGCCACACACTGCCTCATCTCCCAACCCCCCACAAACCATCTTTTGGCTAGTTGTTACTTCCAACAATTTTATCCCCCCACTATGCATTCACTATCTACTCCGCAAAAATAGTCTTGTTTATTCTCTCCACTACTTATAGATTCATAACTTCCAGATATTGTAATTAATTCCTACCAATTTTCAAAAATACCGTTAAACACCCTAGTCATTAAAATCATCATCAGGTATTTGAATTTTTTGTAAAAGATGAGTTTTCCGAAGTTGTTTGGTCATTTGTTAAGGTTTTGAGTGTTCATGAAATGACTAAGAAGTAGAAATAGTTCCAAGTTTGCATAGGTGTTTCTATGACGCTATTCAAAATTGTCGAGTATTCAAATCTTCCTACTTTATTTTAAACCTTATAATGAGTACTACTATAGGAAAAAGTAAGTCACATATTGAAAACCCCATGCTTCCTCTAGTCCCAAATTTAGATAAGTTATCATTGGTGGAATTATATTTTAAAATTCTAGAAAGTAAGTGCGAGTTTGATTTCTATGAATTACATAATTGGGATTTTGAGAAGTTTGGAGACACCAGTGATGAGCTCAGTTTTTTGGAATCCATGTTACCTTAGTTTGTATTTCCTCATATTCATCATTTTCCCAATTTTGTTTCTGAGTACAAAAGTAGATATTTACCCAGTCATAAAGAAGTAGTAGCCAAAAATGTTTATATTTTGTTTTATATAACAACAAATTCTATTCTTCAGTCCTCCAAGTTCCCTACATTCCTTTTTAATCAACTCATTAATGGAAATTTAATAGAATCTTAAAATTCAAGAGAGAGCCCATATTTTGAGTCATTTTTACCTGAGGATTTGAATTATCGCAACATAATGTGCCTTATCCCTCAACCATATTTCTTGAAATGTCCAGACAAATAATTTTCATGGTTTTTTGTCAAACTGGTGAATGGTCCGATGAACTTATTCTAGTATTCTTGTCTTCATTTTTATCCGGGAAAAATCCTTCTTTCCTATTAAATTTTAGCTAGTTTATCTCACATAACATTCATTAGTAGTTCTTAAAATTCAATGAAGAAAGAGCCTTCAAACATCAATTTGTGTTATTTTACCTAATCTTTTACCATCAATATGAGAGGTTTAATATGATACTACAAAATATTGATTCACAGGGGACACCACAATATGTCATTCACTAGACATCATTAGCTAGAAAGAATTCAAAAGAGTATTCATTTAGTGATTTTTCTAACCAATTTATGTTTTATCAATCTATCTTCTTAGTACTGACGAAGTACCAATGTTTTCAGTTGAAAGTAAGAGAATTTTACATTTAAGTGATTAAAAAAAAAGTAGGAGATTGGTATTTATATCATAACATCACATAGATCTGGATTTATGGTTGTGAATTGTCACCCCATAAGATACCAATATGTCTTCCAGTGACGGTTTTTTCTTTGGAGTTCATAAGTCAAAGCCTGATTGTAGATGAAGATAATTTCCTATTCAAGAAATAGAAATCTTAGATTAAATTAAAAGATAAAATTAGACCCTTCATAGAAAATAAGAGAGGAGTTGATAAAAAATAAGTGAAATTATTAATTGAAATGAAATTTAAAATGAGTTTTGGTTGGCCTTATGATCCTTTGGGAATAATTTCAGCTATAAGACTTGAGTAGAAGTGAGGTCCTTATATTAATTTTTCAAAACCATAAATTGAACAATATGCTAATCATGATGCTTGGGAGGAAAACACTTTACAAGAAGTTGAAGAACAAGTGCCATGTTAGACAACATTGGAAACACCTCTTCCAAAAGAATAGTAACTAAAAAGAACAAGTTAGAGAATTTATCTTGGAATTTGAAGGTCTAAGTCAACAACTTTTAGAGTTTTCAAAATATGAAAGACCAAGGAAACAAAAGAAGAAACATATGAAGCTAGGAGTACATAGGCTTCAAATATAGTGATGATGTCAGGCGATCTTATGTTTACTCTAAAATAGATGGAAGAAACAAAAACTTATGCATATGTTTCTCCTTCTTCTAGTTGTCAAAGAATTTTTTTCTAAATTCTGAGAAATGAAGAAAAAGAATGAGCTTTGAAGGTCTCCTACATATTCTCAGTTTTGGGAACAAACGTCCTCTTCCTCCAAAAAATTGTTATCTACACTAGATCCTAATAGAAGGAAGCAAAAATGGAATTTATTGAGCCAAAGGTTCCAGTCCCAAAGACAGGAGAGGAATAGAAAACCCCTTTATTTCCTTTTGATCCAAAAAAAAATCGCCCAATAGACCAGATAGATCTACATAAGAAAACGGGTGAAATGATCTTCTCTTATATAACAACTTCTACTATGGTTGTTTCAAGATTAAAAAATTCTTTGAATAACATTCATTCTGAATTGAAGATAGAAAAAATATCATCATTAGCCAAATATACAAGGATAAAAACTTTAGAACATTTTTATCACATTAGGATTGTATCCTAACGATGTTGATGCAAATGAGGAGATCATAGAAAATAGAAATTCATATATCCAAGCATTTAATAGTAAATTAATGTTACCGATAACCGAGTATCCTCAAGCTCAAGAAGTAGGAAAATTTGAGAAAGAAAAGGAAAACATGCTACATATGATTGTGGAGAAGAATTTACTAATACAGAAAATGGAGGAAAATATGAAAAAAAATTTAAAGGACAAGGAGAAATATGTTAGTGCAGGAGTTTCAATAATGTAGACAAGATCAACAAGTCATGATTCAATAGAACAACTATCCAAAGAAATGGGTTATCTATCTTTGATAAATTTAGAAATTGAGAATTTAAACACATCAATGAAAAAGGCATAGGGAAATAAATATAAACCAAAAATGCATACATTTCATAAGTGTATAAGAATTTCAAGCTTACAAATCAGGTTGGAAAATATTTATATGAATCAACTAGTGCACAAAGTTTATCAGAGGCTAAAGTGTAGATTTGTATAGACATAAATGATACAATCTCAGATTTATGGTATGCTATAGAAATAAATTTTAAACAGGAACACCTACTGGAGAAATCTACAAGGACCATTGAAGATATCAGAGAAGAGTTGGATCATAGATAGGGAGAGGAAAATAGAATCATCAAAGTCCTAAATTAAAAAAACATGGAGGAGCTAGAAGAAATGGGAATTGAAGATAGGACAGATGTTGTCCTTGAAGTGAGGAAAGTATTAACTAAGAGTCATTTAATGTTGTGGTTGGAGAACAAACATGAAATTTTTTAAGTTCAACATAAGATATTTCATAAAAAAATTATTCTTTCTTCAACAGAAAGTATTATAGGCCATTCTTTCACATCTGGTAAATAATCCTTCAAATAGGATCATTTGCATCCTTTGAAAACTTTGTCATCCTCCGTACAAAATAGCTTAAGCATGACTCTCTCAAAACCCTTAATTTGTACCTTTAGCTGCTTCGTTTAAGTTATTTTTAGGCCTGACACACTTTGGCCCTTTAGAGAAGGATGCTCACTAGCAGGTTGGCCCTCTCTATACCTGAGTTGATCACCAACATGCTGCCCCTTGCTGGGGGTGCATTGATTCTATAAATGTGGGAAAAATTAAAATAATCCCAAAGCTTCCTCTTCCAGAATCTTCCATGAGTTTCTATGACTATTTACCTTAGGTGAAAGTCTCAAATTATATCCTATTCTACCTTGGAGATTTCTCCCCTTATCCCTTGATCTCATCCTCCCAGCAAGAGTGGATTTGAAGCCTAGATTGGTAAATGGATAAGAACTTTTAACTTATCATACTCTCCTATAAATTTATCTTCATACGCAAGATAAGTGTGGTCTTTTGGAGATAGATTATACCCTCATTTTGTTTTTGTGAGAGTCCTTATTTCATGCATTAGGGTGAAATAGAGGTACAATTTATGGCAAGGATCAACAAGTAAACTTCGAGGAGTTCTTCTACAAGATCCACTCCTATATTTGGTTGTAAATCTCTCCATTTAGATTAATACAAATAGTTCATTTTTTTCATATATGTGATGTTATGATTTCATTTATTTTAATGCAATGTTTAATTGTGCAGGTTCTAATTATAGCGATAAGAGCTCGGTTTGGAGCATACAAGCCAAGACCGAGAGCGAAGCATGCGAAGGATTCTAGGTAGGCTTCATATCATTGTATATTTATTTTAAGTAAAAAATTACCTTCATTTCTTTTTATTGTTCTAGACTAGGCCATCAAGTCTAGGGAAGATACTTGTGTCTACGGTCGTAGATTCTACTTAAATATTTGGTGACTTTATTGGGGAATAATGTATTCCCTTGGTGGTTTCCATGTCCTTAATGCTTGTTTTACATCTTCATCAAACCTTCATTCTCTTATCTAGTAAAGAAAGGACCTAGGAATACCCTTTCATTGAGTTTCAATTGAAATTTTTCTGTCGAAATCTTGCATCACTTGATCAATTCTCTCTTTGGTTTAGAGACAGAGCGTTGCAATTATTTTGAGCCTTATCTATACATGAGTTTCAAATAACTATTTCCCCTCCAACACCTACGTTGGCCCATGTTGATACCAAAATTTGATATAGGCTCCATTAGTCATGGCCTCTTTCCCATGACTATTGTTAGTATGAATCCTTTGTCGAAGTGTACGAAAAAGGACCACTTTAGCTACGCATAAGTAATAGCCCTAACAACAAAAGTGGCTACCAATATCTTCAGATCTGTGGTTAGTTAGACAAGAAAAGAGCTACAAAATACCATATCTATGTATGGAAAGACATTAAGCAGTAAAAACAAGGGTTTGCTCCATATACTAATAGACAAGACAAGAAAAATTTTTGAAAGAATTTTTGTATTAATGGGGAACCTGTGAGGAAAACCAGAAGGAGTATCCAATTCCCCTCAGTGGGATGGGTTCTTGGAAGTCCTTAGCACTTCAGATCTAAGATTCTTCTCTCTAGTTGATGTAGAAAACCCAATGCAAAGAGTAGAGCTCAATGGGAGCAAAATGGCAGAAAATGGTGACCAAGTGTATAGATCCAGAGTGATCTAATAGGCAACAAAAGGTCAAGAATGGTAGGAAAAACCCTCCTATTTATAAAAAAATATTGGGTCATTCTAGATCTTGGTGTATGGGTTAACCAGATCTAGATCCACTTTTTATGGAATATTTTATTATATTTGTTGGAGGGAAAAGGTATTTGACTTGGGTCAAATCCCTTAATTTGTCAAAAATAAATAAATAAATGATTTATTTATCTTTTTAAGGAAGTAGTTAGAAGATAATCAAATAAATAATGATTTATTTAATTATTTAAGGAAGTGGTTGAAAGATAATTAAATAAATAATGATTTATTTAATTATTTGTGGGTGATTTGGTCATATTTAACAAGGAATATTATCTAAATAAGGTTTAAATAATTATTCCTAGAAAAAAATAAGATAAATAAAGGTTTATCTAATTAATTTCTTTGATTTTGGGTTAAACATGACTGGGAATAATAATTAAATTATGGTTTAAGTAA